>JAYESA010000021.1:675000-1245000 GCA_036927795.1 Iris macrosiphon
CTCCTAATGAATAGGCTTCTAAATGGGCTCAATTCTAACAATTAATACATGTTGGTCCATGAGTCTAAACTAAACTAGTTAGGTCCACTAACACAAGTCCAAAATAATATACTAACATCTAATAATAATTAAATAATAAAATAAATAATTATTTAACATGCACAATATTTAATTAATTATAAAATGACCAAAATATCCTCTCCTAGAAAATATGGTAGTGACAAGTCTACCCGCCTTAAATTAATTTCGTCCTCGAAATTCAAAGATGAAAACTACCCCCAGGAAATAACAGAACATAATAAAAGAACAGAACTTAACTATGAAAGAACATACCTCAAGGCAAACAAATATGGATAACGCTCTCGCATTTCATCCTCTCTCTCCCAGGTAGACTCCCCTGGAGAGTGATACCTCCATGCGACGCATACCAAAAGAATTGTCTGGTTTCTCAGCACCTTCTCTCTCCAATCCAGAATCTTAACTGGCTTCCTTGGATAGCTAAGAGTAGGGCCCACCTCTATCTCTGAGTGATCCAACACATGACTAGGATCCGCCATGTACCATCTCAACTGCGACACGTATAACACGTTGTGCACTCCCTCCAATGCAGGTGGCAAGTCTAGTCTATAAGCAACTGCACCGACCCTTTCTAGAATAGTGAAAGGTCCGATGAATTGCGGACTAAGCTTCCAGCCTTCACCGAAGCGAATCGTGCCTCGTGTCAAAGAAATCCTCAGAAACACCAAACCACCCATCTAGAACAAAACCCCACCTTAAGAACTTAATCTATAACAAACAACCAATAACAAGCACAAAAAATAATAATCTAAAACTATACCTCAAACTCCAAAGGTCTCAAGTGGCTATCGGCCCATTGCCGTTGTCTGTCCTGCGCCACTCGAGTCTGTCTCTGATCAACTGAATCTTCTCCGCTGCATCTAAATCCATCTCTGGCCCAAGCAAAACTCTCTCTCCAATATCGTCCCATGACAAGGGAGTACGACATCTCCGACCGTACAGAGCTTCAAATGGTGACATCTCTATACTAGCCTGGTAGCTGTTGTTGTAAGCAAACTCTACCAAATGGAGATGGTCCTCCCAAGAACCTTGAAATCTAGTACACAAGTACGCAACATATCCTCGAGAGTCTGAATAGTCCTCTCTGACTGCCCATCTGTCTGGGATGATACGCAGTACTGAACTTGAGCTGAGTGCCCAAACTCGCCTGCAAACTCCTCCAGAAATGAGAAGTGAAACGACTATCCCGATCCAAGACTATGCTGACGGGAACTCCATGTATCCTGACGATCTGCCTCACATACATCTCTGCCATCTTCTCCATAGACAAACCCACATTGAAAGGCAAAAAGTGGGCCTACTTGGTCAACCTATCAACGATGACCCAAATTGCGTCTTTTCCTCCTGGAGATCGTGGAAGTCTGGACACAAAATCTATAGTAATGTGCTCCCACTTCCACTCTGGACGTTGGGAACATGGCTGCATATTTTCCATGCTTCTACAAGACCCCCTTCAAAAATTTTAAACTGATAAGTTTGAAATACTTTGAATAAGAAGCATGGATGAGGTATGTTCGGGCCGCATGGTTATTGTGCCGCATGGGTGAACACTGCCAGGCTGTCCTTTAGTCATTAATGGCTAGATTTGCCTTGACCCTTGAGTGGATTCTGTTCGGATTCTGAGCCACCCTTTCACACGGATCCTAATACTGACGGCTGTAGGAGGGAGCCCAACCGAGAGTAGCTATCAGCGAATGAGGGTAGAATTTGAATGGTCTATTTTCGTCTTTTGGTAGCCTATAAATATAGGTTTTACGGGAAGAGAGAGAAATTCTTGCTTCTGCTGAGTTCTGTCTTCCATATCGTCTTCGTCTTTTCGTCTTCCGTATCCAGTCATCTTCTCAGAGCGTCTCTCATGGCCCCTAAGGTCTCGTCTTCTTCCAAGAAGGTCGTCGCCAAGGTGAAGCGTCATGCCTCGTCATCTAGGGTCAAGGACGAGGCCCCATCTTTTTATTACGTTCAGTCGCCCATCCACGGTAAGGGTCGAAGGAGGAAAAATCTGGACATACGGGCATTTTTGCACCCGGTCCATTATACGTGCCCTCGTATATGACCATAACGCATGTTTTATGCGCGGGTCTCCTTTTGGCTTTGTTCACAAGCCTTGACTCGGCCGCATGGAGGCCCTGTCATGGTCTTGGCCGTATAGGAGTTCTGCCATGAGTTGACCGCATGTCTCCTTTCGTGACTTGGCCACATGCCATCTTGATGTCTCTAATTCTTACTTTTTATTTTGTAGTAATTTTTCTCGTGGCTCCGTTGCGAGATGTACTGATTGGGCGGGATCAGGCTATCTTGGGCGTTAGGCTCGATCATATAGTGGCCGATGTTCAGGCTCAGATTAACAAGGATCAGCCTGAGATGAGGCTGAAGTTGATAGCTAGCCAGTCCTGGTTCTACTTGCTTAGCCAGCTGAACTCCGGGAGGATCGACGACTCTCATTTGAAGCCAATCTTCCTATTTGGGGAGGCCCTCACTATCTTGGATCCCAAGGTAATGAGAGTTAAAGAGACCTAGGATTACTCCTCTAGTGGGATGAAGGTGCATATTCCTACGATGGAGCACCATTGGCCCTTATCAGCTTTCAACGTGGTACCCCTTTGAAGGAAGATGCCGGGGAGCCTAACCCCGGACCAGAACGGGACCCAGGTCGGTTGCATCCATTTTAACTCAGAACTGAAGGGAGCAGCGACGAGCAAGGAATTATTTTATTACTCCATTCGTGGACTAGCACCTGGCACTTTCTCTAGCGAGATGGGGCTGAATGTACGATATTATGAAGCGGACACCTTCTTGAACTAGCTTGTAACCAAGAAAACTTACCCAAGGGCAAAGTGTATTTGCTCAACTGGATGTGTCACTGTCCCTCTTGGGTTGGTCTGACGTAGAGGGTATTAGAGAGGTATGAACGAACCCTGAAGGCGGTCAACCTCTACTATGATGTACGAGATTATTGTTATCGTTTGGATAAGAACCCATCACTGTTTGTGGCTTTGGCTGAAATATATAACCGCCGCATTGGGACCTTCTTTGCTCCCGACGGAGAGATGGGGCTCGCTCTCCATGAGATGTATGATGTCTCGGGGTTGTCCTGGGGTGATGAACCATATGAGGAGTACACCCCCACTAATAAAGAATTTGATGAGTTAGAATAGCAACATCCAGGGTTTGTTGCTGTGTACCGAGAGGTGTTATGTCACCACTGTACTTGTCTATAAGTCTCAAAGAAGAAAGACAGAAGTTCGAAGGAGAATCTGCCCCACATTAAAGATTAGACCAGTTACCTCTTCGCCATTGATGCTTCGGGTCATGTCACAGTTCAGAGCCCTCACACTCGAAGAGGTATTAATGACCAAGTACGCATCACCAAGAGGACTGCGGCTACTGGTGAGGGGTTTGGTAGTTCCAGTGACAGTTTCGGTTATTTTTACCAGGATATCCAGCCATTGTCTGAGAAAACCACTTTGGTTAGATTCTTGATGATATGGTTGTGGACCTGTGTAGTCTTGGGAGGCTTCGGGTCGATTGAGAGGGTTAGCCGCAACCTCATCCTCCATGCTGTGAAGCTGGTCTTTGGTCGTAAGCTCGCCTTACTCCCAGCGATGGTCTGCAGCATCCATCATGGTCTTTGTGCCTTCACAAGCTAAGTGATGGCCTGTGACACCGAAGGGGATTTTAATCGGGTCAAGATGCCTTATCACTACCTGATGGGTTGGCTGTTGATTCATTATCCATCTTGGATGCGTCCTGGTGTTGAGTGGATGCGTCCTGGTGCTGAGGGGACTACGACGGAGGCCGACGCATTTATTTACCGATATGGCGGGATGCCATGGGCTCATACAGAGGTTCCTGCTTATCGGCATGCGCTCGTTCGTGTGGCTGTCTATTGCTTCTTCATTTTAGCCCCAAAGTTTACGGATGATGAGGTGAACGGGTTCACTGTGCTGGTGGTACCGATAACCAAGTTTTATCCCCGAAGCTCTTCCATTGGTTGCTCTCTATCCGGCCTTTCTACTTGGTGTATCAGAACCGAAACCTCATCTTTCTGGAACCCTACCTGCCTATTAGGTTTGCCCGACAATTCGGATACAGCCAGCCCTTTTGGGAAACCCAAGATCATGTCTCAGTTTCGAGGGTAGCGTTCTCGATGGATCCCGAGCCAGGGACTATTTCTTTGCAACCAGCACCCAGGTCCAGTTTACCCTGCCGGATAGCAAAGTCCCGGGTCGTATCAGCCATGTAGTGGCTATTTTCCATATGGCTGTGAATACACCTCTCCCTGGCTTCATCGGGATACCATCTTCAATGTTGGTACTAAGCTAGGTACCCGGAGGAAGGAACCACAAAAAAGTCAGGGGAGAGACAAAGGAAAGGTCGTTGCTACCGACTCTGACTCTCTTACGAGGGAAGAAACGAAGCATGGGGCTTCCCCATTATGGAGCCCTCCACCTAAGAGGAGACGCTAGGGATATAGGAAGCAGGTTGCTAGGAAGTCCCCGAAGTAAGATAGGGAAGAAGAAGAAGGAGGAGAGGAAGAAGAGGAGAAGGTGAGACCCTCCACGGTAGATTCTGAAGAGATCCCCACTTTGGAAGCTGAGACGGTATTTATAGACCCTCTCAGTTTAATCCCTCCTACTCAGTATCTCGGTATTGACCTCTTTGATAATGTGCAGACGCAGGAGAAGAGGGATCGTCTACGGCAGGCGGCTGTCCCGGCAGTCTCTTACCAATAGTCCGGGAGGAGACTTCCCCTGTGTGTGACGCAGATGCCTCGGAGCCTGCACCCAAGACTTTGGGGTTCCATGAGATGAATACATGCATGTAAGAACCTGCCTTTGGAGCGTTAGGGGCCCAAGAGATGGGTGCAGGCATGGTGGAGCCTTTTATGCCGTCTGAGCACATCTCTGTGGATGATATGGAGGCTGCCGGGAGGGCTGTAAATGCACTAGGTGAGCCGCAACCCCCTCCGCCTCCTTCTGGCATATTTTCCCATTTGTTTACTCATGAAGGGGCATTCTGGCATCATCTTTACATTCTTCGGACGAAGCTGATCACTGGTTGTTCTGGGTCTACAGGGTCAGCCCCTCCCTTGGTAAGGGTGAACATGGCGGCTGAGGAAGACGTAGAAGAGGAAGTCGGTAGGCTTGTTGCAAGGACACCTAGTCCCTTTCCCAGCACATCTGGGGGAAACAAGCCTATTGTTGACCCCACTCGGGTGATAGCCCCCTCTCATGTGATTGTTGTGGGTTCTTCTAGCGCGACGACCGTTCACCCAACTGTTGATGTTGGGGATTATGCCGCTATGGCCTCCCTGGCCAGAGGGTTGACAAGCAGTTCTGGGGGGGCTACTCTCGATGTTCCCAGTGTAGTGGTAGTTGGATTGACATCTGGGGGTGGTGCACCGCAACCTTGGGATGGTGTGCAGGCAAGTGTTGCAGCAACATGGTGCTCTGGTACTCCTGCCCTCGGTCGCCCCTTCAGCCCACTCTCGCTTGCTTAGCTGCCAGGTGTCCGGACATTTGAGAAGGCTATGTAGGACTAGAACATGAGCCGTACAACTGGTCGCTCCTCTTCTACTGCTTCACCCTCAAGGCCGTTGGGTATTGTCATCGCGCGGCCTGTGGCGCCCGTTGCTTCTTTCTCTTGTCAGCCGCCTTGGACTCCGGCAATGGCGGAGGAGATTAATGAACATATTCATATCTCCATTCGGAGTTTCCATATTTTTTGAAGCAAGGTGTCCAGGGTGTGTTAGAGAAAAATAGGTCCTTCGACTGGGCGAGACGCTTTGCCGAAGGCCAGGCCAACTCTTTAAGGGGCATTCCCGATTTGGAAGAGACGACGACCCTTCTGGACCTAAAGCTTGCGGAGGTAGAGCGATGCCTGGTGAACTATGGCAGCATCAGCAAGCTGATCTGGGGGTGCTGATAGCCCATGAATTCGAGGAATTCTCGACTGGGTTGGGTGCAGAGAAGAACCTCATAGCTTCATCTAGGAAAGACTTGATGAATGACCTCCAAAAGCTGCAACAGGAGCGTGATCGGCTGGGCAATCTTAGGGAGGATTGCCTTTCTAGGCAAGGGCACTTAACTGATGAGATCAAGCAACTCCCGGCCAAGCTTGACATCTTGGGGAATAATCTCCGGGAGTCCCAACAGGAAAATAAGGCTATCCGGGCCGAGGTGACCGGGCTACAAAAAAACCTCTGTCTCCGAGGTCATGGTGCAGAAGCTAGATGACCGGTATGAGGCCTATGTCCGCTTCGAGGATCCCGAGGTCCTGGCGAAAGAGGTCGAGCGTCGGGTCACTGGACGCCGAAAAAGTCAGATTGCCCGTCTCCATGGACGGATCATGGAGTTGTGCTCCCATGATGAGTAGCAGTAGTTTATGTTTCCTTTTCTGAGACTGCTTTTTATTCTTGTCGTTTGTTCCTTTTACTTCTATGAAATAAAAGCTTCTTTTCTATCGCGATTGCCTGGCTGACTTGATTTGTACCCTAAAAAAGAAATGACCACTTCTTGCGCTTTACGTGCTATTGTACACCTGACGTGTTCACACCGCTGTGTCAGTCCGGGTCTCTGAGAGGATCCCGCCAGATCTCGATAATCGCAGTTTTTGGTTGTGCAGGGATGAATCATCGCGTCTCACTGAGGAGATCGTTACAATTTACCATATGTGCCACCGATTCTTTGCCTATAAATAGGGAACGATCTGTAGGCTTCTTGCATCAATTCGTATTTTTGGTGTGATGGCTTCTGGAAATGCTCCGAAGGAAACCCCCATGTCTCTTTCCACAGCCCTGGTTGCCTCTGATTCCTATTTCGGCGAGCCTGAGCTGCTACCTGCCAGAGAAACGTCTGTCACTCAAGTAAAGAGGACGGATATCTTTCAAGAACTCCTTGAGTCCCCTGCCAATTCAGAGGAGCGGGCTTTCGTAGACGCTTCTCGTCAATTGTTTGCGTCCTCAGATGCTTGCTTCTTTCATTTTCTAGCAATATACATCAACGATTTGGAGGACTCTGATTCCTCTTCTGCTTGACGTTTGTATTCTCTCCTTGTTTTTGCTTTAATCAAAGGAGAAATTACTTTCATCATTGTTGTGATATTTGCGGTGCTAGTGCTAGAGGTAACATGGATATAGTACCACACCGTAGCTTTTTTACGGATATTCCACTGGGGGATCTTTGGTGGACCTATTACTCTTTTACGTACTTGGGGTGTGAGTAATAGAATCAAAATAAACCCTATCAGAGATAATATGGAAGTGATAGATTTTGTGGATTTTAAGGACATCCCGCTAGAGGATTTTGGTGGACCTATTACCCTTTTGCGTACTTGGGGTGTGAGTAATAGATTCGAAACAAAGAGGTAATATGGACGTGATAGATTTTGTGGATTTTAAGGACATCCCACTAGGGGATTTTGGTGGAACTATTACCCTTTTGCGCACTTGGGGTGCGAGTAATAGATTCAAAACAAACCCTATCAGAGGTAATATAGAAGTGATAGGTTTTGTGGATCTATTACTTTTGTGTATGTTAGTGTAAGTAATATGTTTGAGACAAGCCCTGCCAGAGGTAATATGGACGTGGCAGTTTTTGTGGACTTAACACTGCGAGCATACTTCGTATTGGGTACGAGTGATAAGTTGAAAGACAATTGATATCAGAGGTAATATGGACGTGATGATCGATGGTCGAGGCCAAAAAGTTTTCTCAGAGGTAATATGGACATGGCAGACTCCGCTGGAGTAGTATATTAGAGCAACAGTCCAGAGGTCCTGTGGACATGAACCAACGCCCAGGAAGATACGATGTAGTTGGTAATAGAGGAGTACCAGTCCAATTTAGTCATAGTACTTTTTTAGAAACTTGTCGTTGATAGGCATCAGGAGCAAGTCACCATTGGATTTTGCTAGACGGTACGCGCCGTTGGAAATACGGTTTCCACAATGAACGGGCCTTCCCATTTAGGTTGAAATTTGTCGACCATCTTTTGAGTCATAATCATCGGCCTTCTTACTGTTAGGACGAGGTCACCCACTTGAAACATTCTCTGTTTTACCCGCTTGTTAAAGGCTCGAGAGAGACGTGCTTGATACAACTCTATGCGTTGTTGAGCTAGGAGTTATTTCTCGTCGAGTGCTTCCGACCCCTCTAACTGTCGGTGGTAGTTGTCGCCCGTGGTTAGTTGGTTGGAGAGAGCTACTCGTAGTAAAGGGATTTGGATCTCCAGCGGGAGTACCACCTCACTTTCGTACACCAAAGAGAATGGCATATTTCCAGTAGCTGTCCGGACTGTTGTACGGTAGGCCCAGAGACATTCACCCAGCTTCTCGTTCCAGTCGCGTTTGTTGGAAAACACAAATTTCTTGAGGAGCTTGATAATGGTTTTATTGAATGCTTCTACTAGACAATTTGCTGCGGGGTTGTATGCCATGGAGGCTATGTTTTGGATTCGGTTCTTGTCATAAAATAGATAGAAGGCATGACTTGCAAACTGTGGACCGTTGTCATGGACGATCATACGCGGCAAGTCGAAGCGATATATGACATGATGCTTGACAAAGTTAATCACGTTTACTCTTTTGACTTCAGCGAGAAAAATAGCTTTCGTCCATTTGGAGAAGTAGTCGGTGATCGCCAGGATGAACCGATGACCTTTTGATGAATGCGGACTGATTGGCTCGATGATGTCCATTCCCTATGCCTCAAACGGTCAAGAGGCTACCGTTGGGTGTAGGAACTCAAATGGCTGGTGGATGAAGTTCGCGTGGATTTGGCATGTTTGGCACTTTCTTGCATAATTGACAGCATCTGCTACCATCGTCGGCCAATAGTAGCCCATTCTCCGAAGACGCTCTTGTAGCTTTGGACCGAGTTGGTGTGCCCCGAAGACGATGTTGTGAGCTTAGCGAAGGGCTTATTTTGCCTCTGCGTTCGATAGGCATCAGAGAAGAAAGTCATCGTAGGACCGATGGTACAATATTTTGATTTCTATGTTATAATAGAAACGGAGGGAGCGTCGATTGAAGTGGCTTCCTTTGGGTTTTCAAGGAGAATTCAATAGACTGCGTAGTCGATGAATGGAAGCCTCCAATCTTGAGTATCAGTATCGACCTTCGCTGCATAGCTGAGTCATAAGCATAGGTTGCTTTTGGGACAGAATAGCTCTTGATCGATCACTATGATTAACTGATGGGTATTGTATGGGACTAGTAAGGAAGCAGCGAGGCTGGCTAAAGCTTTTGCCTTAATATTTTGCAACCGAGGGACATGCTCAATAAAGAATATCTCGAACATTGCGACAATGTTGTGTTCAGCTTGGTGGTAGGGGATCAATTGTTTATTTCGGACTTCATATACTCCCTAAACTTGATTGACGATTAGCTGAGAATTGTCGTACGCTTCCAAGTACTCTACTCTGACTTGTTTGGCGAGCTGGATTCCGATGATTAGGACATTGTACTCTGCCATATTATTGGATCATGGCTCCGTGAGATAGTATGCACGATTGATGACGAGGTCGTATGGGAAGATCAACACTATCCCGACCCTAGCAATGATGTTGCCTTTGGGCCCTTCTCTTGAAGCACCGTCGAAGAACATTCACCAAACCGCTTCGTGTGAGGTAACGTTGGTGTCTGCCACTTCGTCTGGAATCTTTTCATAATGGTTTGAGGTTTCTGACCCCGGATGGGATGCCAGAAAGCCGGCCAATGCCTGACCCTTGATGTCCTTCTGTGGGACAAATAACATATCATATGGAGATAATAGCATTGCCCAGGTAGCTAAGAAGGAACTGAGTGCCCCAGGTTTGGTCATGAGGACCCTGAAGGGGTTGACTCGTGAGATTACATGAATGGTCTGTCTACTCACGTAGTGTCGAGTTTTCTGGATGACGAATATCATCCAAGGCATTCTTTCTTGATGGCGGTATATCTATGTTCTGGGCCGACCATCAACCGGCTGAGGTAGTATATGGACTGCTCATGACCTGAATCACTATTTTGGACTAAATGGGCACCGAAAGAGTGATCCATCGTGCGTACATAGAGCAGGAATGGCTTTCCCATAATTGGGGCTACCAGCACAGGAGGGTTTGATAGGTATTCTTTTATATTATCGAACGCTCGTTAGCACTCTTCATTCCAAATAAAGGAGACACCTTTCTTCATGAGCTGTGTGAACGGTCGACAACATCCAGAGAGGTTTGATATGAACCTCCTGATGTATGCCAACTTCCCTTGGAGGTTGTGGAGGTTCCGGAGGTTCCTTGGAGGATTCATCTCCAAGATGGCCTTGGTCTTGTCGGGGTCTATGTGAATACCCCGAGAAGTGATGACAAAATCTAAGAATTTGCCGCTAGAGACTCCCAGGAAGTGCCAGGTAGGGTTCATCTTGAGGCGGTGTGTGCACATTAAGTCGAATACAGTCCTCAAATCTCGGAGGTGGTCATATTTGGAGCGACTCTTGACGACGATGTTGTCGAGGTAGCATTCTACCATCTTATGTAGATGCTCACAGAAAATAGTGCTCATGGCTCGCTGATATGTAGCACCTGTATTTTTCAGGCCGAAAGGCATGATCGTATAGCAGTTTACGCCTATCGGGGTCCGGAATGACGTATGTTTCTCATCGTCGGGAAATATCTTGATTTGGTTGTAGCCTGAGAAGCCATCCATGAAGGACATGCGCTCGAAGCCATAAGTGTTTTTGATCATTAGTCGGTGATTGGAAGAAGGAATTCGTCTTTGTGATATGCCGCATTTAGATCACAAAAATTGATGCAGACTCGGATCTTCCCATTCTTCTTAACGACGGGCATGATATTGGCTACCCAGTTGGGGTATTATTCCTCACGGATGAAGCCACTAGCTATCAGCTTGTTGACTTCAGCTTCGATAGAATCCATCATGTCTGGCCGAAACTGTCGATGTTGTTGCTTGAGTGGTTTGGCGCCTAACCGAATATTGAGTTTATGGACCGTGATTTGGGGGTCCAGTCCTGGCATGTCTTCGTAACTCCAGCCAAAGACATCGATGTATTCCCTGACGAGTTGTAATAGGGATTCCCGGTCTTCATCGGACAGACTTTTATTGACAATGATAGGCTTTGGGGAGGTCTCGTCACCTAGGTTGACTTGAACGACTTCGTCCTCGGTAGGAGGTTCTCGGTGCTCAAATTGCATCTCCCATTGTAAACCCCCTCGACCAAATTTAAGTCTACTTAGCTTAGATAGAGAGACTAGGGTTAATTTAGAGCCAATTAGAATTAGAACACAGTGTTTTAGATTTATTGTGTAATATTTGTATCACTTAGTGCACCATACCATTACATCGATATTTGGAGCGCTACACTAGCATTTTCCTTCAAATAAACTTCACACACTTTTCCTAGCCGTGCCAGCCTCCATTCTAACCCTTGTGTAACTCATAATACTCTCTCTTGTGCTTCATTTTAGTCGCACAATATTCGTTACAAACGTCCGTTCTTAAATCCAAATAAATCCAACTTTGCATCTTTGTCTGTTCCAATCAAAATTGGAGACACAACATTGACCCGTTTTGTCCAACCCAATTTATGACAATATTCTATTCTAAGACTACTACGTCCATGACACTAGTGTCCCACCCAATTTTAACCCTATGTATTTCCAATTAATTAAAGAGCACCACTTACACTAATTTTAATTAAATTGATGTAAGGGCCCAACCTCACCCAAAACTAGACCCAACTCCAACCCAAACCCCCACTAACACCCTCAAGGTTCATACTAAACACCACACAATATTTTAGCCCACTACATCGCACCAAACATGGTATTTTGACTCATCCAATCCTAAATCCCACTATTTGTGCAATTTCCTAATTGTTAAGGGACTTTTATGCAAATATGCAATGAGGTGTCCACCCCTCATTGGACCCAACACATGAAGAAACTCATCCCCCTTCTTTGACCGGTCCACCCATAATTCCCCCCCCCCCATTTGTTGTACCTCATGCAACTTTAATCCCTCACATCTCTACCATACATTTCAAAACCCTTTCATCCTAGCCACCCTTTCATCATGTAGAATGTTCCCTCAACCCTAGAAAAAGGTATCCAGCTGGCCCTAATCCCAAAGAGAGCCCCCCTCCCTCTCTCTCCTACATATACTACTCTCTCTCTCTCTCCCAGAAACCCTAAAACCACAGCCCACTTCATCCCCTAGCCGAAACCCTAAACGAAATTGCCACCTCCCCCTTCACCCGGACATCCTCTTTCCCCGACCACCTATTGTGCAACGCCACCGCCACCTTCATCCACCGCCTGACCACCACAACCTCGACCCCGACCTCGGCCAACCGCCGCCACAGTGCCACAGCACCGCCAGTCGCCTCCTCCTCCGTTTATCGTCGTCACGAACACCATCATCATCATCACCAGCACCCCCGGAGCCATCACCCGACTTCCCCTCGTCTCGTCTCCACCCCCCTTAGTCACCGTCGACCCCGGCCGTCTCAACTACTATCACCCCCACCTCACCGTCTCCCCCACCATCAATAACCACCGCCATTGTCGTCACCATCACCACCGACATCATCATCCACACCAACATCAACAACACCATCACCAGCACAACCCGACTCCCCCTCCACGCACCTCCGCTACCTTAGCCGCCCTCGACACTGCCACCTTAGCCACCGTCATCCCCACCTCACCGTCTCCACCACCATCAACAACCATCTCTACCGCCATCGTCGTCACCATCACCCCCTACATTGTCGACCTGACCACCATCAACAAAACTATCATCATCATAACCCGACTCCATCAACTCCTCCGTTCATCACCGGAGACCACCGCCACCTTAGCCAACCACCCCCACAACTATCCCCCCCCACCGTCAGCGACCCGCAACCGCCAACCCTGCCGCCGCCGCTGCCGCTGCAGCTACTGTCGGAGCTGCTGCTGTTACTTGCTGCTGTGGCCGGAGCACCACCCTGTGGCCACTTTAGATGTCGTAGCTACTGTACACCATCGGAGACCGGCCCCCTCGTGCAGCAGACACCCCCCCAGACACGAATCAACTAGGTATTCATACTTCCCTCTCTATGTCATGTACGAATATGTCAATGTATTATTTGAACTATGTGTGGTGAACCCTTGTATTGTGTATAAATGTACATGTTTAGAATATAAATTAGAGTTAGTATTTACCACATAGAAATATGGTTATGTAAATACTGTGTTGACCTAAAGGTTTAGACACTGGCCTTGTGGACATTACCCTGTCAATTAGGACTGGTATTTTGTGTGAGCGGTTATTTGTTATTTTAGCATATTTTGGTAGTAATTATTTTGATGTGTACGGTATCTGAGTCATGACATACCCGTGCATGGAGACCTAGATGACTACCCACATCAGACGTGTCCTAGAAATAATTAGGATACCTGGTACCCATGTGTTAGAGGTGCGACTTAGCACCTACACGAATCCGAGTTGTGACCGTGATTGTAACATGTGAGAATTTATACCATAGAATAACTTGTAAGATGTTGTGGACTAGTAGACTAAGTGTACCCCTAACCCCCTTGATCCGTGACTAGTCAACCCTAGCCATCGTATTTAATTAAAACTTTTAATTGGTATCTGCGTAACTCGTGACATTGCGTAAGTCATACTTGTGTACGTAATTAGCATAGTGTAATATAGTAATTAATATTTATTGTTATTTATTCGTAGGCATCCAAGACGATGCTACCTTGGATGTTGGTTCCGGATCATTGCTTGTGCACACCAGAGTTCCAAGCAAGTATACCTTGCCTTGTTGTACTGTTTAAATTCAGTTATTATTTAGTGCATATTTTATTATTTTAATATTTAATTGTGCGCGTCAGAGAAAGACTCGGGTGTAGTCAACGAAGGCGTCGTTGACGATAGGACTTGTGTCTGACCTAGTATCTAGTGGACCCACATAAAGTTGTGAAGTTATCAATATGACTCCCCAGGCCTTGACACGTATTATTGCACGTCACAGAGTGAGTTCATGTAGGGACGCGTGTGTCATACTCGACTGGCCATCGGTGTGAGCAGCACGTGTGACGGTATTTAGTTGTATATTTCTTTAGTGACTTGCATTATAGTACGATATGTTCACGTCCTATTCGCGACTTGTACATTGGCGTTGGGCGGGGAAGACAATTAGTAGGCGTATGGGACAGACATTTGGCTGCCGTAGTTTCAGAGTAAACTATGGGGCCGTGAGCCTCAGTGTTACCCGGTTATGGGCCATGTGTTACCCGGTTATGGGATCAGGTTACCCGGTTATTGGTGTATATGCTTGTCGATACATCCGGCAGAGGTTACTAGCTGCGCGCTATCATGATCGATGATGTAGTCAGCATATACTCTTGGCATCCAGTTTACAGCTAATGCCAGGTACTTAGCCTTTGGCTCGATGCTACGCTTTATACCTTTCACCTACCCATACGTACCAAGGTTGTCTTCAAAGTGCATTTCACTTAGCTAGTTAGATCACCCTCGAGTTTACACAGTATTTACTTTATGGTATGTATTTTTGTATCTTGGTACGCCCCTCTGAGGACCTGGTTCCCTTCCAGATCCGGACGAGCACTTGTACCCGACTATCTATGGAGCAGGAGTAGAGACAGGATTCGTGACTGAGGACTTCGAGGCATTTCCAGAGGTGTTCCCGTGATTTGGGTATGCAGCTATTTTGGACTAGAGCATTCTTATCTAGCTAGTTGATACTCTAGTCTAGTTATCTTACTTCTTTCTGCACTTTTATTCCATTTCTTTATTTCAGTGGGTTTGTCCCCATCAGACTTTTCAGATGTATTATGGATATTCAGACTATTTGTATTTCATTTACCAGTACTTGCTTCAGTCTTATTATATTGTATGTTGTGGATGATATTAGACATTACCTGATGTATATCAGTATATTAGACTTGTTAGTATTTTAGGATAGCGTAGTACACTTAGTCGGGTCCATTAAATTGGGTAATCCCTCGGAGTCGTATTAGCTGGCCATTGCCACGTGACCTGGTCCCGTATATTTTGGGATGGGGCGTGACACCCATTGTGAACCCAGGTGTTGGGCCCAAGGTTCCATCTCAAAGAGCTCGGGTGGATCCTCGGTGTCTTCCTCAAGGTTGGTAGACACCATGTTGGAGGACAGTTATTTGTCTGAACATGTTCCCGATGCTGACATAGGAGTCACAAGCTGAAATTTCTGAAGAGTGCAAGCACTCTTCGTCTTCTTTGTCTAAGCCCTCAGGGGTTGTAGGAGGCGTTACATATCCTAAGCCATGCTTAGTCTAATGATAGTAATCCTCGGGCTTGCCCGCGGGAGAGAGAAGTCGTAAAGGCGACCTTCAGCCTTTGCCATAGTTTAATCCTTCAGTAGTCTCCAGGTTGTATCCCATCTTTTGGATTAGATGTAGAGATTGCAAGTTGTGCCAGTAGAGTGGCATTCTGCCTACCTCGAATTCTGGTTCTACTTTCTTTGGGATGAAGGACCAGGGGCTTCCGCTCTGCCGAAGATGACGATCTTATCTTCCTTCTTCCTAGATAGGACTAAGAAATAAGAATCTTGGCTAGACAGTAGTTAGTGCACGATGCAGGTAGTGGTCACTTGTGTATGCAGATGAAGGCCCAAATCATGATCCAGGGAGTAGAGTATATCTATATACATACACTCCGAGTAGTTCAAAGATAGTCCTTTATTGAGGAAATAAGGTATCTCTTTCGGTGAGATTATATCGTCAAGGGAAGGGACGTTGACATTGGCAGATATATATATTCTTCCAGCTCATCCTTCTGCTTGGCTACCCCCAGCGTAAGTGACTGCTTTAGTGGTTTTGTGCGTAACTTTACCACCAAAGGTCCGGAAGTCGACGCCGTAGTCGGGTCTTCCTTTGGTGGTCGACTCGGCCTGTGAAGGCGAACGACTAATGGTTCTGTGGGTGCGGATAGGGTGGAATCTCCTTTTGGTGGTCAATTCGGCCTGCGAAGGCGGACGACCATTGGTTCTGGCGACGCTGAAGGTATCGGAGATTCAGACGCCTTCTCGCACGTTTTGACGATTAGCGGTGCGACCGCATCGGGAGTGCGAGCCTTAGGCAGATTATCGTAGGCTCCTCGAGTGCTGTTGTGGCCTCAGCTTCATCGTCAACTTTGTTGCCATCTTCATCTTGACATTGTTTCTTGTAGAGGATTGAGTCGGAGTAGTAGATCTCGATACCCTTAAACGGATCGACGTCAGCGAACTCCATTTTGACAAAACTGTGTTCGTCTATATATTTTAGGCACTGGTGGAGGGTGGATGGCACGATCCTATATTCATGTATCCACGGACATCCCAACAAGATCTGGTAGGACGTATATACGTCTATGACGTAGCAGGTGACCTCTGTTTTTAAGTCAGCGATTTGGCATTTTAGGCCGATTTTGCCTAGAGGGTAGCTTATTCCCTTGTTAAAGCCATTGAGTCTGAAGCAAACTTCTCGGGATAATGTTGATCGACGATCCTAGGTCAATATGCATTCGGGCCACCTTAATATTGCCAATATATCATGTATAGTACAGGGGCCGATCGTGCCTATTGTTCTTGAGCAACATGTCTTGTTGCAAGAAGGTAATACTGGGTATCGCATCTATGGCGTTGTTGCAATGTCGACAAGCAGCAGGATCTTTGGTTAGAAGCTTGACTTGCGTTAGGTAGACATCGATATTCTGCAGTGCCTCACTCAGGGCAGCCCGAGTATCTTTAGAGAGCCACAAAAGCTCAAATAGTGATAATTTTGCCGGTGTATGGGCTAATTATGATAAGATGTCAAAATTATAGGGCCTCTCCAGCCCTTGCAGTGCATCCATGCGTAATGGCTTATCGAAGTGCATCTCTTTCTGTTTGGTCTTGTCTGCCGGTGGGGGCTGAGATGTCCGAGAACCAGTGGTGGTAGGCGCAACAACCGGAGGCGTATCTCCGTACATCGGTTGGTATATTCCGTCTGCCCTTGTCGCACCTACCTACTGCTAGCTCTTCAGCTGAGGAGGAAACTGTATAACAGGTCTTAGATTTTCTACCTTTGGATTTTGCGGTGGAGGATGCCGTCGGCTGCATCAAGTCTGGCACGAGGCGGGATGGACCCACATGACCTACCCACGTGGTGTGGCAAGAGATATTAGCCCGGTCGTCTGGTCTCGAGCTGGTGGAAGGTTGACCACTTCCATAGTCTCCTTAGGGACCGGGACTACTCCGTCTTGGTCTTTCGTCGGTGGAAAGTTACCAAACTGGAGGGACACCATGTTGGCGGCGACTGTCACGTCATCGAAGTCCGAGAAAAGATCCTTGGTGTCTATCAGACATTGGATGTATCACTTCAGGTTATAGCACTCCTACATTGGGTGATGGACGTAGCGGTGGAAGTGACAGTACTTTGGGTTGGCAATCTTCGCCGCCTCAGGCTGACGTCTGACGTCGGGGAGCCAAATTTTGCCTTCCTACATCAGCATATCGAAGATGGGTTTGACATCAGCATCTTCGAAAGAGTAAGTCTCTTTCGGTTTTGGAGGCTCTGCCGACTTTTGCTCGGGCTTCTTGGTCAAGGTAGCGACCATAGCTTGTTTCCCCTTTCCATCGCGGCTATTATTGCCTCTATTGTTGTTGTTGTTTTTGTTGTTGCTGGGATATTTTCTCTTTTCCTCAGCAGTAGGGATATGGATCCCCAAGTGTCAAGCGACCCTCAGCTTCTTCTCAGTGTTGACAGCACTGACAATGAACTTTATCCAGTCTTTGAACTGGCTCTTGCCCATGCAGAGGCTGACTGCTGGGAGCATGTTCTTCCGGCACATCTCTATGAGTGTGGCCTCAGGGTTTCCTGGAGGTAACCTTAGTGCGTCCTATCATAACTGTTCGATGTAGTTTTATGTCAGTTCCTTTTCCCCCTGGGCGACGTCTATCAGTGAAGATATCGTCATATCATTTCCTTCCTCACAGAATCTGTTAAGGAACAGACGCTTGAGGTCATCGAACAATGAGATGCAGTTATCTTCGAGATTGCAAAACCAATCGAAAGCTACCCCCACCAATGACCCGACGAAGAGCATCATTGTGGGGTAAGTGTCCCGTGGTGATCTCGAAGTAGCTCATGAAGCAGCGAGGGGAGGACTTTCCATCAAATATGTTAATGTTGAAGGGCTTGTACTTGGACGGATACAGACATCCCTCCACTCTATGGGGTATGGTTGTTGTACCCCGAGATTACGGAGTGAGTTCCGGTTGCTCATGGAGTCTAGGTGCGCCCGAAGTTCTCGGACCTCCCTCCTTGTTTCCTAATCTTTAACTTCTGTTGTGGGCACCGACGATCCAGGTAGGAGAGGATCATCGCCTGCGGGTGGAGTGATCATATTTGAATCTCCATTTATCCCGGGGTCTAGGTTTGCTTGCTGGGAGGCTCTTTCCAGCTGGGAGGCCATGTTTGTCTTGATCTCCAACATTGTCTGGGTTAAAGCTTGTATTGATGCACTCATTGTATGCATCATAGCTTCGAGCATCTCGAGGCGCTGTCGGGCACCGGGGCCATCATGGTCGTCTCCGACCATGTACCCCATCCTCACACGAAAAGAAATAGAGGAGGAAGTGGATGTCGTGCTTCCTGTTTCATACCCTTGTAGTGAGTAGTCTTCAAGAAGGGCGGAAGCCATTGTGTCTTCCTCGG
The DNA here is from genome assembly GCA_036927795.1 of Iris macrosiphon. Lineage (NCBI taxonomy): Eukaryota > Viridiplantae > Streptophyta > Magnoliopsida > Asparagales > Iridaceae > Iris > Iris macrosiphon. Next base: position 693,805 of record JAYESA010000021.1, read on the forward strand.
ATTCGGAGGGGATACCACCCCCAGCGTGGAAGATTGTGTCATCTTGGTGGGAGTAGCTACCCTCCGGGATCTCGGAGTCTGTTCTTTGAGAATGTTGTCTCCTTGGAACGCCAGGTTGTTGGGTACGTCCAGGGGATCACTACCCCCAGCTTGGGCCACTCGCACAGGTCCTGAGGAAGAACTACCCCCAGGGGCTGACAACTTCTTCCTTGAGCGGGTGCCTTGGAAGACGCCTTTCGCCATTGTCAACCCTCCGGGTAATCGCCTTCGTGATGCAGTGGTAGAGAGCATCAGACTGGAGGTATTTTATTGGTTTTTTCCCTTGGCGGAGGGAAGATTTCTAGTTAAGTAGCGTAAGGCGAAGGGCAACTCCCCCTCCTCTGATACTTGAACCTGATCTCCGGGACACTGCCGGGTAGGTGCCTTCTTGTGCAGTCGCTGGAAGGCCGACTGCCTGTTTGTGAGTATTAGTGCTTTATTGCAGCAGTAGTTGATAATGATGTTGGCGCAGCTGTGCGTCGGAGAGGGCACATCATACGTCGTAGTTGTTTTTCTTGCTTTTCGTTTGTGAGTAATCACGTCACATAAATCATGCGAATGATGTTATACCTTTGTATCTATCCTCTTTGTGAGTCCGGGCATCCCGGGCACACGGATGCGCAGGTGCTGTATTTGCTCCCTGGCATAGGGTTCATACACGAACTCGTCCGGAGGAACTGATGGAAGACTTTTGAGACTGACCCTGTCCATTGGTCCCTGTGGGCTGGACGCATGGGTCAGTCCTGTATAACTTTCCTTCAGAGGCTCACATAATAACTAGCGATGCAATTTGGCGGTCGGTCATATGAGTAGTTGCTTGAGCTTGACGTGCTCGCACTGGCCTGGAATTCTTCAGCTTAGCTACCGTAGACGCAAAGTATGAAGAGTCCAGTTTTGGATTTTTACCATTCTCAGTGGGTCGTATAAGATCTGCGCCGTATGAGATATGGTCAAAAATAGAGGCTCTGTTGCTATTGGGGCTGGATGCAGCCTGTCGTCTATAATTGTGAGTTGATGTCTCATGGGCAGTCTTATGAGGCCTCCCCCTTGGCCGCATAGAAGCTGCCTCAGCACCAGGACATCTGGCATCGTAGTGCTTTCCTATGCCAGATTCTGGGTGCTGAACAGTCTCTGCGTCAGCCCGGTATGCCGTATAGATGTGGACGTTATGGGTTTTCATCCAACAACCGTCATGGGCAACAGAGTGAGAGGATGGAAGCTCCTGCTTCACAGCTAGGTGGGGCACAGCGGCCTTGGCCACCCACGTTCTGCGGGTCATCGAGTGGGGATCACCCTTTTGGCTGGAAGAGGTTGTCACATAGATAGTGGCCTCATGATGTGCGGCCCTGCGGCATGGAAAGAGACAGAGAGCTCATGCTTCATAGTTGGATGAGGCTCAGAGGCCTTTTCCACCCACGTCCTGTGGGTCTTCTTGGGCTTTGCTTGCCTTGGAGAAGGAACCGAGCTGTCCCCGGAGAGCATGTCCATGAACACTTGCTGGTCGAAATGGACCACCACCATCTTTTGTGTCGAGCCGAGCTTGGCCGCATCGGACTGCGTCACCGAATTCTCAACAGACGAGAAAGAATTCCCCAGTAGAGTCGCCATCGTATTTTCCATTCAATATCAAAACGAGAACTGGGTGAACTATATTTGATTTAAAAAACTAAGAAAGTACAAATAAGAGTCCTAGTAGATAATCTAAGTACAAATTTGTTTTATGGAGGGTAACGATGAAGGATTAGGAGTGTAGCAACTCTCTTTACTCCGTGGACGATCCAATGCGGAAGCTATTCTCTCTCCTTTGAGTGTTGATTAACAGATAGTCTGCACGCCTCTTGTCCGGGTCTGGTACCCTACTATTTATATTCATATTTTTGGCCGCATGGATTTTGGACCGTATGGATGGTGGGGTTTGCCACGTGTCCCCTCCTAACAGAAGGGAGTTACAACTGTGCACAAGATCGGGCTTCGGCTGTCACGTAGATATTTGTTAAGATTTTTTATTGCTGAATATCTGGATGGTTCTTATCTGTTGTGGGCGCGACTTGATCAAGTGGACACGTGGCTGCTATTTGGTGGGAGATGACCGCTCAGTTTTAACAGCAAGACTTGGTCGACGTGGAATCTGGGATACACATGGCCAAAGACGCAAGGGATGCACGGAGTCTGGAATGCACGGGGCCAGAGACGCATGGACGCATAGAGTCGGGAAAGCGTGGGCTAGAGCCGCATGGGATCTTTTTGTCGGGTTGTCCACGTGACTCTGCACCATCCTTAGGACTTCTACCTCTTAGTGTGTTCTCGTCCTTCGAGGCGATCAGGAAAGTCATTTTTGTCAGGATTCTGTATCAGGCACCATCTTTGTTGTCAGAACGTCATGTCAGGTCGACCTACGGCCAGTTGTCAGGACGCTAGGTGACCCTTTTCTAGGCCATATAGTGTCCAATAGTGTCCATACGGTCCATGTTCTGTTGAGTTTGATTTGGTGCGCATAGACGTTGGGCGCATGGCTGCATATTTTTTATGCTTCTATACTGACTAGTTTGCCATAGTGGCATGGACCGTCCGTCTCTTCTCCAATGGTGCAAAGAATTAGAACTTTCGTCCCTCCCCCTACAGGAATAAGTGTCGCTCCTGCTATCGCAATAGTCGGTTTTGTGGATCCTATCCTTGATGCAGCAGCTCAATTTATCACGCCGATTTCACTCATACCTCCCCCTTCGCCATTGGATCCAAAGGATCAACCTGCTCCGGGAAGTCCTGATTCCGGTATAGAAATAATTTCACCTTCTCGGGATGGAGTTGGTGAGTAGGTCAAGTCATAAGCTAATATTGCTTCTATATCCCCCGAAGATATGCCTGGTCTGGACGTTCAGGCTCAGCCTCAATCTGATATAGTTAAAGCTGGGCTTGAAGATGCTTCAGAGCAGATTGATACTAAAACTGTAGCTTCAGAGGTGATCATGAAGTTCAGTGATTATGATGATTTTCTCATTTATGTCGACTCGTCTGAGGTGGAGGCTTCGTTGACGGCCCTGAGAAATTCCTTGGAGGGGCAGACTCCTGAAGAAGAATATCTACCGCCTGGTGCTGGTACGTGTCTCTCTATTCTTTCTATACCACAGGTTCTTGCATTTCATGCTTCATTGTCATAAATTCATGCACTGATACCTCCGGCTAGAACAGGCCAAGGTGTCACTTCTTTCCTTAGCTTGGCGTACATATATCTTAATTACAATATGATTGATTATATTGTTTGCTTAATTTTTTAGGTGATAAGATTGTGGCAGGAGTTACTTCGGAGAGGGCTGAAGAGACAGTTGTTTCGCATGCTGAAATAACTTCAGTTACTGATATCATGATTTTGGCTGTGGATATCGCATCAATGCCACCAGTAGCTTCAACTACTCTTGTGGTTGAATTGACCATTACTGCTGAAATGGCTTCCACTATTAGCCCGCGAGAATGAACAGATGGTTCTTCATATTTTGTCCCTAGTGTCGAGGCTACAACTCTCACGATGACTTCCTTCATGCACCATGGTCGAGGATTAGCAGAAATTGCTGCGACTCCGAGTTTAAGCACTTGTTTTAAGGCGTTAGTAGAATCTTATACATCTGCTTTCTATGCAATATTGAAAGAGTTAATAAATATGGTGCTCGAGAAAGGTTTATCCTTTGGGCATATGAAGGATGCTAGCTTGTCCATGATCCAAATTATTAGAAAATTTAAGGATGAAGATAGAGTTGATGCTCTTGAACAGATCTTAATAGGCCTTGAGCAGCCTATTAATGAGTATCTTCAGATTAATAGTGGGGACATATCATCTTTAGTTCATAATGAATACGAGTCAATTACTACTGAGTTCATGGAACTTCAGACCACCTTCCAAGAGTATATGGCGATTCATGCTGAGAAGACAGTCCGGATAAATGCTTCTATGCAAGAAATGACTTCTTCTCTGTCTCTTTATCGTTCTGCCTATGATAAACAGAATGATAAGGTGATACAGCTCAAGACTCAGGTTTAAAAACTGGAATCCCAGCTCAAGCAAGAGAATGAGGAGTTGAAGGTGGTTGTGGAGCAACGTCGGGAAGAGCTGGTTTATTGTGACTTAGCAAGGGAACAACTTTTGGAGCTTGAGCACAGCAAGAACGAGCTTGACTATGCTCGAAATAAGATGATAAAGTCATATGCTTCTATGGCTCCTTTTTCTACAGGTGACTCAAGAATGCTCGAAGCTCATAGAAGAGCATCAATGAAAAAGGATCAACAACTAGCTCGGCTGACCCAGTTCCTTCTTAATCTTTCTACTCCCTCTGAGTGAGCTCCATCTTATGCGCTTCCCTGTTTTATAAATTTCTCCATAAAAATATATTAAAACTTTTAGCTTTAAATAATGTTTGTTTGTTGTAGACCCATTATTTATTACGTATCTACTATTAGATACAAATAATATGTTGGAGTGAAAACGAAATTAGACGAAATATGGACGTGGTATGTTTTCAAATGGGATTCCACCGAATATATCCACTCATAGGAATTATAGACTTGGCTGGATAATTGTGTGGAAGAATTTGATAGATTTATCACTCAAGGCATACTCGTGCTGAGTATAAATGATAAATTTTATCGCATATAATACTATCAGAGGTGATATGGACGTAATAGATTACAAGTTTACTCCACCGAAAAAGAAAAGAAAGAGTAGTTCAAGGGAAAACTATTATCTCCTCTTTAGGGGATAATAAATAAAATATAATTCAGAGGTAATATGGACGTGAATCACGTTACACTTATTGACTGGTAAGTAAACATGTGAGATTATTTCCAACCCAACTGGGGATCAGGAATAAGATATACTTAAAACAACTGGGCATTAAGAATGGAACATTTTGGTTGGGGAGAATTATTTAGGTGATCTCAACAAGGGTGTTCCGTTGGATCTGAGTATTGTCCCGTTGGAGAACTTTGAGGGCCCATTACCCACTTCTTATTCAAAAATGAATATAGGTAATAGTTTGAGAGGCCGTGTAGGCTATGAGTTGCTGGGAATTAAACAAAATATATCTTGCTTTAATCCCCTGGAGATGAAAAAGAATATATCGTGCTTAGATATAATACTTCTTGAGAAATTTTCCATTGATAGGCATCATTATCAAATCTCTATTGTATTTATCATCTGGGGCAGTTGACACCATATTTACCGAGAAAGCCTGTTTGAATATGTCACCCATGCTATCGTCAGAATCCCACAATGATGAGTCAGAGGAATGAGAATGTATCTCTTCTTCTGATTCTGAACTTTTAGGACTTGTTGGTGGTGTAACATATCCTAAACCATGACTAGTCCGTTGGTAGTATATTTTTGGCTTACCTTTAGGAGAGAGGTGACATATAGGAGTCCGTCTGCCTTTTCCATAATTTAGTCCCAAGCCAGATTTTAAGTTGTAGTCCATCCTTTGTATGATATTCTTGGCTGGTTGGCTGTAACGATACGGTTGTATCTTCCCCATGTCCTCGTCAGAACCATTATTCTGTGCGACTCTTTTGTTTCTAGCTTTGCCAAAAATTATATAATGTTGCTTGTCATGTCTCGTTGGGACTATGATGTATGCCTCCTCATATGGTTCATATGATGAACCATATTGGAATGGAGATGCCACGGGTATGGACAGACGTTCGTAGAGGTGAAGAGACTCTATGAATTTTTCAGTAAAGGGTTCAACATCAATGTAGTATGAAGTAGAGTCTTATTTATTCATGAAATATAAAAAAAATTCATCTTCCACATAGTCGACAGAATCTTCAGCCTTAACAGGAGGCTTGGCAAGATTGATGACTAGGGGATGATTAACTGATGTTGATGGCTTGTTACGACGAAGGTCGATAACATGTTGTTTATTCTCCATTTTTGGTTGTTCATTGTATCGAAGGTTGATGACTAATAGAGATGACTTGTGCAGGTCGATGCCGAGAGGCTTTAAAAGAGTTAGATGAGTAGTACGTCCTTTGACTCTGATTATCAGAGGCGCTTTTTTGGACTATTTTCAGCTTCATCACTAGCTTATTAGCTTCCTTTTTCATATACTCTGGTGTATAGAGTGCAGAGTTAGTGAAATAGGCTTCGACACCTTTAAAAGGGTTGAGGTCAGCTACCTCTGTTTTGACCTCTTATTTACTATTTATATACTTGAAGCATTATTGTAGGATGGGGGGTACAATTTTATGCTCGTGTATCCATGGCCTTCCTAGCAAAATGTTGTAGGATACGTCAGAGTCAAATCACATAGCATGTGACTTCAGTACGTAGATCGCCTATCTGAATTTTTAGGCGTATATTTTGTAGTGGTTTACTTCTTTCAACATTGAAGCCTAGAATGGTAGTACTGGTAGCAGACAGGTTGTGCATCGGTATCTTTAATCCTCTCAGTAGACTTTTAGGAATGATGTTGAGTGAAGAACTGGGTCGATGTGGATCCGGATCACATTAATATATCTGATGTAACCGGTATAATACAGAGGTATGTCATACTGATTATCTTTGAGTAGCATGTCATCTTGCATGAAGGTGATGTTAGGAATCTTTTCGATCACGCTATGGAATTGAGGACATGCTAACGGCTCTTTATTAGGAGTCTTGAGTTAAGCTAAGCATGAGTCTGCATGTATCAGAGCTTCGTTCAAAGCTTCACGAGTCTCCTTCGACAAATGAAGCAACTCAAATATGGAGAGTCGGACTGGGGTATTGGCCAGTTGTGCAAATATGTCAAAATTGTAGGGATTTTCAAGTCCTTGGGGTATATTCTTCTTCAGAGATTTGTCGAAGCATACTTCCTTTTGCTTTCCTTTCTCTGCCGTAGTAGACTTCAAAGAACCAAGTTCGGTTATGACCGGAGCCGTAGGAGTTGATGAAGTAGGAAGTGTGTCAGGAATATCTTCTGGGATAGATTCATAAGTTTTATGATAATATTTGCCGGACCTGGTACCAGTCATGGCTTCTTCTTCGGGCATCGGAGAAAGAAGTACCATATTACAGGACTTGAGTTTCTTTTTATCATGTCATTTCTTGGGGTAAGTTTGTGGGCTGGTTTCTTCATAGCCCAATCCACTACAAAATTTATTAGACTGTCCTCAGAGTTATAGAGGAATATGTCGCCCCTTGCTAAAGTTTAAACCTTCATCTTTCTGGAAATTAAACCCTATTTTTGCATCAGGCGTACAACTTGTTGGCTGTATTGATAAAATTTGGGGCGATCCTCCTCAAGCACCTGAATCAAGGTCGATGCTCTAATGGTTGTAGAAGGAGGGGGAGGAATTTGTGTAGGAACACCTTTATAAGCACTGAAGATTTGTTGTGTCCTATATAGCGGAACACTGCCAATCATGGACCATTATCGGTGCGTCAAGTGAAGCTTGCGAGTATAGCTTGGTGGAGCAATGTTCAGATTTTGAAATCTGACATCGAGAGATACATCTTCCTGATGTTGGTCCTGATCTCTATCTGAATGAGGATCCGAAGAAATCAGATTGCATGATTTATACTTCTTACCCTTCTTTGATTTTGAATTAGAAGATGATGCTCCCTGGTCCCAATCTGACAACAGGTCGGGATGAATCCACATAATCTCGCCATGATATATGGTAAGAGGCACCAATTCCTCTGTTTGATTTCTAGGCTGCGGAAGAATTACCAATTCTATCGTAGCTCGAGGTATTGGGACGACGCCGTTCGGGACTTCTTGTGCTGGAAAGTCACTGAATTGAAGAGATACCATATTGGCAGTGATTGCTTTTCTTCGTTGTGAAGGGTGATAGCTTTAGCATCTATCAATTGTTGTATCTTTATTTTCAAGACATAACAAGCTTTGGTAGGGTGATTTATGTATCGGTAGTACAAGCAGTACTTTAGTTCGTCTATTTTACCAGCCTCATTTGGTCGCCTGACTTCAGGCAACTGCAGCTTATTGCTTTTTATCAAGCATTCAAAAATGCTGGGGATATCGCTCTCGTCAAAGGAATATTCTACCTTAGGTCTGGAAGATTCTGGAGACTTTTGTGCTGGAGGAGAGGTGAGTCACTTTGACAGATATATCGCCAAGGCCTCCGTTCATTTGTTGTTACGATTATTTGCATAATTGGAGGGACGCTTCCCTTTCGCATTGGTTATTTGTAACCCCAAATTATATGCCATTTTCGTGTTGCCTTGAGCAGCTTCTGCCTCGATGATGAACGTCGTCCAGTCTTAAAATTGAGTTGGACCTGTTCAGAGCCCTATTATAGGAAGTAGATTCTTTTTGTAGGTATCAATGAATGCAGAGTTCGGAATACTGGAGGGTAACTTCAGAGTTTTCTTCCTAAAATACTCAACGAATTCATGAGATTCTTTTTCCTTCTGTTTGATATCGATGAGTGAAGATATCTTCATATTCATGCCTTCCTCGTAGAATCGTGAGAGAAAAAGACACTTCATATCTTCAAACGAGGATATACAATTATCAGGTAAACTGCGATACCAATCGTAAGCTATGCCGGCCAAGCATCCCATGAATAATCTGGTAAGGAGAGCATCCTCTTTCTATAGATGAGCTGTCATCATATTAAAGTAATTGATATATTGGCTCGGTAATGTCCTGCCTTCAAACAAGACTATAAATTAGGGTTTGCATTTAGGAGGGAACGGAACATTATTCCAATGCGGATGCTAAGGATGTTTCACCCCTAGCGTGGAAAATTGGTCTTTGTTCTTTAAAATATTAACATGTGCACGCAACTCTCGGATAGCTTCGAGAGGATCTTCTGGTCGGAGTGGTGCGGCTGACTGATAGGATCCTGGTTGAACAGGAATCATCACGGGCGGAGATCTACCTCCAATATTGAGAAGATTAAGAGTTGGTGCTACTTCCTCTAGGTTTATGACCGCTTCTGGACTTGTGTTATCTTGCAGAGGTGTTGTTCCAGGAGTAGGCTGCACAGGTATGAATGAAGCCACTTGGACGGGTTCTGGTGTAGCAGAATATTGGGTTGTTATCATTTGATGCATATTTTGCACCATAGTCTGTATGTCCTTGAGAGCGGCCTCTAGTGAGTTGAGGCGTTGATCAGTGGATTCTGATAGAGAAGTGCCTTGTTCATTACCGATGACATAAATGCTAACATCCCTGTGTATGACAGAGGGAATGGTAGAAAGAACCGTATAGTTGGAGTCTACACTGTCAGTTTCAAAATCGAGGGGATTGCTACCCCTAGCCTTGGATTTTGAGGAATGGGGATTCTCGTGACGAACGATCTCCCATCTTCGAGAACGAGTATTTGGTTATACTTCTTCAAAGGAGTCGACGAGTTGGTCAAATCTCCTCTGGTTGGGAGTTCTTGAAGAACTTATTCTAGATTGTCTCCTACTACGGGGAAGATGCAAAGTCATATGTACTGAAGCAAAAAGTAGTTTGTCATCGTGCTCTTGGTTGTCAATTTGCTTTTTATGTTGAGGCTTAGGAGACATATTGTAAGTAAATCGGTTGAACACAGACCGTTTTGCTAATGCACAACAATATTTGATTACAAATTTATGATAATTGCAATGATGTTCATTATGAAACTTTGTTGTATTGTCAGAGGGGCCCCTCTCCTTATGTTTTTATACAATAAGCTCACATAAATCAAAAGAGAGAAGAGAAGAGGAGGAAGAGGGCAGACTATGCCTCTTTATATGAGATATATTGAATCTTTTGTGGACATTTTATATCCCTTGTGTATAGAGTGATGTGCTGGCTTGGTTGGCAAGTAATTCTTCATATCTCAAGTTTTTGCTCTCAGGGAGGAGAGAAAGTTGTTTCTAAATGTCCTTTTCTGCACACCCGCACAATCATCATGTTGTATAGAGATTGCTTCTGTTTGGCGCATATTATGTGGTACAAACGAAGTTGGCATAATTTGTCTATACGCATTTAATTTTGTATGAAGGTCTTGACCTAGTGCACAAGTGGCGCATATTCCCCCCCCCCCCCCATTGTACGCATAATTAAGATTTTAGGAGAATAATTTTCCCTGACCAACACTTCATTTGTGCGCTGGTTGGTTTGGGCAGCAGTGTCCATGCCTTGCTTGCATCGCATATTACGATAAATATGCACAAGATTAATGAATTATATCCCTTGTTTAACACAAGGGATTCAAAAGATTGGGTGTGGATCACCCTCTGCTTGAGATTGGGAGTTGCGCAAATTATATCCCTTGTTTAACACAAGGGAATGGTCTACCAAGTCATTGAACTTAACAGAATTGACAGGAGAACTCTCGTCAATCAGAATGTTATTTCCCTTGTTGGCAGCAACTTCAGGATATGCATGACGAGGTTTGGGCACCCACACTTTGTAAGTTTTTCTCGACTTGAGTGCGGATGATGGGTGAACACTACCCCCAGAATAGAGCATTTTTTCATATGCATGTTGGTCAAACTTTACGACCAAGGCCTTCTGCGTTGAGCCGACAGAAGCAGTGTCGAGTTGAGATATCGCCTTCTCGTCAGAGGAGAAGGAAGTCCCCAGCAGAGTCGCCATCTTTGTTTGCGAGGAAAAGTTTTTTTAATATGAAATTTTTGTGTTACAAACTATTAAAAAGTATAAAAGAAGATCCTAAACATGAATCTAAATACAATTGATTCTTGGAAAGTATAGATGTAGAGATCTGATCTAGAAATAATAAACATGAATCTAAATACAATTTATTCTTGGAAAGTATTGATGTAGAGATCTGATCTAGAAATAATCACTTTACTCCATGGACCACTCGACGATAAAAAAATGCACATGACGACAGTAAGATGTAGGAAATGCTATGAACAACTTGGAGAGTTGAACAACAAGAAAGCTCTGGCATAATGGCACAAGAAACTTCTATTTTGCTCACTCTGCTCTTGAATTTCAAAGACTTGAAGATTGTTGCGAACAACTTGGAGAGTTGAACAAGAAGAAACCTCTGGCACAATGGCACGAGAAGCTTCTATTTCTATCACTCTGCTCTAGAATTTCAAAGATTTTAGAATTCTAACCCCCTCTCTATCTATCTGTCCATCATTTTGTGTGTGTGTTCCCATTTATAGAGTTTAGGAGTGGTTACGATAATATGCGCGCACTATGGACAGTTAAAACTATTTTACCATTATGCGCACTTTTGGTTGATTAACACCCCATGTTCTGTATAAGTGTGTTCACAACTTGTTGCCTGCTTAACACGTAGCTTCCTATACGAGAAAAGCATAGGTCGTGGAAAACAGTTATTTGCACACCTTTCACGAGAAGTACGGCATGTAAGACACGCATTCATAACTGCTCATTGTCGGTTAGGATAGTATGAGCACTTTAGAAGTCGTCTGGAGACTAGCGCATTTTTTGTAAGATTGGCACTGCGGTGCACTTCTGAGGAAAATGGCACTATGGCGCACTTTTGAAGAGAATGGAACTACAGTGCACTTTTGAAGAAAAATTATACTGTGGTGCACTTTTGAGGAGAATGGCACTGAGGTGCACTTTTGAGGAGAATGGCACTAAGACGCACTTTTGAAGAAAATGGCACTGCGGCGCACTTTTTAGGAGAAGGGCACTGCGGCACACTTTTGAGGAGAATGGCACTGAGGCGCACTTTTGAAAGAAATGACAATGCGGCAAACTTTTAAGGAGAATGTATAAACCCCCAGATTTTTCAGGAATTTAAAAACAAATTTTCGGGATTTTCTGTAATTTTTTAACTAATTAAAAACAATAATTTTTGGTATTAAATAATTTTAAATGATTTTATTAAATATTAAAATATTATGAAAATAATATTTTTGGATGTAAAATAAATAATTAGGCTTACTGCAATTTTTCTGGAATTTATTGGACCCCAGAACTATTTTACAGACCTAAAAACTAAGTTTTTATTTAAACCAAAACAAACCAACCTGAACCAAACCAACCCAACCGGTTTAATAAACCGAACCAGTTTAAAACCCAACTGAACCGGACCCATTACCCTATCGGATCGGGTCAGATCCGATTCTAAAACCCGACCCGACCCGAACCCACTACCCGCTAACCCCAAACGAAACCCCTGTCCCTGCCGATTCTCCTCCGCCGCGGCCGTTCTCCCCGTCGCAGCCGCGTCCGCTCGCATCCCCGCCGCCTCGCCTCCTCACCGGCCGGCCGCCCGTCTCCCCTCCGCCAACGGCCGACTCTTCTCCTTCCCGCTCCTCCCTATTTAAACCCGACACCTCCACCACCCTCCACAACCACCACCGCCACTGACCACTACCCTCCGCCTCTCCAGAGCTCCGGCCGACCAAGATCCCCTCCGCCGTGCCCTCGCCGCCACAGGCCGACCAAGCCGCCCCCGCCAACAAGCCCCGCCGGCCGAGCACCGTCGCGGCTCCCCGCGTACGCGTTATATAGTCGATTCTGAGCCATCGTTTCGATAAGTTTTTCTCTCTCCTCGCTGCCTCGTTTTCCGTTTTGTCGAATCGTGCGCGTAACCTGCGTGACCCTCTCGAACCCCGTGCAACTAGTTCGGGGTATCGCGTCCTGTGGCGATCGCAAACTGCGACGCAAAATCAGGAAAATAAATTCCCTTTTCTAAAAATTCAGAAAATGTCCCAAACTCCCCAGTTCGTGACTATTTTGCGACTAACCTGTTAAATGTTTTCAAAATTGGCTTGAACAGTAATTTAGACCATATGACCAAGTTTTTAATCCTGTTTTTAGTTCAATTTATTGAGCTGTAGTTTGTAATATTTTTGAGGGTGAAATTGACCAAAAACTTAGTCTTTATAAAACCCTAATTTTTCCCGGAACTGGGTGCGCCCCGTAAACAAGGCGACTTGGTCGTGTGCGAACTTTACCGAAAGGTGCGTACTGTTAATACGGACATGTGGGATTTTACGGAAGTTGATTTGGATGTGCGTGCACACTGAAATCAACGCGTATCCGTCGACAACACCCCGTATCGGCCCTGTTCTGAAACTCGTTATAACTTCGTGTGTACTCGTCGTTTCGAAATAAAACTTGCACCATCGGACTCATAGCATTACGCTGGTCCTGTGACCCAAGTTTGGTTCAATTTTGAGAACGTTAACAAAATCCCGTATCGTGGGCCCTACGGCTCCACATGACGGGCGATTTTATGATCGTCTCATCGGAATCCAGTTATGGATATTCCGTTGAGTTCGTATCGTCGTTCTGGACTTGTAGACACTAAGTTTGATGAATTTGAAGAACATTTTCTCTGGCACATTTTTCGGTGCGAAGCGGGCCACATGTGGATCACGCTTTGACCAGAAACTGTTACTTTTGCCCCTGTGTCCAAATTAGACTTATGGACAGGCAATTCTAGCTATTTGATATCTTCTGAACCTGATGGTAACGTTTATTTCAGCAATCGGAGGAGTACCTGCAGATACCGCTGATACCAGAGCAGCAGTTGGAATCCAAACCCCAGGCAAGTGTACCTTGCCAATCTTGTAGTTCTTGTTACATAATATTCCTTTCATTTATTTACATGATGTATCAGTTCAACCTAGGACCGTGTGACATTGCTTAGCATCCGAATAACATTCGAGTGTCAATGACGTACGCGGAGTTGTGTAACGTCACCTAGAGATTGATATCGCGACCCTATATTTCTTCGTGCTTGCATTATCAAGTACGTCATACCACAGGACACTTGATATTGTTCATGAGACAGAATCTTCCTGAGATATTCATGGTGATTCTGTATAGGATACAGGATTCATGACATAGATATTACTTATGCTTAGCTATCATTATGACTTGTTGCATCAGTTAGAGGTCATGATCCAGCGTGACATGGACATGAGACGTCGTGGACATGAGACGTGTGATTACATTGGGTGGGGTGAGTATTACCATATCAAAGGCTGATTATATTATATATATATATATATATATATATATATATATATATATATATATATATATATTGTTACTGGAGGTGCCTTAGACTCTGACACAGAGCTTTGGCACATTTACTGGCCCTTCAAGAAAATGCTGCTATGGGTTTCCCTGACACAGAGCCTATAGTAGTCTCAGCCTGAGTATGATTAATGCTCTCATTTTCATATCACATAGCTGGTTACATATTATGCCCTATTGATTTATTTATTGCTGTACTGCATTTATTTGGCTTGAGTTATTCTTGTACCTTGGTATGTCCCCTGAGGACCTGGAATCCTGATTATGTCCCCAGGTTTAGCAGAGGAGATCTACCCCGAGGTGTACGGAACATGAGATGACATTGGAGCAGTACCAGAACCTGAGGACGAGGTGATCGCTGAGGATTTCTCATGAGTACCTGCTTATTCTACACTCAGTCTTTGCTGTTATTAGACTCTTTTATTTCTTGTTTAATAAACTATTGTATCAGACTTATCATCGGATTGTTCCCCGAGATATATTTTATTGAGACTTGATATTGCTTTATATTTCTGATATTGATTGTATTATTCTTGTGGATGAGATTAGTATATTAGACCCTTACTGTTGTTTTACAGCTTAAGTACACCCCGATGGGTCCATTAAATTGGGTTTGCCCATTGGTGTGTGCTGCTGGCCATTGCCACATGGCTAGTCCCTCAGTATTTTGGGACTGGGGCGTGACAGAATGGCACTATGGCACACTTTTGAGGAGAATGGCACTACGGTGCACTTTTGAGGAGAATGGCACTAAGGCGCACTTTTAAAGGAAATGGCACTACAGCTGGATCCTAAACGATAACCTGGGTCTGCGTGCCGTATCTCCGTTGTAATGATGACCTCTAACTCTTCGATTTCTTCCTTTGTCAGCTGTCAGTCTGCTGCATTAAATGTTGAGAGAGAGAATATCGTTTGTGCGCCATCTTTCGTAACATTAAGAAAGTGCGCCACTTTTCTACTCTCTGAATAGTGCGTCATCCTCTGAAATTAATGGAAAGTGCGCCAAAGTAAGAAAATACGCATCTTTCTCCTAGAACAAGTAGAAAGTGCACCATTCTTATACTGTTGGATTTATTTGTGAAAAACTTTGCCATCTATCTGAGGCACATTTTTTATGCTTCTACAAGAGCCTCGTCCGGAAAGAACCTCCTTTAAAATCTTTTTAAAAGATCCACAAGTCAATCATGGCGCCGCGATCCTCGTGTTCGTACGGAACCATGTCAGGACAGTGTCAAACATCTGACTGCCCGTTGCCTCTACCTGTCTCCACCTGTAGACTCTCTGGAATCTGTGTCAGTCGCAGCTTCCTCTCTATGTCCTCGATCTAATCATCGGTGTACAAGATCCCCTCTGTGCCCTTGAATTCCTTGGGCCCCATCCTCTTGAAATTAATAATGGTACCTGGCCTCAGTTGGTATGGGGCGGGATGAGACAGTACAATTTGCGACTAGACAAATGCTACCTTCTCTATAGCTGCTAGCGCTAACTGGTGGGCAATCTCGATGCCCTGATGTAGAACATCATTATGCCTCTGTTGTACTGCCATTATCTCCTGGAACATGGCAAACATTTGCGTCCCATCTGCTGGCATGTGTGGTGGGGGTGGAAGGTCCTCCGTGACTACTGGAATAGCCCTCAAAACTAGTGGAGGAGAACCCCCAAAAGTTGTTGAAGCCTCCACCTGAACCGGTAAGGCAACCCACTGAGCTGGAGGAGGTGGAGAAGTAACCGACCTCGCTGAAACTGCTCCAGAGCGCTGGGATCTGGTCTTCGGCAGTATCCTAAAGACAGATTCAAACAAAGGGATAAATATTGCGTAAGATACAATAGCATCAAGGAAGGACAGTAAAATTTCAAAGAAAACAATTATTTTGATGGGTAAAGATAATAAATTTAATAGATTGGAAATATTTCTAGTTGTAATTGAGTATCCTCTCATCCTATATCCTATATCATATATCATATATCCTATATCCTATATCCTATATCCTATATCTTATATCCTATATCCTATATCCTATATCCTATAACAGGCTTGTAGTAATACTCTAACATATATCCTATATCCTATAACAGGCTTGTAGTAATACTCTAAGTATGAATACTACTAACTGGACCTGGACAGGCCACCATAAAAATGTATCATGACTCGCACCCGGTGTAAGGGTACGAGTACGTGGATACGTCCAGCCTACGTAGCAGCATCGACGGTAGAATATTGTCTAGGTCAACAATACTATCTAAATATCTCAAATAATATATATGTACATGTCAAGATATCTCAACTCCAAATGGAGGACAAAAATAATACTCAATACTCAATCACAATAAACTAGAGGAAGATGTAGCACGATATAGAATAGAAGAAAGAAATGAATAACAGTCACAAACACATCTCATATCCAAGTATAATAGGCTAGCACAATAGTCTCAAATATAATACATGACAAAAGTCTAAAATGAGACATAACCAATCCAATAGTCTAAACATCTGCAACTAGTTGATCATCTTCCGGTACCGGCTCCTCCTGAGCCACCGTCTCTAACTCTACACCCACACGTCCTGAGGTCCATAGTGTGTAGGATATCAGTCATCTAAATTATCTAAAAAATATATCCAATTAGGATTGAAGCGAAGCACACCTCTAACAACAGTTCCAAATAAATGATAAAGATTATGTAACAGTAAATAGAGAGAATATACAAGATAAATAGATCATGAGCAGAAAATATACAAAATATGGAAATATTGTAGATAGTACAAGAGAGATGGGCATCATATACAGGAGTCAGAAAATACAACTAACTAACTGAGTGAGTTCTAGCTTCGACATATTATTGGCTTGGAAACTTGTGCAGGAATTATGGCCTAGCTAATCATACGTAAGGTGTACGATTAACACCAACAAGGTACTTGTACAGGAATACTCGTATAGGGTGGGTATGATTACATATCTAACTAACACTCCCCAACCCTCGACTGGTATAGTAGATCCAACTATGGCACGTTACGACACAGGATTCTCCGAGAAGGTAGCTAGTCTCTCCATGAATCAGGGTCCATACAAGTACAAGAGCAAAAGGGAATGTACAGGATACGCCAGAAACTACGGGAATAATATCTCCAAAAAATACCAATCGGTGCAACCACGTGTCAAGAAGTCAAGGATATCTACACTAAATACAAGAAACATAGAAGATATCATAAACGAAAAATTGTCAAAGAATGTACTCGCCTAGAATCCGGGGTGAAGTATGAACGGTATCCGTAATAGTGCCTCGAAGACTTAAATATGGAATATCATATCAATATATTATTTTACAATGATAATTAATTTAAGCTAGTTAATTTCTAGGTCTTCAAGCCACCTCTAGGTCAAAATAGGCTAAGATAGTCAAACTAGGTCAACTCTAGGTCAAAGTAGTCAAACTGGGACAAACTAGTCATTTCTAGATTGTATTAGCTTATATCTAGGTTGATATGTTGAGGATAATAACTATACTACCTAAGACTAGGTATTATGATACCTTATAATATCAATAGTAATATCTATAACTTATATACATATACTAGTTCATATAGTATCAACATATAACTTGATATTTATTCTCTACTTAATATCTAATTACACCAACCTATTAACTACACCAATACCAATTACCTTTGTATCCACTATTATCTTAATACCCTCAATAACAAGTATCATAAACTAATACTCTTGCCTAACTCTACTTACACTAGGTATCCTAATGCCTTAGTGTTCTAACTGATACTCTAACTTACTAACCAATTACCAATACCCATCTCTATAGGATACTAAGTATCATCAACCTTGA
Source organism: Iris macrosiphon (assembly GCA_036927795.1). Lineage (NCBI taxonomy): Eukaryota > Viridiplantae > Streptophyta > Magnoliopsida > Asparagales > Iridaceae > Iris > Iris macrosiphon. Next base: position 711,648 of record JAYESA010000021.1, read on the forward strand.
TACTTACTAAACCTATGCACACACACACTGATACCTAAGTATCAGTTCATACGTGCTATCCTGACCACATCAACCTCTTGCTTACGGACAGAACAACTTCACACTGCTGAAGCCAATCCCTTACTCGACCCCCAACTGCTACAAGGTCTGAACAGACCTTGATGTCTCCCCCCTCATTGTTGCTATTGTAGACCACTGCTATCAGTGCATTGCACTGCTATTAAACCTAACAGTTACACAGCTGCCTGTTGTGTACTCCTATAACCCAACACCCGAAGCTCTATACTGTTGTTGCTACTAGATATTTCAAACCAAAACTCGACCTCCACTGCCTTCGTGCATTGACGCACATATGCAAGCATTGCCTGCCCTCCCCATATTGTTGAATACTTGGTTCTAATTCTGAACAGACTTACCTCTCCTATAATGGATGCACAAGGATGCATCATTGCCAATATCTAACTCCCTTACCTGTGTACGTAGGTGCACAAGTCTGAACATTACCACTAATACTCAAAGTATCAGTTCAAATATCATGCCCCCTCCCTATCTCAAGAAATGAACATAAACACATTAACACTCTTTATATACTCAAGCACACTCTGACGTAAATATATACTAATATATCTAGGTACATACTTACACTAACAGTCACTCCTATACACAAGCACAGACACACACATCTAGTAGCATAAAGTCAAACACTTGACATTCATATATGAGATACTATATGATACGCTTTCAATTGAGATGCCAAAACCTCCAATTTTGTAATTACTATTCATACATATCATAGTCATCATAATACAACTAAAGTAACTTGCTATAAAAGAATTTGAAGAGTAATTACACAAATCACCCAAAATGAACCCTGTGTCATAGCGTATCACAAAATACCATGATACGTTCTACTCGTTTCCAATTATGGACACATACCTAGGCACATATCATTAATCTAAGACTAATTATAACTAATTGGTCTCATGACACACACTTGATGTATCAATCTCGAAATTCTACAAATTGGGCACAAAAACCTATATAAAGTCATAAAATAAGTCATATAAACCGAGTTATTGTTCCTATGGATAGCCCTAAGCCAAAGAATGGTTTCTAATGGTCAAATGCATGAATTAAAGTCTAATTAAGGAGAAAATTCAAAATTATACCTATTAGGAGATGGATTACAAATGCAAAACCTAAATAGACACAATTAGGACACAATATCCTATCCAATGGATCCTTCTCCAAGTGCTCCTTGTAATCCAAGCTCCAATGCTCCTTAGGTAAGGTAAATAAAAGGGAATGAGAGTAGGTGAATTTGGTGGAGGGATAAAGTGATTTGGGAAAGAACATAATTTGGAGATCTAAATTGAAATAAATTAATAAAAGGAGAGAGAGGGAGAGAGACCCTCTCATATGGCCAGCCCCCTAATGTGATGCAACAATCAATACTATCTAGCCATGGCTTAAGTCACTGTCCAACTACCATATCTGTGCATGGAAATAATTACATATATCACGTAGCAAGAGTATGTGGCACGACGGCTCACTATATATCAAGTAGCACTCTCGATGCGATCAGGTGTATCAGCCCGGACACAATAGTCAGGGCAGGAACAAGTTCTAGTATCAAGATCATGGACAAGTTATTAGGTAGCAAGTTATTTAGGACATGATAGTCTAATATTGGTCACATTGATTTGTCACTTTATTTTATCGATGAATGAGGATAAGAGTAGTACAAGAACCTCTCGAGATCAGATCCACAACCCTTAAACAAAACAAGGACCGGGGTTGCAGAATGTCACCCGAGTTAAAGTACGCCTCTTATTCTATCCAACGTATAATAAGGTTATCAAGTAAAAGTAATTTAATTAGCAAGTAAAATAGCAAGTGCATATAGGGCCACATCTACATGGCTCATGTCAGGTACTTAGTCATTTTAGCATATAATCATAACTAGATCATTAGGTCCATATACATTCAAGATCGAAATACAAGTCATCCACATCCTCACAATCATTCAACCAATATATATGTTAAACCAAGCAAAGGGCCCAACGTGCATATGAAACAGTAGGCGCATAAAACAAGTTGGTGCACAAACACACAAAAGTAAGGTTGGCACACAAACTCACAAAAACATGGTTGGCGCACAAACTCACAGAAACAAGGTTGGCGCACTTTCGCAAGAAAGTGCACGAGCTACAAATTAATGGTACACTTTATCAAGTTAACCAACACGGCGCACTTAACAAAAGTGCGAGGGCAAGAATAAGGTGTGCTTTCAAAGAAAGTGTGTGAGCAAGCTAGCCAAAAAAAAACACATAATCCGAAGTCAAAGCTCGACAATAGAGAAACTCGTCAGTCTAGGGGCACACAAATTAATAACCCAGAAATTGAGAAACCAACCAAAGCTTCGTCCCTAAGGAAACGAAGAGGGAAGAAAGTGCGCGAGCAGACCAAATGTAAGAAAAGTGTGTCGGCTGACAAAACATAGAAAAATTGTGCCAGATTGCCAACGTGAAGAAAGTGCTCTGACTGACTGTGGCACACTTTCTCTTGGTTTTCCATAGAAAACTTTGATTGAATATGCACCAAAGTGCGCCAACTGGGTTTTCTCTCGAAAGTGCGCCACTGACTCAAGGAGTGTGACTGGCGCACTTGCTAGGAGACTGAGTACAGTATGATAAGTATGCACAGAGAGTTGGGACAGCACACCAATGTGCCCAAAGTAAAACATATGTATTTCTACGCTAAAGCGGTTCTCTTGCATACTCTTCACAAAATACTGTTCTTCTTCTCTAGTCATCCACTTTGGTATACGTATTGTATCAAGTTTCAGTACTGAACTTAGTTGGACTCGAAATCAAGCACGTCCAAAAGAAAAGTTACATAAAATATGGTGATGTATAAGCTAATTAGTTTTTTGTAAAATACAAAGGTTTGGGTGATCAAACCCCAAGAAAATAAAAGTGAATCCATAGACCCAAACTCAAGTCCATTCAATTCCAACCAAGAAAATTAAGAACAAGTATTAAAGATGAGGTGACGCTCGGTCCCAACAATATGAGCTAGAAATAAATAAAAATATTAAGAACTAAAAGCATGCATAAAACCATGGTTCTTCTCTTGTGAAAGACGTACTTGCCTATAAAGGGAGAGAGAAAACCTAAGAAAGAGAAATAGAAAAAAAAAATAATGAGCAGAGAGAGAGAAATAGGAATATATAGGTTTAGGTTTGAGATGTGGACCGTTGGATCACTCAAACCCATCCAAGTCACACATGACACCAACCCAACTAAATCTACTCTCTCCACAACTCTCGGGTCCGGTCTAAATAATGGTCGGGCTAGAAACCAATATGCGCCAAAGTACGCCGGGAAAAGGGGCTGATATCTCTACCCACCTTAGAAAAATTTTGTCCATGAAATTCAAACTCAAGGCTAGCTAGAGATATCAAGATAAGCAACAAACTAACTACAAGCAATTTACACATACAAATAAATAATAACACAAATAATGAAGCAAAGCAACATTACCTCACAAGAGTGCTTGCAAATCACGGAATAAAAGATGCAAAGGAAGGGAATATACCATATGAGTCGAATAGGTACGGGTACTGAGATCGAATATTGTCCTCGTGCTCCCACGTCGACTGTCCCAAGGAGTGAAGGCCCCAAGCAACAGGAACAAGACGGATAGTCCGGTTCTTGAGTACATTCTCTCTTTGATCCAAAATAGATACAGGTTGTTCCTCGTAAGTTAAGTCGGTACCGATGACTAACTCAGAGTGATCGAGGACATGACTCGGGTCTAGGACATACCTACGCAACTGAGACACATAAAATACATCATGTATTTCACAAAGCGAAGGCAAAAGGGCAAGAGGATAAGCAACATCCCCTACCCTCTTAAGAATATCGAACGGTCCCATATATCGCGGACAAAGATTCCCACGAACCCCGAATCTAATGAATCCACGGGTAGGCAAAATTTGCAAAAATACGTGGTCGTCGACAAAAAACTCTAATATCCTACGATACTGATCTGCCCAATGACGATAACGATCTTGTGCAACCCGAAGCCTCTCCCTAATCTTCTTAACTACTCCAATCGTTTGAGTGATCATTTCAGGCTCCAACATCTTCCGTTCACCAATGTCATCCCATACCAAAGGTGATCTACACTTTCTTCTATATAATGCCTCAAAAGGAGCCATATGTATGCTAGCCTGATAAATGTTGTTGTACGAGAATTCTACTAAGTGAAGATGATCCTCCCAAGACCCACCAAAGTCTAAGGTACAAGCCTGTAATATATCTTCCAAAGTCTGGATTGCCCTATCTGATTGTCCATCTGTCTAGGGATGATACGCGGTACTAAATCTCAACTTGGTACCAAAATGCTCGTGCAAGCTTTTCCAGAAATGAGATATAAAGCGAGTATCACGATCTGAAACTATACTCACTTGGACTCTGTGCTGCCTCATGATCTGTCGCATGTACATCTCTACTAACTTCTCTGTGGACTGCCATATTCGGAAGGAAAGAAAATGTGCCACTTTCGTGAGTCGATCTACTATCACCCAAACTGTATCACGTCTAGTAGGAGATCTAGGTAATCCGGTCATAAAGTCCATCGTAATGTGTTCCCACTTCCAATCTAAAATAGGCAGGGGTTGTAACAATATTGCTGGTCTCTGTTATTTTTCCTTCACTTGCTGACATACGAGATATGGTAAAACGAACCGAGCTATCTCTCTTTTCATTTCATTCTATAAGAAATATTGTTTCATATCATGGTACATCTTCGTGACTCCGGGATGAATAGAATACTGGGAACTATGTGCCTCCGTCGTCACTTCTTGTCGGATATCTCCACTTGGCACACAAAGACGGTTTACAAATATGAGTGTTCTATCTTCGTGAATTCTTAATTCTTTCCTAAGACCGGACTCACATTCTGCCCTAAGATTCTGAATTTGAGAATCTTTTGCTTGATCAAACTTGATCCTCTACACCAAAGTTGACTGTATATGAAGACTGACTAACACTCCCGTTTCTTGAGGTAACACTACCTCGATGCCCATCTCTTGAAGATCTTCTAGAATGTGCATCTGAGTTATCAAGATGAATGTGCTGCCTCTCCTACTTAGAGCATCTTCCACCATATTTGTCTTGCCTGGATAGTACTAAAGGAATATCTCCACCCAATCGTCATATAGGTAATGTCTCCACAACTTGAGATCAAACATTACTGCTGCTAATTCTAAATCATGTGTTATATAATTTTTTTCTTGATCTCGAAGCTGTAGAGATGCATAAGCTATTAGCCTTCCGTGTTACATCAACACACATCCAAGTCCTTTCCCAGATGCATCACAATAAACTGTGAATCCTCCTGATCCTACTGGAAGTGTAAGGATCGGTGCTGATATCAATTTCTACTTCAATTTCTCGAATGTTGCTTGGCACTCTGTCGTCCAAACAAATCGTACCTCCTTTCAGGTTAAATGAGTCATTAGTGCTAAAATCCGCGCAAAGTCTGCCACGAACTTTCGGTAATATCCCAATAATCCCAAGAAACTTTGCACATATGCTATTATCTTCGGGACTAGCCAGTTCTCTACTGCTTCAACCTTCTTGGAGTCTACTGATACTCCTGCTACTAAGATGATATGCCCCAAGAATGACACATGATATAACCAGAATTCATACTTACTGAGTTTAGCATATAACTGATGCTCCCTCAGAACTTGCAATACCTTCCAAAGATGTTCTTTATGCTCTTCTTCACTGCTGGAGTAGACAAGAATGTCGTCTATGAATACCACTATAAATTGATCTAGGTATGGCATGAAGATACGATTCATCAAATCCATGAATATTGTTGATGCATTAGTCAATCCAAATGGCATAACCAAGAATTTGTAATGTCTGTATCGAGATCGAAATGTTGTCTTCGGTATGTCTTGCTCCTGGACTCTTACTTGATGATATCCTGATAGAAGATCTATCTTGGAAAATACTCTTCCACCACTCAATTGATCAAATAAGTCATCAATCCTAGGCAATGGATACTTGTTCTTTACGGTTACTACATTCAACTGCCTATAGTTAATACATAACCATGTCGACCCATCCTTCTTCTTTACTAGAACCACTGGTGCTCTCCATGGTGATCTACTAGTTCGAATAAACTTTTTGATCTTTAGTTCTTTTACATGTTGATACAATTGGTTAAGTTCTATTGGTGAAATCTCATAGACCTTGTTAGAAATTGGTTCTGCTCCTGGCTTCAACTCTATGCAGAACTCCACCTCTCTTATAGAGGGTAATCCTGGAAGCTCATCCGGAAATACATCAAGAAATTTTTTAATTACTCTAGGGAACTGATCTTCAACTCCTGCCACTGTTGTAATGCCACCTTCATGCTGGTCCTTTACTGTTCTATTTAAGAAAAATATGTTCTTGCCCAGGATATTAAATAATACTCTACCCCTACAGAAATCTATTGTCGTATAACTGTCTCTCAACCAGTCTATGCCTAAAATAACGTCGAAGTTACCCAGAGGAAACTCGATCAACTTTGCAGGTAATAAATGCCCACATACTACGATTGGACATGCTAAACATACTCTACTGACTCCTACGAGTCCATTACCAGTGAGTATATTCAGCCTCTCTGGAAATGACTCAAACTCCAATCCAATATGTGTCATAAATCGTGCACATACAAATGAATGGGATGCTCCTGAATCAAATAATGCTATGACAGAAAAAGATGTAACAAGAATGTTATGTGCAATTACGTCACCTGATGCCAATACCTCCTCCAGAGATAGGGTAAAATCTTATCCTTGGCCTTACGGTGCTCCTTGTTGCTGCCTCCCTTGCATACGCAGTTGTGGCCTCTATTACCCATACTGTTGATTTCTCTGCTGGTTGTATATCTGAGTTTGCGTCGATAATGAACGCTGAGCCAATAGCCTGATCGCCAGTGCTGGTCCCCTATACTGAGTTTTTCCTAGTGGTGGCAGTGCTAATCGCTGCACCGGTCCTTCAATCATCTGTATCATAGGACAATTTACAATCCGATGATCTGGACTGCCACATCAAAGACACAACTCGTGTGTTTCCCTACACACATCTTGTGTATGGACTCCCTTTCCATATTACGTACATCTGACTGGGGCTTCCATTCGCTGTTACTGCTGCTGCCTCGGCTAGTTCGACCGAGCTGGCAATGTTGTTGCCGATGCTACTAGCCTCTTTGGCGTTGTGTCATGAATGCGAACGCCTGGTGATGGTGCTGACGTTCGTTGTACTGTTCCTTCTCCTCCTCGGTGCATGAGACCTCTTCTGGCCTCCCGTCCTTGATGCTAACCTCTATATTGTCAGCTCGTGTCGCTTAGATGCGATCAACACTTCATTGAAAGTCTGGTAATTATGACCCTCAACCAGTTGCCGAATCTCTAGATGAAGTCCATACTGGAATCTCATCGCACTCTCAGGTTCTGTTGCTACCATCGTCGGAGAAAATCTTCTAAGCCAGCAGAACTCTGTCGCGTAGCCATTCACTGTCCTTCCAGACTATTTGAGACCGATAAACCTCTGTTGTAGCTGATACTGTGCTACCACTTCAAAATACTTAACCCTGAAATAGGCCATGAAGTTGTCCCATGAGATAGTTCATCTTAAAGCAACTTCTTCTGCTGCCCACCAATCTCTAGGAAGGTCCTGGAGCTACAATCGGACCTGATCAACTTGTTGTTCCTCAGTTGGAACCTTTGCTGATGTCAGTATTGTTTCAATGTTCTGCAACCAAGATATTGTTTCAATGTTCTGCAACCAAGCATCTGTGGTAATGGCGACCTCTGTGCCATCAAAGTACTTGGGGTTGAGTCTGCAGAACCTTACTGATGCCCCTGAGTCTGTTCTAACACTTCTTTCCAAGGCCGTCTGTAATCCTTGCTTCAATAAGACATTCCGCTCTTGCTGCTGAAGCTGCTAATTTTGTTGTATTGTCATCATTCCTCGTATAATTTCCAGCAATGTCAGGGTATCAAGTGCTACTACCAATACTGGTATGACCGGGGGTACTGGAGCCTCTGGTACATGTTGCTTCTCGTGTTCCTCTACTGGTTCTACCCTGATGACTCCAGGATCAAGTATTGCCCCTCGCTAGGGGCCAACAGATCATGCCCTAATGAAATTGCTGGTGCTTCGACCACCAAGGATGGAGAAGCCCTAGGGAAAAGGAAACAAGATAAATCAAGAACAGGATGAAAAAGAATTAAGGAACCAATGGTACAGAGGTCAAGCTGAGTTTCGAGGAGACAGGTTCAGGATCTCAAGAAGGAACATGTTTGATTGAGACATCCTTTGATCAAGCCACCCCATAAATCTGAAAAGAAAGACAGACTTGCATGAGCTACCACTAAAACCCTGTCACGCCCCAGATCCAGAATACTTGAGAGCGGGAGAATGACTCAGTCAACCACACCTTACGGAATACCGAAGCAACCCATAATGTGTTAAGGTTGTCTAGAGACAAGGGGGTGCATACTACAATCAAGTCTCCTAGGGTCAAGAACTTCTATGTCACAATCATTCAAACAAGTAGCAATAATATAGAATATTTTAAAATAAGCAATAAGGCATCCCAAATGCCACATCAAAATATTCTTTAGAGATCTGGCGCTACATAATGATGTGCCATGTACAAGATCAAAGTATACATGATAGTGAGTTAGTTGCATTCTAAATATATACAGTCATATAAGGAACTAGTATCCAGATTTTTCGGCTAACAGGTGTCGGTTGGCTAAATGCCCAAAAGAATATAGTTTACAAAAGACGAGCAGTAAATAAAGGAACCCACTCGTGTCCCTCAGCACTCATCCTTCTGGTGCGTGCCATCAGTGAGGGTGAGATAAGCTTGATCCTCATGTGCTGGCTGTAAACCTGGCCATGCAAAACCAGTAGGGTCAGACCCCAAATAGCAAGTACCACAAAGGAAGTATGAAATAAAGAAACAAAACCAGATCTATACATGAGATGCGTGAGCCAACAATCAATTTCATATGTCCTATCCATGACATGATATGACACCCCTTTACCAAACAAGGACAGAAAGTGTCCTATCGCATCAAGATAGAATACGTCCCTTGATTATGGTCAAGCTAAAATAACCCTGCATCGTAGTTTCAGACCATAGCCTATCGTAACATAACAGCGCAACCCAACAACCAAACAAGGACATGAGTTGAATCATCATGCCACAACAGTCTATATCCCTAATTTCACTCAACAGAAGGCACAATACACAAACAGAGATACAATATAGGAGAAAATACTATAGCTTCAGTCCATGGAGTATCGTAACACAATGACGCAATCCAACAACCAAACAAGGATATGGGTTGAATCATCATGCCACGATAGCTAATTTTCCTGGCTAGGCACATATTACAAGCAATTTAAACGACCAATCATGTATTACGGCTTGGTATGTGATATCTGGTTTATCCCAGTAATGCAATAAATGAGTACCTCACATCGTTCCATAATCGAGCAGGGTTGGCTGAACCAATGATATATAAGCAAGAATACATATAAAAGTTGCACTAGTCCCTTGTAAGGGCCCTGAGCTAATTAATGATCAGCAACAGTTCCAGACTTTCTATAGGAAATATACTGGCTCGATCTTATATTTAGATCAGATACAGCATTCCACTAGTGCTGATGATATACAGTATCCATGATGTCCAGTCTTTACTCCCAGCTAATTTATGGTGGCTCGACATGCACGATCTCGAGATATTGTTCCCTCCCATTGCTCTACCAATTAAGTTTCTTAGTTAACCCTAGGTTAATTAGAATCTCATACCGTGGTCACATGAATATTCCTTCTTAGATGTCGTACCTTAAGTATGGGCACTCTTGATACGAACCCATATTATCACTCGAAAGTTAAATTTGGATTCACCCAAGTATGATGCAACAATCAATACTATCTAGCCAAGGCTAAAGTTACTGTCTAACTACCAGATCCGTGCATGGAAATAATTACGTATATCATATAGCAGGAGTATGTGGCACGACGACTCACTATATATCAAGTAGCACTCTCGGTATGATCAAGTGTATTAGCACGGATAAAATAGTCAGGGCAGGAATAAGTTTTAGTATCAAGATCATGGACAAGTTATCAGGTAGCAAGTTATTCAGGACAGGATAGTCTAATACTGGTCACATTAATTTCTCACTTTATTATATCGATGAATGAGGATAAGAGTAGTGCGAGAACCCCTCAAGATCAGATCCATAACCCTTAAACCAAACAAGGACCGGGGTTGCAAAACGTCACTCGAGTTGAAGTATGCCTCTTATTCTATCCAACGTATAATAAGGTGATCAAGGGAAAGTAATCTAATTAGCAAGTAAAATAGCAACTGCATATAGGGCCACATCTACAGGGCTCATGTTAGGTATTTAGTCCATTTAGCATATAGTCATAACTAGGTCATTAGGTCCATATATATTCAAGATCGAAATACAAGTCATCCACATCCTCACAATCATTCAACCAATATAAATATTAAACCAAGCAAAGGGCTCAACGTGCGCAGGAAACAATAGGTGCACAAAGCAAGTTGGTGCACAAACACACAGAAGTAAAGTTTGTGCACAAACTCACAAAAACAAGTTTGACGCACAAACTCACAAAAATAAGGCTGGCTCACTTTCACAAGAAAGTGCACGAGCTACAAAGAGGTGGCGCACTTTATCAAGTTAATTAACATGACACACTTGAGAAAACTGCACAGGCAGGAATAAGGCGTGCTTTCAAAGAAACTGCGCGAGCAAGCTAGCAAAAAGATAAAACATGCAATCCGAGCTCAAAGCTCGACTGTCAAGAAACTCGTCAGTCGAGGAGCACATAAATCAATAACACAGAAATCGAGAAACTAACCAAAGCTTTATCCCTAAGGAAACAAAGAGGGAAGAAAGTGCGCGAGCAGACCAAATGTAAGAAAAGTGCGCCGGCTGACGAAACATAGAAAAAGTCCGCCAGATTGCCAAAGCGAAGAAAGTTTGTGTTTGTGGTAGAAAATGAAAGAATGAAATGTATTCAGGTGGGGGTTCACACGAAACCCGTGTTCTTTGGTTTACAAACAAACTTGTACAATTTAATCCTATACGAGGATGTGGGAGTACAATTTATTTAATCTGGGTAGATATTGCTATAGGTGTCTGATCTGCAGTCGATCACTTTAGCCCTTGGACCACACGATGGTGAAGAAGTGACGTAGAAGACGGGAAGCAGCTTCGGAGGTTGCAAAAGAGGGTGGATGCACGATGCCAAAGTCGTCGATCCCTACCCCTTGCCTGAGCTCCGGATTCTTCTCTCTCGATCTCTCGATCTCTTCTCTCCTTGTTTTTCTTGACCTTGTTCGATCTTCTTTTCAAAAGTCCGATTGTTGATCAATTTTTTCCCGACCTGTTCCTCTGTAGATAGAGGTCTCTATTTATAGAGTTTTAGTGACAGTGACCACTCAGTTGGTGTAAAAACCGAGGAGTGGACAATACAGCACCCTTTTACACGATGGTTAAAATAACCAATGCCTGCGTATAGATGATCCTTTGAATGAGCGTGTGACGCGGGTCCAACTAAGGGACAAAACGCTTACTGTTTCTACGAAGATCACGGCGTAAAAGCCACGCAGGTAGGTCTCCCTCGTGTAGATGAGGTGGGCGTAAAAGCCAATGTCTGTCACCATGGCATAGAAGCCAAGTAGGCATAGAAGCCGGATAGGCATAGAAGCCAAGTAGGCATAGAAGCCGAGCGAGCATAGAAGCTGAAGAGGCGTAGAAGCCGAGCGGGCACTGAAGCTGAATGGGCGTAGAAGCCGAGCGGGCACTGAAGCTGAATGGGCGTAGAAGCCGAGCGGGCACTGAAGCTGAATGGACGTAGAAGCCGCTGCATAACGTGCCCGAGTGGTCATAGAGGCCGAGGCGTAGAAGCCGAGATGATGTGGACGTTTTAGCCGGAAATACGGCTCTTGGAGATATAATCAAATCTCTCGCATTAAATGTAGAGATCCGCCATCATCTCGTGCATTAATTGCAAAGGCGTGTTCTGAAGGCCTGCCACCGTTCTGAGCATTAGGCGAAGAGACGTGCCTCGAGCCCTGTTCGAAGAGCAGCTTTTGACGTGGCAGTCTGCTTGTCTTCTGCGGGGTGTAAACAGCTCACGTCTGCCTGTGTAAAACAAGGCAGCGTATCCCCTTGCATGCGTGAAAGCAGTACACGCGGAGAGGATGTCACTAAACGACGGTCCGGTGACATTTAATTAAATCTCCTACATTAAATGCAGAGATCCGCCATCATCTTGCACATTAAATACATAGGCATGTTTTTGAAGGTCTGCAGCTCTTCTGTGCATCAATCGCAGAGACGTGCCTCGAGAAACTGTCACCGCTCTGTGCATTAAATGCAGAGGTGTGCCTCGAGCCTTGTATAAAGTGCAGCTTTCGGCGTGGCAGGCGGTTTGTCTTCCGCGGAGCGTAAACAGCTCATATCCGCCTGTGTAAAACTAGGCGGCGTAGTCCTCTGTACGCGAAAAAAGCGGTTTTCTCAGTGGGAAAGGCAGTAAACGACAGCCTGGGTCGCAGTGTCGTGCCATCATTATAGCCGTCGCCTGGGTAGTCGAGCAGCATCCCTTTGTCAGAAGTCCAGACGTCACGTTCATTTGCAGGACATGACAGGTTCACTTCAGAGAACACGAAGCGTTCCTCGTACGCTTTAATGCTGTATTGAAAGCGGATGTGTTTTACGCCATATAGGCGACGAAGCCCTCTGTTTTGCGCTGAGGCAGCCTGGATGTGCTGCATTATGCGGATGGTCCTCGAGGTCGTCTTTTTACGCCGCTGTGTGTCAACATGCTGCGTGTAGCCATCTAGCGTATTTTTCATGCTTCTACAAGACCCCCTTCAAAGCTTTTAAATTCCTCAGAATTTGAAACGCTTTGAATGAAGCATGAATCGTCCCTCGTAACTCGAAACGCTTTCTGAATGGAGCCCGAAACGGTCAAGTTTGACGCGTTCTTTCAGGCCAGTCTTTATGGCGGAGTTATTGGGGGTAGGTGTGACCTTTTTCGCCTATAAAAAGGCTGAGGAGTTAACCTTTTCTGCCCGCATTCCCTTCACCGCACCGAGATGATCGCCGGAGTTCGTCGGGGCGACCTGAGGAAGAAGAAGACCATGTTCTTTCAGCATGTAGAGAGCCGAAAAAGACGGCGTCTTCGAGCAATCGTCATCTGCAACGATGGATCATGGAAGGATATCTTAGCCTCCCTTGCTCGGGATAATCAGCAACTTTGTATGGCGGTTTGTCCAGGAGAAGGGAAGGGTCCCATTAGACCAGACAGCCTGCAAGCTGTAAATTTTCCCCTGATACTTTCGTGGAGGAGAGCAGACAAAGTGTAACTGCTGTCCACGAAAGTTGAGTTGGGTGAAGTACCTCAACTCAATCTGTCATGGCGTAGGGGAGGATGGGCCGGCGTATAATCACGCCCAGTTTTGTATCCTCCCGCCGTTGATCGTTGCTATAGAAGAAGAGGAAGACCTCCGCCGACGGATTCTGGGGCTGGCCTTCCGATGACGACGAGGAAATCCTTTGTAGATGGGATTTCCCTCATATGTAATCACGAAAATGGAGAAAAACCCCCTTGTAGACAGGATTTCCCTCATATGTAATTGTGATTTTAATCTTTAATAAAGTCATCTTCTTCTCTGCATATGATCATTTTGCCATACGTTGCTGTGAAGTCTGAATATGTGTAGCTTCGACACGTCTGATTCTGTACGCCGACTCTGTTAGAAAGAGTGCTAGGCCCTGTCCTATCTTTTGCGCATAACTAGTGACACGCAGAAAGCTGCTTTAGGAATGAGAAACCGCGTAGAATTCTGAACTGTTGCTTCTGATAAACAGAGTTCTTTGTTCAGACATCATCTTCAAGGATGACTTCTCGAAAAATCCCTTGGAACAGGGTTGAGAAGTGGCTGTCAAACTGAGTAGCCATCTTGAACTGTAGATAAAATATTCAGACGGGAGTCTGGATGAACTTCCAATCGACCCACGAAGAAGAGTGATTTTCAATGTTGAACTCTTGTATGCTTCGGGTACTTGGGATATCTTGAGGTCAAGAAGGAGTATCTTCTGTGTGAACTCCTGTAATCGACCGCCATGAGAACTGTTTCGGATATGCGGAAAGTCAGAGATCCGTAATATAGATGGGCTGAAAATCCTCAGTTCGTAGCCTATTGAGCGTGGAAAGCCACCGAGCGTGAAATCGTAGATTTGTAGCTTCTGAGCGTGAAGTCGTAGGTTTGTAGCCTCTCGAGCGTAAAAGCTACCGAGCACAAAGGCATCCGGGCGTAAAACCATAGACTTATAGCTTGCGAGCGTAAAACCGTAGACCTGTAGCTGTCGAGCGTAGAAAGCTCTTTTGACGTAGAACTGTAGATTTGTAGCCTGTGAAAAGGAAATCTTCCTAGCGTAAGGTTGTGGATCTGTCGCCTCCGAGCATAAACTAAACGCCACAGAGCGTGAGACCATAGGTTCGGTATCTGCTGAGCGTGAAGTCGTAGGTTTGTAGCCTCTCGAGCGTAAAAGCTACCGAGCACAAAGGCATCCGGGCGTAAAACCATAGACTTATACCTTGCGAGCTAAAACCGTAGATCTGTAGCTGTCGAGCGTAGAAAGCTCTTTGACGTAGAACCACGAATCTGCTTTGTGCGAAAAACTTTTTGAATTTGCTGACTGTCCGCCTTTCGAGAGTAGTGGGCTGACGTAGTACCCAATCATAACCAAATATTAATTGCGAGATTTGGTTAGGGTTTCGAGGAGTCCGTCCGAAGATTCGAGGAGTCGACCCGAACTCTATATATATCCCAAGTTTGTTGAGAGAAAATCTTTTCATCCGTCTTCTGCGAAAGAGAGCTTTCGACTGTTCGAGTTTTTCTTCGTTCCTTCTCTGAGCACTCCGAGTCTTCAGAAATGGCGTCGAAACAAATCCCCTCCACTAAGGGAAAGAGTATAGGTTCTTCCTCTCGTTCTTCCGCTCCGGCGAGAGAGTCTTCGGTCGGGCAAGGTGAACTTCATTCTGAGCGAAGTATCCTGCCGACGAGCAGCGCTCCCGGCCTTAGAGGTAGAGCCTTTGGAATGATAAAGAACGACGAAAAATCCTTCGCACATGTCGAATGTGACTGCGCTAGGTCGTCTTCTGTGCTGATAGCCTCTTTGAGGAAGATGATGCACGGAGACGTTTTCATCTTTTACGCCCACATTCCTAATGTGCCAGCATAGAAGCTCCATATTTTCGCAGTTTTGAGCGTAACAGCTCTGGCTGCCGAAAAACTTGGTGTATACTATAAAATTTTAGCCTTACGCCTGTGGATGGAACCTCCAGCGTAATAACTAGAATTTTGGCAGTCCGGCGTAAAGCACGGACCGTATACCGCCAATTAGGCTCCTGGATGAGACTTCCGGCGTAAAATGACCAAATTTGTTCAGTCTTGGCGTAAAGCACAGACTGTCATTTCTTGGTTCTTTATGTTTGCAAGATTTGTAATGACGTATCCCTCTTGCACTTTTGCAGTTAACTTGCATGAGTTCCCACTGGCCGAGGTGATGGGCTCCGCTGCCGGGATGCTGCACTCAAACTATCTGGAGGATCTGTCCCACGTGGCATTTCCTGTCTCCGGTCCCCAGTACCCTGAAGGCAGGAAGATGTTGATAATGGCTCAGGGCGAGCGGACGCTGCTGAACATGATTAACGGAGAGCCCCTGACGCACATAGACGGGGACCAGTACATAAAGCCGGCTTTTCTCTTTGGGGACATGATCGACAAACAGTTCCAAACGAAGCCCAAGAGAGAACCCTGGGTTTTCCATGCCGGGAACTTGGTTTTGTATCTGCCAACGATACCGAGAGATTATCCCATCTCGGCCTTCTTCCATGCAACTCATCCCAGGAGGATGTCGTGGACGCTGACTCCCGATCTTCACGGCAAGCCGGGGAAGATCTTTCATTTAAAAGGAGCTGACCAGGGGTCGTTTGTCAGCCGCCCTTCCGGCCTCGTGACGATGTTCAGGGGACTGTGCCCAGGCAGTGTCCCGAGTGAAGATAGTTTAGTGATCCAGCCGGTCCAATTGCCGACTTTCTGCAACGACTTCATGGGGCGAGAGGGGGTATACCCCAAGGAGAATCCTCGGTGCAACGGGTGGATCACCCCAACCAACCGCCGATGGGCTTGCCTAGTTGACTGGGCCTTGAAGCACTTTCAGAGAGAGCTGGAGGGCATCGGACTGTATGCTGCCGTGAGTCCGACCAGTGTTGGGCTGCCTCCCAATGCTAACATGTTTCTGGCACTGATGGAGCGATACATTTCGCTCACCGGGACTTTCGCCACTCCACTGGGGGAGTCGGGATTGGCCCTCCATGAGATGGCAGCGATCTCGAGACTGCCGATGGGGGATACCCCATATGAAGAGTATGTTCCCACCAACCGGGAGTTGGGGGACTCGGACTCTCGGGTGGTAGAAGTGTATCAGGAGCTGATGTGCCAATACTTCGCGTGCACCGCTTTCTACAATGAGCCTTCTGATTTGGCTCACAACACTAAGTGGACGTCCTACCTCTTCTTCCACCGGGCCAGGGCCGTCAAGTCGGAGAAAGTTTTGGGGGGCAAGGATGAGCCCGTGAACTGTTTGAGCGTGCTCAGCACCCAGGTCGTCGAGGATCTTATGGAAGATGCTAAGGCTCCAGATCAGATTCTCAATGACGCGGTAGGGAAGTACCCTGAAGGCACTAAGGCCTATAGTTACTTGAGGCGCTGCCGCAGGCCTTTGTCTAAGGAAGCCCAGCTGGCCGGTTTCCTCTCCATATGGCTGCGTCAAGTAGTAGTGCTCGGCACTGCATCTGCGAACCGCATTCACCGGAACATCCTGTGGCCTGCAGTGCGTTTGGTGTTCGGGGCAAGACTGGGCTTGCTCCCCGCCATGGTGTGTCGTATACAGGCTGGCCTGAGAGCCATGGCCGATGGGCTGCTCGCTGATGACACTCGGCGTGAAAGTTTTTCCAGGGTAGAACTACCATACCTGTACTTGATGGGATGGCTAATTCTCCACAACCCCCGGGTGATGTCTTCCGGCTCAGGTAGTAGCTCGGGGGGTAGTTTCCTGCTGAACTACAAGGACTCTCCCTGGAATGTGAACACAGTTTTGGACTGTCGGTTGGCACTGAACCTCAGTCACGGCTGGAAGCTCCTCTGCATCGTTCCCCCGGTACATCGCAATCAAACGGCGATTAGGCTTGAGGATTTAGGTGGAGAGAAGACCAATCTTTCTCTGGAAGCTTTCAATTGGTTGGTCTGCATCAGACCCTCCCATTTGCTGTACAGAAGCGAAGATCATTGCTTCTTTGAGCCCTACTTGCCCAGTCGGTTTGCCAGACAATTTGGGTACGATCAGTTGCACGTGGGCAATGCCGTCACCAGCTTCAGGTCCAGAGGCGGACTCATTGATGGAGCCAGAGGATGGCGATATTTTATCATGGGCTGCACTGGGGCAATTTTTACTGTGCCCTTTACCACTCTCTCCACGGAGCTGCGCATCCTTCACTCGTACGCCCAGTTCTATGTGGCGGTCAACACCTTCCATCGCGATTTTGACATGCGTGGAAGTTTTAGGGTGCCCTCTTCTAAGCCCGGGGGAAGAGTTGAAGTCCCTTCGGTTTCTTCTGATGAGGGTGAGGAGTATGTTACTTCAGACGAGCCTCTGGTGTCGGTGCCGAGGTGTGAAGTGCCTCTGGCTGCAGAGGCCTTGGTAGTCTCGGTGAAGCGAAGAGCTCCCGCTTCGAAGCAGACTTCCCCTCATAAGAGGAAGAAGAAGACGGTTACTCGTCCTCTCCGGATTCCTGGTATTGAGGCTCCTAGAGAGGAACCTGCTGTCTCCCCTGTCGGGGATGTCTCTTTGATTGGAGGTTCCTCGCCTTTTAGAGAGGGCCCCTCCACAGTTTCAGCCGGCGGTGCCGGAGAATCTCAGCTGGAGGCTGCTATCGCTGCTACTGCTTCAGGTAGTGGAACGAAGTCGCCTCCGGGGCTGAGTATAAGATTTCATACACCTTTGTCCGGATCAGCGTTGGGGGAGACCCCTTTCGTGCCTGCGAGCGCACCTGGCGAGACTCCAGCTGATGAGCCTCGGTTGGATTTTGAGGAGGACCTGGAAGACCACCCGCCGGTGTCGGTTAGCAGACCCGTTTCTCCAGGTATAACAGCTCGCCTAGCCTCATTAAGAAATGATTTAGCTGTACAGGCTGCAGATGCGACGTATATGCCGTCGGCCGGGGGTAAATGTCATTTTTAAGCCCTTCTTTTTAGAGAAATTAACATCGCGTGGATTATTAACTTTCTCGTGTTCTTTTCAGGGGCAGAGGGGGAGGAGAGCGTTGAAGGACTTTTTGGCTCGGCTTTGGCTTCTGGCGGTGATGCGGAGGCGCCTGGCCTTGAGGAGGAAATCTCTTCGGGTGCCGGCCTGCCCCGAGTAGTTTCGACATCTCGAGAGGAGGATGAGCCTGTCATCGTGACCTCGCCTCCCACGAGTATGCCGATGACTCCGACTGTCGTTGTTGCATCCCCTTTGGTCGCACGACCTGTTGAGGCGACGGCCGTGGCCACATCGTCTGCAATTATTCCTGGAGGCGGACTCGCCAACATCGCGGCCACTCTTGGCGTCCAATCGGACCTGGCCGTGCTGACCGATCAATTTACCAGCCTCTTCTATGCCGGCTTGAAAACGCTGATATCAATGGTGTTGGCGAAGAATCTGGACTTCGAGCGTCTGAAGAAGGCTTCTCAGTTTTCGATCGGGGCGGTCAGGGAATTTGGCGACTCCGGGGTAGCTGATGCCCTGGAGGCAATGGTTAATGGTTTGGAGCAACCCATTAACGAATACTTACAGCTGACTCGGGGAAGCATCGAAGCTGAGGTCCAGGCCAGGTACGACTTCATGACAGCGCGGTTTACTCAACAGCTGGAAAGCCTAGATAAATCCGCCAAAACACATAAGTTGGAGATGGATAAAAGAAAAGCTGTCGTGGAGGAGGCTCTTGCTCTTCAGACGAAGTGCCAATCCGAGCATGAAGGGAATGTAGAGAGGGCCCGCAAGTTGAAAGAAAAGCTCGCTCAGGCGGAGGAGTGGGCTTCCCAGTCGTTGGCAGGTCTAGATGTAGCGACTGGTCGACTGAGCACAGCGCGACGGGATTTGGAGCGTGCAGAAGTTGCCCGTGCGGGTTCCCTTCGGGCAAGGGCCGAACTGTCCTTTATGAGCAACCACGAGGCACGGCTGGAGCGGGCTCGCGCTGATGCCTTGGTTTATAGGAATGAGAGGATAGCTGCACTGACGAAGCTGATTCGCGATCTGACCGCTCCCCCACAATGATGTACCCTTCCTTCTTTTTGCTTTCCAGTGTAATTCTGCTCCTTTTGGGAATAAAGTGACTCTTTTCTGACTTTGTGGACCCATCATCTCGGAATGTAAATGACAGGTTTGGGCGAGAGTGATATCAGAGGTAGTATGGACGTGATAGACTCTTAGTAAACTTTAGCAGGACATATTTATTCAGAGGTCATACGGACATGATAGAATATGCTTTGATGAGACATATCTATTCATAGGTCATACGGACATGATAGAATATGCTTTGACTAAAGTTTGTAGACAAGACACTATCAGAGGTAGTATGGACGTGATAGACTCTTAGTAAACTTTAGCAGGACATATTTATTTAGAGCTCATACGGACATGATAGAATATGCTTTGATGGGACATATCTATTCATAGGTCATACGGACATGATAGAATATGCTTTGACTAAAGTTTGTAGACAAGACACTATCAGAGGTAGTATGGACGTGATAGGTATTGCATTTCCAAATTAGTCGAACATATCTATTCAGAGGTTATATGGACATGATAGAATATGACCCAACTAGTTTCGTTTTGGAAGTAGTTTTTGTCAGAATTGAGGTTTTCGCTATTTCCCACTTGAGCAGAGAAGATTAAGCATAGTACCTTTTCAGGAATTTGCCGTTAATAGGAGCCATTAACAGGTCTCCGTTAGGCTGGGCTAACCTGTAAGCGCCGTTTGAGAACGTTGTCTCGATCACATAAGGACCTTCCCATTTGGGCTGGAATTTGCCCTTACTCCTGTGAATAAGAATCATCGGCCTTCTTACGGCTAGAACTAGCTCGCCGACTTTGAACACTCTTTCCTTTACTTTATGATTGAAAGCTCTGGAAATGCGTGCTTGGTAGAGCGCGATGCGCTATTGAGCTTGGAGGCGTTTCTCGTCTAATCCTTCTAGCTCTTGAAGCCTTAAAAGGTTATTCTTTTCTTGAGTCAGCTCGTTAGTCATGGCTATTCTGAGTGACGGGATCTGGATTTCAATGGGGAGAACCGCTTCGCTCCCGTAGACCAGTGAGAATGGGGTACAACCCGTCGGTGTTCGTACCGTTGTGCGGTATGCCCAGAGACATTTGCCCAGCTTCTCATTCCAATCTCTCTTGTTTGAAGAGACGAACTTCTTCAAGAGCTTGATAATGGTTTTGTTGAAAGCTTCCGCCAAACCATTAGCAGCTGGATAATATGCCGTAGAGGCAATATTATGTATCCGATTTTTATCGCAAAATCGATGAAATGCTTGGCTGATGAACTGCGGCCCATTGTCGTGAATTATCCTTCGGGGAATCCCAAAGCGATAAATGACGTGATGCTTGATGAAGCTGATCACATTAGACGCCTTTACCTCAGCAAGAGGGATCGCCTCTGCCCATTTGGAGAAGTAATCCGTGATAGCCAGTATGAACCGGAGACCTCTGGAAGAAGACGGGTGAATAGGACCAATGATATCCATACCCCATGCTTCGAAAGGCCAGGACGCGACCGTAGGATGTAGATATTCAGACGGTTGATGTATGAAGTCTGCATGAACCTGACAGGCTCTGCATTGTCTTGCATATTTGATTGCGTCTGCGATCATAGTGGGCCAGTAATAGCCCATTCTCCTGATACGATCCTGTAGCTTAGGACCGGGTTGATGCGCTCCGCATACGCCATCGTGAGCTTCACGGATAATCTGCTGTGCTTTGTCGTTAGAGGGACATCTCAATAGCAGTCCGTCGTAGGTCCGGCGATATAGGCATTGTGAGGACGCATCGAAGTAGAAGCGTAATGATCGTCTGTTGACGGATACTGCCTCTTTGGGATCCTCCGGCAAGATTCCGTATGCCACGAAATCTATGAAGGGACTTTTCCAATCTCTCGCAGGAGGATCGGTGTTTACAGCGTAGCTGCGTTCTATGTGAGAGTTGTTCTTCACATAGAATAGATCTCTGTTAAGAAGGATTACCGAATTCTGCCTTCTTATAGGAGTAGCTAAATCTACAGCTAGACTGGCTACGGCATCAGCTTCCAGATTCTGAGATCGAGGTACATGCTCTAGGAAGAATCCTTTGAATGTCATGGCTATCTCGACTGCTGCTTGGTGATAGGGGATGAGATCCGGATTCCGGACTTCATATATTCCCCTGACTTGATTGACGATCAACAGAGAATCACTGAAAGCTTCTAGAGACTCGACCCCCAGTTCCTTAGCGACTTGGAGTCCGATTAGTAGAGCGTTATACTCCGCGACGTTGTTGGAACAGGGCTCGCTAAGAGAGTATGCTCTGTAGATGACGAGTTTGTCGGGGGTAACCAGGACAATTCCTACCCCTGAAACCACGTTTCCCCTAGGGCCAGTTCTGGAGGCACCATCAAAGAATAGCTGCCATGCGTCACTTTCTATTGCGGAATTACATTCTGCAACTTCATCAGGGATGTCCTCGTATAGCTTGGAGGTCTCCGAGATCGGATGAGCAGCTAGGAAGTTGGCCAATGCTTGGCCTTTGATGGACTTCTGAGGGACGTACACCATGTCATATGGTGTTAGCAGCATCGCCCAAGTCGCGAGTCAGGAATTAAGAGCACTCGGATTGCTCATCAGTACTCGAAGAGGGTTGATCCTGGAGATGATCTGAATCGTCTGGCCCATGACATAGTGTCGCGTCTTCTGGATAGCGAACATTAGAGCCAAGCATTCTTTCTCCACTGGGTTGTACCGGTGTTTGGCTCCGATCATCATCCTACTGAGGTAGTAGATAGCCTGTTCATGACCCATATCGTTCTTTTGTGCGAGAAGAGCTTCCAGTGAATGGTCCATCGCTCGAACGTACAGCAAGAATGGTCTTCCCATGACGGGAGGCACCAGAACTGGCGGACTGGTGAGGTAGCGCTTGATATCTCCGAACGCTTGCTGACAGGTCTCGTCCCATACAAAGGATACACCTTTCTTCATGAGATGAGAAAAAGGCTGACACCTCCCCGAGAGGTTGGATATGAATCTCCGGATATAAGCTAGACGGCCTTGAAATCCTCGGAGTTCCCTCAGATTACGGGGCGGTCGCATTTCTACGATGGCCTGGACTTTATCAGGGTCCACTTGAATGCCCTTGGCGGTGATGACAAATCCCAGAAACTTGCCACTAGATACCCCCAGGAAGGACTTGGTAGGATTCATCTTGAGTTGATGTTGGCGCATTAACTCGAACACCGTCCTTAAGTCTTGGATGTGATCACCTTTGAGGCGGCTCTTGACAGCTATATCGTCTACGTAACATTCCACTGTCTTGCGTAAATGCTTGTGGAATATGTTACTCATAGCCCATTGGTATGTCGCCCCAGCGTTCTTCAATCCGAAAGGCATGACCGTATAGCAATATATCCCCAGTGGTGTCCGGAAAGCAGTATGCTTCTCGTCTTCATGATGCATCTTGATCTGGTTGTATCCCGAGAATCCGTCCATAAAGGACATGCGTTCAAAACCGCAGGTGTTGTCGATCATGATGTCTGTGATGGGAAGAGGGAACTTTATGACAGCAGTCCAGAGGTAATATGGACGTGAACTGATGTCTATTGTAGACCTATTACTTGTTGCGCACCATAGTGCAAGTAAATAAGTTTTAAGACAAGCCCTA
The DNA here is from genome assembly GCA_036927795.1 of Iris macrosiphon. Lineage (NCBI taxonomy): Eukaryota > Viridiplantae > Streptophyta > Magnoliopsida > Asparagales > Iridaceae > Iris > Iris macrosiphon. The sequence continues at coordinate 734,798 of JAYESA010000021.1, forward strand.
TCAGAGGTAATATGGACATGATAATCGATAGCCGAAAGTCTATTCAGAGGTAATGTGGCAAACTTTCTAATTGTGGCTCCAGTGGGGACGGAGGTACACATCTGCTCAGAGGTAAATTGGACACGGCAGTTGGGATTCATCATCCGGTGTTCTTCTTGAGGGAGCAAATTGTTACGTTTTGAGGTGAACCCAATCTGCATTGATCGTCTCCTCATTTATAGATATAAAGTGATGACCTTGGTATCGATCAACTCCTGAATTCTTCTTTTTAACACATGGCAGGACCTCGTAGGGTGATGAATGTATCGATGGAAGAGACAATAATCTGGGTCACCGATTTTGCCAGCCCTCTCGGGGTATCTGATCTTGGGAACCTGAAGTTTGTTTTCTTTTACCAACATATTGAAGATTTCAATGATGTCACCTTCATTGGAGAAAAAGGTCTCTTTCGTCTCTCGGGATCCTGATGCTCGAGTCTTTTGGTCTTTCGGGAGGATCGCCCTCGTTGCATCATATTTGGATTTTGAGAGGATTCTACCCCCAGACTTGTCGTTGCATTCGTCCATAGAATTTGGTTTGGAAGGGCCTGCCGTTCGTATTATAGGATCATCCTCCGGAGGTTTGGAGCTTACAGGAGATGCAGTGTATCCTAACCCAAAACGAGTTTGTTGACAGTGAGGATTACTATGCAACGGTGTTCGTCTGCCCCTTCCATAGTTGAGGCCTTGTTTTAATTTTAAATCATAACCCATGCTCTGTATAATCTTCAAAGCTTGTGGGCTATACCTGTGGATTTGCATCTTTCCGTCCTCAGACTCGCGAGATTCTTCTTGTACAACCGGACCGCTCCGCCTGCGATTGAAGACTATTGGACGCTGGCCGTCGCGAGTTGAGGGGACAATAAAGGCATCATTTTCATAGGGTTCATATATCATGATGACATTAGACGTTGATGCATCTTCCCACACGATCTCTCCCTGTTTGACGGTTAGGGGATCTGAAGCCTGTTTACGACTCCTGTCTTTGTGTCTCTGGATCAGATATGTACACAGGTCAGGAGGAGTTGCAGAAGAAGAGGACGATGGCTTGTTCCTTCTGTCCCCCTCAGTGGGCGTGCGGCAGTTGGGAACCATGGTTCTCCCTGTGCCACCTGTGTACAACAGGTTGGCCATCTGGGTGGCGGATAATCCCTGAGGAGGGTATCTTCCCGCAACCTGAGCTTGCTTTACGTCGAGGTACTTTGTCTGGCGTAATTTGGAGATTTGCTCAGACTGGCGTAAAGCTGAAGAGGTCCTCAGTTGGCCGTCAGCATCTCGCGTAATCCGGAGGGTAGGCAGATTGTTCCCTCACCGGCGTAAAGGCCGAGAAGTTGAGTAGTCCGCAGCTTGCTTTCCCTTGCGTGGATTGCAGGGATCATCTGCTTTTCCGCGGAAGGCAGATGAAGTTTTACACGTGGAGTGCATTTTGAATTTCTGATTTGGCGCCAAGGCTTTATCAGAAATGTTGTCTATTCCGTCAGTGACGGGAGACTGCATTTTACGCGCAGGGCACGGAGTGGACTTCCGGACTAGCGTTAAGCCATTTCCAGAAGTTGTGTCGGCCCTGTCAGAGCAGGCGACTGAATTTTACGTGCGGGGCACGGAGGATACTCCTGGGTTAGCGTTGAGGCATTGCCAGAAGTTTTGTCGGTCCTGTCAGAGACAGGTGACTGAATTTTACGTGCAGGGCACGGAGGGAGCAATGCTACAACCTCATTGGTCGGAGAGATCGGAGAGATCGGAGAGTCCACAGGGATGGTAGAGGATGTCTTGGGCATCCAGACCTTGCGCAGCTTCCTGTTGTATTGGACGAAGAGAGGGTGAGAGCTACCCCCGGTTCGAAGCATGTCTTCGTAGGCAGACTGGTCGAATTGGATGACTAGTGTCTTCTTTACGGTCCCTATAGATACCGCATCGTTTTGAGCAATTACTTCCTCATCAGAAGAGAAAGACGTCCCCAGCAGAGTCGCCATCTTGTTTGTGGTAGAAAACGAAAGAATGAAATGTATTCAGGTGGGGGTTCACACGAAACCTGTGTTCTTTGGTTTACAAACAAACTTGTACAATTTAATCCTATACGAGGATGTGGGAGTATAATTTATTTAATCTGGGTAGATATTGCTATAGGTGTCTGATCTGCAGTCGATCACTTTAGCCCTTGGACCACACGATGGTGAAGAAGTGCCGTAGAAGACGGGAAGCAGCTTCGGAGGTTGCAAAAGAGGGTGGATGCACGATGCCAAAGTCGTCGATCCCTACCCCTTGCCTGAGCTCCGGATTCTTCTCTCTCTCTCTCTCTCTCGATCTCTTCTCTCCTTGTTTTTCTTGACCTTATTCGATCTTCTTTTCAAAAGTCCGATTGTTGATCAATTTTTTCCCGACCTGTTCCTCTGTAGATAGAGGTCTCTATTTATAGAGTTTTAGTGACAGTGACCACTCAGTTGGTGTGAAAACCGAGGAGTGGACAACACAGCACCCTTTTACACGATGGTTAAAATAACCAATGCCTGCGTATAGATGATCCTTTGAATGAGCGTGTGACGCGGGTCCAACTAAGGGACAAAACACGTATTGTTGCTACGAAGATCACGGCGTAAAAGCCACGCAGGTAGGTCTCCCTCGTGTAGATGAGGTGGGCGTAAAAGCCAATGTCTGTCACCATGGCATAGAAGCCAAGTAGGCATAGAAGTCGGATAGGCATAGAAGCCAAGTAGGCGTAGAAGCCGAGCGAGCATAGAAGCTGAAGAGGCGTAGAAGCCGAGCGGGCACTGAAACTGAATGGGCGTAGAAGCCGAGCGGGCACTAAAGCTCAATGGGCGTAGAAGCCGCTGCGTAACGTGCCCGAGTGGTCATAGAGGCCGAGGCATAGAAGCCGAGATGATGTGGAAGTTTTAGCCGGAATTACGGCTCTTGGAGATATAATCAAATCTCTCGCATTAAATGTAGAGATCCGCCATCATCTCGTGCATTAATTACAAAGGCGTGTTCTGAAGGCCTGCCACCGTTCTGAGCATTAGGCGAAGAGACGTGCCTCGAGCCCTGTTCGAAGAGCAGCTTTTGACGTGGCAGTCTGCTTGTCTACTGTGGGGCGTAAACAGCTCACGTCTGCCTGTGTAAAACAAGGCAGCGTATCCCCTTGCATGCGTGAAAGCAGTACACGCGGAGAGGATGTCACTAAACGACAGTCCGGTGACATTTAATCAAATCCCCTGCATTAAATGCAGAGATCCGCCATCATCTTGCGTATTAAATACAGAGGCGTGTTTTTGAAGGTCTGCAGCTCTTCTGTGCATCAATCGCAGAGACGTGCCTCGAGAAACTGTCACCGCTCTGTGTATTAAATGCAGAGGTGTGCCTCGAGCCTTGTATAAAGTGCAGCTTTCGGCGTGGCAGGCGGTTTGTCTTCCGCGGAGCGTAAACAGCTCATATCCGCCTGTGTAAAACTAGGCGGCGTAGTCCTCTGTACACGAAAAAAGCAGTTTTTTCAGTGGGAAAGGCAGTAAACGACAGCCTGGGTCGCAGTGTCATGCCATCATTATAGCCGTCGCCTGGGTAGTCGAGCAGCATCCCTTTGTCAGAAGTCCAGACGTCAGGTTCATTTGCAGGACATGACAGGTTCACTTCGGAGAACACGAAGCGTTCCTCGTACGCTTTAATGCTGTATTGAAAGCGGATGTGTTTTACGCCATATAGGCGACGAAGCCCTTTGTTTTGCGCTGAGGCGGCCTGGATGTGCTGCATTACGCGGATGGTCCTCGAGGTCGTCTTTTTACGCCGCTGTGTGTCAACATGCTGCGTGTAGCCATCTAGCGTATTTTTTATGCTTCTACAGTGCGCTGACTGACTGTGGCACACTTTCTCTTGGTTTTTCAGGGTGAATTTTGATTGAATACGCACCAAAGTACACCAACTGGGTTTTCTTTCGAAAGTGCGCCACTGACTCAAGGAGTGTGACTGGCACACTTTTGCTAGGAGACTGAGTGTAGTATGATTAGTACGCACGAAGAGTTGGGACAGCACACCAATGCGCCCAAAGTGAAACATACGTATTTCTACGTCAAAGCAGTTCTCTTGCAAACTCTTCTTGCATATAGTTCACAGAGCACTGTTCTTCTTCTCTAGTCAGCCATTTTGGTATACGTATTGTATCAAGTTTCAGCACTGAACTTAGCTTGACTAAAAATCAAGCACGGCCAAAGCAAAGTTACATAAAATATGGTGCTCTATAATATGAGCTAATTAGTTTTTTTTTGTAAAACATAAATTTTTGGGAGATCAAACCCCAGAAAAACAAAAGCGAACCCATAGACCCAAACTCAGGTCCATGCAATTCTAACCAAGAAAATTAAGAACAACAAGTATTAAAGATGAAGGGGTGCTCGGTCCCAGTAATGAGTTAAAAATAAACAGGAAATATTAAGAACTAAAAGTATGCATAAATTCATGGTTCTTCTCTTGTGCAAGATATACTTTCCTATAGAGGAACCTAAGAGAGAAAAATGGAAAGGAAATAATGAGCAGAGAGAGAGAGATGAGAATATATAGGTTTAGGTTTGAGATGTGGACCGTTGGATCACTCAAACCCATCCAAGCCACACATGCCACCAACCAAACCAAACCCACTCTCTCCACAACTCTTGGGTGTGGTCTAAACAATAGCTGGGCTAGCAAACAATATGCGTCAAAATGCGCCAAAATAGGGGGCTGACATTATTTGATGTCTACTCATTATTCTTTTTTTATAATACAAATTGGGTCGCTAAATGGAAATTCGACATCACTTCGTAATCTAGGCATAAGTCTCTCATCCGGACTCTAATTGAGATAATTCACAATGATTTAGAAAGATAAGAAAAAGCCTTACAACTTTCGTGTTTGGAGTTTTAAGAGATATTGAATGAGTCAAGCTCGAAATCATGCTTGAATTTGAGGCAACTACACTGTGCACGCAAATTCCAGCTGAAAACACCATTTCCTAGTTATATTTGGACTTTATTTTATTGCTAATTAATCAAATTTGGATATTTATATTTTAGGATAATACTTAGAAGATTTTTAGGAGATTTTGTAGGCGTCAAAAAACTGAATTGAAGGGGTTAAAAGGAGAGAAAATCAGGAGACAAGACAGTCCACTCCTTCCCCTCTTCTCCAACTTTTCTTTTGAGTTTCTATCATGACCATGCTCGGCTAAATTTTCATCGGTCAAAGAAAACAGAAGCCTCAAAATCAATAAAATTGTGAGATCTAATTTGTTTTTATGTGTTTAATTTATGCTTTGAGTATCGAATATTTTTTATGCCTATTTTCATGATTTTCTCATTTAATTACTATGAGTCCTAGTAGTTTATTATTTTTTGTAATCTACTGCTAAATTAGATATCAAATTCGTAATTGTTTAATCCCTCTAATTTGTGAAGCAACCAAGATTTAATGATTTGTTATGTCAAAAATTATTAGATCTTAGGAGAAAAACACTCGACAGAATTAAATATAACCACTTATGCTTGTGTTATTTAGCTTCATCGATCTTTGATTCTTAAGGATGCTAATAGATTAAACCTTTAGTGTGCTTGTCTTGGATTTTTTTTAATAGTTACGGTTAATTTTGCTTGTTTTCTAATTAACTACATCTAAGGAGAGAGAGAAAAATAATTTCAACGGTGAATATTCAAAGTATGAATTAATATATACTTTCATCGCTGATCAGTTGTAAGATCCTGATGGTGGATGTTGACTTAGATCAATATTTGTTCTTTTGATTTATTTTGATACTTTAATTTGTTCCTTAGTTGTTCTTCTTAAAATTGTTTTCGTTAAATTCAAAAAAATCATTCTTTTTCATGTAGCATGAAACTACACTAAATACTCTCCGTGGGAACGATCCTTACTTGCACTACTACATATATTTTTAAAAGTATAGGTTTTATATTTGGTTGCATGCGACAACATACCACCTTCGAATACATACTAGCTGGCATGGTCACGTACTGATCCTACGTATTTTGGGACTGGGACGTAAAATATTTATACTGCGAAAGGATTATCTTCTATCAATGATGTTGTGAAGAAAAAATCTGAAGACAACGTTGTCAGCCCCCTTCCTGGCGCACTATGGCGCATGTTGCCTTTGGCGCATGTTGGTTGCTTGTTCGACCTTTGTTTAGATCGGACCCGTGAGTTGTTGAGAAGAGTGGGTTTGGTTGGGTTAGTAGCATGTGTGTCTTGGATAGGTTTGAGTAATCCGACGGTCCATATCTCAAATCTAAAACCTATATATTCATATTTTTCTCTTCCTGCTCATTATTTCCATTTTATTCTCCCACTTAGGTTTTCTCTCCCTTCGTAGGCAAGTACACTTGCACAAGAAAAGAACCATGGATTTATGCATGCTCTTAATTCTTAATAATGCATGTTTATTTCTAGCTCATGTTGTTGGGACCGAGCACCCCTCCACCTGTAATACTTGTCATTCTTGAATTTTTTGGTAGGAATTGCATGGACTAGAGTTTGGGTCTTTGGGTTCACTTTTATTTTCTTGGGGATTGACCTCCCAAAACTTTGTGTTTTACAAATTAATTAGCTCATAGTGTACATCACCATATTTTATGTAACTTTGCTTTTGGTCGTGCTTGTTTTCGAGTCCAGCTAAGTTCAGTACTGCAACTTGATACACTGCGTGTATCAAATGGCTTACTGGAGAAAAAGAACGGTGCTCTGTGAAGAGTATGCAAGAGAACTCCTTTGACGTAGAAATATGTATATTTCATTTTGGGCGCATTGGTGTGCTGTCCTAACTCCTCGTGCGTAGTAATCATACTGCACTTAGTATCCTAGCAAAAGTGCGCTAGCCACACTCCTTGAGTCAGTGGCGCACTTTTGAGAGGAAACCCAGTTGGCGCACTTTGGTTTGTATTAAATCAAAGTTCTCCCTATGAAACCAAGGAAAAGTGCGACAGAGTCAGGTCGCGCACTTTATTCGAGTTGACCATCTGGCGCACTTTTCCTATATTTTATCAATTGGCGCACTTTGCTTACGTTTGGTAGCTCGCGCACTTTTTCCTCTTCGTTTTCTGAGGGACAAAGCTTTAGTTGGTTTCTCGATTTCAGTGTTATTGATTTATGTGCTCCTTGACTGACGAGTTTCTCGACTGTCGAGCTTTGACCTCGGATTGTGTGCTTTGTCTTATAGCTAGCTTGCTCGTGCACTTTCCCTGAAAGCGCTCTTTATTCTTGCCCGTGCACTTTTGTCAAGTGTGTCGTGTTGGTCAACTTGACAAAGTGTGCCATCCTTTATAGCTCGCGCACTTTCTTTCTTGTGAAAGTGCGCCAACCCAGTTTTGGCCGTTTGTGCGCCCACCCAGTTTTGGTCGTTTGTGCTCCAACCTTACTTCTGTGTGTTTTGTGTGCCAACTTTCTTTGTGCGCCTACTATTTCCTATGTACGTTTAACCCAGTAGATGTAGCCCTGTATGCACTTGTTATTTTACTTGTTAATTAGATTACTTTTTCTTGATCACCTTATTATATGTTGGATAGAATAAGAGGCATAGTTCAACTCGGGTGACGTTCTGCAACCCCAGTCCTTGTTTGGTTTAAGGGTTGTGGATCTGGCCTCGAGGGGTTCTCACACAATCTTATTCTTATTCATCGATATAATAAAGTGACAAATTGTTGTGACTAGTATTAGACTATCACGTCCTGAATAACTTGTTATCTGATAACGTGTCCATGATCTAGATACTAGAACTTGTTTATGTCCTGACTATTGTATCCGTACTGATACACTTGATCGCACCAAGAGTGCTACTTGATATATATTTAGAATGAATCATCGTGCCACATACTCCTGCTACGTGATATATGTTATTATTTTTCATGCACGGATCTGGTAGTTGGACAGTGACTTTAGCCGTGGCTAGATAGTATTGATTGTTGCATCACACTTGAGTGAATCCAGATTTAACTCTCGAATAACAATATGGATTCGTATCAAGAGTCGTTGTACTTAAGGTACGACTGTAGCGCCTCGCTCTGCGTCGACGCTATGTACAAGTGAGATCGCCTTGCTTGCTCCAGCGGAAGTCTTCTCGGAGAGTTCCCGACCGATTAATCAATGTGAGTGGGCAGAACTGTATTCTCTGATTCTTGCACGACTTAATAATGAATCTGAGTTTTTGAATGCTTGCATGCTAAGAAGATTGTTTCATAAGAAGAATGATAAATCATGCCTTTGCCTAAAAGAGTTAGAGCCATTGCCATGCTAAGAGATAAGAAGTGTTGCATGCTAGAAACACTGACACCGCTATCGAATCTTGTCTTGTTAAAAGAAGAATAGAACTGCATGTTTTACTTGATGTGATAAATAGACCCGTGCCATGCTAGTCTCAACTGAAAGATCGTTCATATGCTTGCTTGTCATCGTGTTTATATGGCTTGTCTTGAATGCTTAAGCTTAAAGGAATGAATGCTTGTTTCGATGCGAGAGTAAATGCTTGTCTTGTGTGTGCTAGACTAGTAGCCTGCCTGATGTCCGGTCCTACGGGATCTTGGGGGCGCGGCTATTAGGAATGTGATAAGATGATTTGAATGTGACTGTCATGTTGTGTTCTATTGTGAAAGAGACATGTGGGTGCTTGCGGTGGATGGGGGACAAACGAAATGTGGGAGACTAATAACGCGCCCTGAGCTCGGGACGTGGATATTGGGTGGAGGATGTAGATGTGATGGGGTGAGACTAATAGTGCGCCCTGATGTTCTGGTCCTTCGGGATCCAGGGGGGCGTGGCTATTAGAGGGAGGCGGTGCTTCTGTAGAGAAGAGTTGAGTCTGCACTAGAGAAGTGTATGGAGATAGCTGCATTCAGGTCGTTAGGGAGCATGCTAGGCTAGCCTTCTTGCATACCTAACTGTTTGATGCAGAGACGGACAGGGAACTAAAGAACGGTAAAACATATATGTTTATGCAATTGTTGCTAACTTGTATGTCTGCTGCAGGGATAACCGTTCGGCCGTGGGGTAAGAAATATGAGTTTATGCATAAGCCTGCTTATTCATTTTGTCTGCATCATAGAGAAGACCCGTTAGTGCTTCATGCATTGCATTCGGTCGGACAATGACTATTAGTGCAGAGCTGAACCTTGGTTACGGCTGCTTCGGCAGTAATGTGCAGCCATGAGTCACAGCTGCTAATAGGATCAGAATGTGAGTCATTGGTTAGCTGGATTACCGCTACCGATCCTGAGTTACTCAGGGACCGACCTCTGATTGATAGTTAACTTGTGTGCTTGAATGATGGTTCCTAATGCTACATGTCCCTAGAATCCTTGGTATAGTTCACCAAACACGCTGCGCACACCCGGATAGAATCCTCGTGCTTGAATTGGTTGCCTCGATTGATTGGTTGTTTGAATTCTGTTTTCAAAAAGATGTAATCTGACTATAACCCTGAGTTGCATGAAATAAACTTAGGTAAAACTAGCAAGATCACTAGTAATGCAATGTTTTGCCACAAGACTACTTAGTGTGGGTTTCAGGGGGTGTAGCTTCTGTTCAGTTGCCTTATCTCACCAGTACTTGTATAAAGTGCTGACCCACCAACAGTTTGCTTGTTCTCAGGTGCATGTTCGTCTGAGGAAGCGATAGCCGTGCCTCATCCTAAGGAGCCGGAAATCTGGAGTCGATGCCTTGAGCCGCATCGAGTTTGTGCCTGCTTTGGAGCTGCTTTCATATAGAGGGACATAATGTTTGGAACGGTGTTATTGTAATCGAGAGAAGAGTGCTTGAGCGAATTGTAACCTCGGCCATGAGCCGCTTGTAACACTTTTGATTATCAATAAAGAGCCTGTTTTCATGTGCCATTGTGTTCTTTACTTTTCTGCAATATGTGTGCCGCTGCTTCAGTATTGAATAGCTTACTTGCCCTTGTTTCAAAGATTTGGCCTTGTGCAAGTGCACTTTAGGCTTGCACGGCATCACGTCTCGATGGGAACAATAGTCCTGCGGGAGAGCTGAAACGTGGTGATTCACGTTCAGCAGGGACTATTGAGCTTGCGGGAGATTGGGGCATGACAACGACATCTAAAAAGGAATATTCATGTAACCACGGTATGAGATTCTAACTAACATAGGGTTAACTAGGCAACTTAATTGTAGATAATTAGGAGGAAATGGTATCTCGAGATCATGCATTTTGAACCACCCTAAATTAGTTAGGAGTAAAGGTTGGCCACCACGGATATTGTATATCATCCATACTAGTAGAGTGCAGTATCTGATTTAATTATAAGACCGAGCCAGTATCTTTTTTATAGAAAGCCTGGAACTGTTACCGATTATTAATTAGCTCAGGGCCCTTATAAGGGACTGGTGCATCATTTACTTATATTCTAGCTTGTATATCATTAGTTCAGTTAGCCCTGCTCGATTATGGAACGATCTGAGGATCCTCATAAATTGCATTACTATGATAACCCAGAGATCACATATCAAGTCGTAATAGATGATTGGCCGTCTAATTTTCTTGTATAGGTGCCTAGCCAGGAAAGTAGGCTATCGTAGCATGATGATTCAACCTATGTCCTTGTTTGGTTATTGGGTTGCGTTGTTGTGTTACGATACCCCATGGAATGAAGCTATATAATTTCTTCTTATTGTATCTCTCCTTGTGTATTATGACTTCTACTTAGTGGAATTAGGGACACAGGTTGTTGTGACATGATAGTTCAATTAATGTCCTTATTTGGTTATTGGGTTGCGGTGTTATGTTACGATACTATGGACCGAAACTATGATACAAAATATTTTAGTTTGACCATAATCAAGGAAAGTATTCTATCTTGAAATGATAGGGTACTTCTTGTCCTTGTTTGGTGAAGGGTGTCGTATCATATCATGGATGGGATATATGCCATTAATTGTTGGCTCATGCATCTCATGTTATAGATCTGGTTTTATTTCTTTATTTCGTGCTTCCTTTGTGGTACTTACTATTTGGGGTCTGACCCCATTGGTTTTGCATGGCCAAGTTTAGAGCCAACACCGAAGGATCAAGCTTACTTCTTCCTTACTGATGGCATGCACCTGAAGGATGGCTATTGAGGGTCACGAGTGGTTTTCTTGTTTCACTGCTCGTCTTTGGTAAACTATAATCTTTTAGGCGTTTAGCAAACCAGCACCTATTAGCCGGCAAATCCGGACACTAGTTCCCTACGTGACTGTATTATACTCGGACTGTAGCTGACTCACTGTCATGTATACTTTTGATTGTGTATATGGCATATCAACTTGTATTGCTAGATCTCTAGAACATTCTAATGCGACGTTTGGGATGCCTTACTGCTTATTCTGGAATGTTCTATGTTATTGCAACTTGATTGAACGATTGAGATATAGAAGTTCTTGACCCTAGGAAACTTGATTGTAGTATGTACTCCCTTGTCTCTAGACATCCTTAACACATTACGGGTTACTTCGGTATTCCATAAGGTGCAGTTGGCTGAGTCATACCCCCGCTCTCCAGTATTTTGGATCTGGGACGTGACAAGGTTATAGTGGTGGCCCATGCAAGTCTGGCTTTCTTTTCGGACTTGTGGTGTGGCTTGATCATAGGATGTCTCAATCAAACATGCTCCTCCTTAAAATCCCGAATATGTCTTCTCGAAACTCAGCTTGACTTATGTACCATTGGTTCCTCGATCCTTTCTCGTCTAGTTCTTAATTTATCTTGTGTCCTTTCATTAGGGCTTCTCCAACATCGGTGGGTGGAGCACCAGCAATTTCAGCAGGACAAGGGTCTATTAGGCCCCAGCGAGAGGCAACACCTATACCTGGAGGGATCTGGGTAGAACAAGTAGAGAAGCACGAGGAGCAATATGTACCAGAGGTTCCAGTAGCCCTTGTCGTACCAGTAGTGCCAGTAGCACTTGATATACCTGTATTGCTAGAAATTATACGAGGAATGATGGCGATGCAACAACATCAGCAGCTTCAGCAGTAAGAGCAGAATATCTTGTTGAATCAAGGATTACAGATAGACTTGAAAAGAAGTATTAGAACAGATTCAGGGGCATCGGTGAGATTTTGCCGACTCAACCCTAAGTACTTTGATGGCACGGAGGACACCATTACCATAGATGATTGGCTATAAAATATCATAATAATACTAACAACGACAAAGGTTCCAGCCGAGGAACAGGTTGATTAGGTCTGATTGCAACTCCATGACCTTGCTAGAGATTGGTGGGCAGTAGAAGAAGTTGGATTAAGACAACCTATTTTATGGGATAAATTCAGGGCATTTTTCAGGGTTAAGTATTTCGAAGTGGTAGCAAAGTATGAGCTACAACAGAGGTTTATCAACCTCAAACAGTCTGGAAGGACAATGGATGGCTAGCAGCGAAATTCTACATGCTTAATAGATTTGCTCGACGATGGTTGCAACAGAACCATAGAGAGCGATGAGGTTCCATTATGGTATCCATCTAGAGATTCAGCAACTGGTAGAGGGCCATAACTATCAGACTTTCAACGAAGTATTGATCGTATCTAGGCGACATGAGCTAACGATGCAGAGGTTAGCTTCAAGGAAGGGAGGCCAGAAGAGGTCTCATGCACATAGCGGAGGAGGTGGACAAGAAAAACGAACGTTGACACCATCTCCTGGCATTCACATTCATGACACAATATCAAGGAGGCTAGTAGCATCGGCAACAACAACACCAGCTCGGCCGAACCAGCCAAGGCAGCAGCAGCAGTAGCGATTGGGATCCCCAGTCGGATGTACGTATTATGGCAAGGGAGACCATACAAAAGATGTGTGTAGAGTAGCAAAAGGATTGTGCCTGCGATATGGCAGTCCAGATCATCAGATTTCTATTTGTCCTATGATGTAGAGGATTGAAGGACCGACGTAACGGTTAATACTGCCAGTACCAGGGACAGCTCAGTATAGGGGACCAGTACTGGCAATCAGGCCATTGGCTCAGCATCCATTGCCAACGCAAACTCAGATGTACAACCAGTAGAGAAATCAGCAGTATGGGCAGAAGAGGCCACAACTGCGTATTCAAGGAGCACCGCAAGGCCAAGGGCAAGCTTTTACCCTATCTTTGGAGGAGGCCTTGACATCAGGTGACGTGGTGCCAAGTAATATTCTTGTTACATCTTTTCCTGCCATAGCATTATTTGATTCGGGAGCATCTCATTCTTTTGTATGTGCACAATTTATGACACGTATTGGATTGGAGTTCGAGGCATTGCCAGAGAGGCTGAATATACTCACTGGTAATAGACTCGTAGGAGTCAGTAGAGTATGTGTAGCGTTTCCAATCGTAGTGTGCGTGCATTTATTACCTACAAAGTTGATCAAGTTTTCTATGGGTAACTTCGACGTTATTTTAGGTATAGACTGGTTGAGAGACAGTCATGCGACGATAGATTGCCGTAGGGATAGAGTTTTTTTAACATCCCATGCAAGAAAAAATTTATTTTTAGTAGAACGGTGAAGGATCAGCATGAAGGTAGAATTATAGTAGTAGCAGGAGTTGAATTTTAGTTTTCCAGAATAATTGATGAATTGTTTAATGTATTTCCCAAAGAACTTCCCGGATTACCCCCAGTAAAAGAAGTAGAGTTCTGTATAGAGTTGAAACCAGGAACAGAACCAGTTTCCAATAAGGTCTTTCAGATGTCACTGATGGAACTTAACCAGTTGTATCATCACGTGGAATAATTGAAGGCAAAAAAGTTTATTCGGGCTAGTGGATCACCATGGGTTGCACCAGCACTTCTAGTAAAGAAGAAGGACTGGTCGACACGGTTGTGTATCGACCATAGAAAGTTAAATGCCTTGCCTTAACAGTGAAGAACAAGTTTCCATTACCTAGGATTGATGATTTGTTTGACCAATTAAGTGAAGCAAAAGTATTTTCCAAGATATACCTTTGATCAGGATATTATCAAGTGAGAGTCCGAGAGCAAGATATACTGAAGACAGCATTTTGATCTCGATATGGGCATTACGAATTTTTAGTTATGCCATTCGGATTGACTAATACACCAGAAATATTCACGGATTTGATTAATCGTATCTTCATGCCATACCTAGATCATTTTTTTGTGGTATTCATAGTCGACATTCTTGTCTACTCTAACAGTGAAGAAGAGCATAAAACATATCTTCGGAAAGTGTTACAAGTTTTGAGGGAGTATCAGTTATATGCTAAACTCAGTAAGTGTGAGTTATGGTTAGATCATGTGTCATTCTTGGGGCATATCATCTCAGGAGCAAGAGTATCAGTGGACACCAAGAAGGTTGAAGCAGTAGAGAATTGGCCAGTTCCGAAGACAGTAGCATATGTGCAAAGTTTTTTGGGATTAGCAGGATATTATCGGAGGTTAGTGGCAGACTTTGCACGAATTTCAGCACCAATGACTCGTCTAACCCGCAAGAAGGTAAAGTTTGTTTGGTCGGTAGAGTGCCAAGCAGCATTTGAGAAGTTGAAAGAGAAACTGATATCAGCATCGATCCTTACACTTTCAATAGGATCAGGAGGATTCACGGTTTATTGTGACGCATCTGGGAGAGGACTTGGATGTGTATTGATGCAACATGGAAAAGTAATAGCTTATTCGTCCCGACAGCTTCGAGATTATAAGAAGAATTATCCAACCCATGATTTGGAATTAGCAGTAGTAGTATTTGCTCTCAAGTTATGGACACATTACCTATATGGTTATCGGGTGAAGATATTTACAGATCACAAGAGTTTGAAATACATATTCACTCAAAAGGACTTGAATATGAGACAGAGGAGGTGGCTAGAGTTGTTTGGTAATTATGATGTAGCACTTCAGTACCATCCAGGCAAGGCAAATGTAGTGACAGATGCTCTAAGTAGGAGAGGCAGCACATTCATTTTGACAACTTAGAAGCATATTCTAGAAGATCTTCAAGAGATGGGCATCGAGGTAGTGTTACCTCAAGAAAAGAGAGTATTAGTCAGTCTTCATATACAGTCAACTTTGGTGGAGAGGATCAAGTCCGCTCAAGCAGAGGATTCTTAGATTAAGAAGCTTAGGGAGAATGTGAGTCAGGTCTTAGGAAGGAATTAATAATTCACGAAGACGGAACACTCAGATTTGGAAACCGTCTTTGTGTGCCAAGTGGAGATATCCGACAAGAAGTGATGACCGAAGCACACAGTTCCCAGTATTCTATTCATCTCGGGAACACAAAGATGTACCATGATGTCAAGCAATATTTCTGGTGGAACGGAATGAAAAGAGAAATAGCTCGGTTCGTTTCACGATATCTCATGTGTCAGCAAGTGAAGGCAGAACAACAAAGACCAACATGATTGTTACAACCCTCGCCTATTCCAGAGTAGAAGTGGGAACACATTACGATGGACTTTATGACCGGTTTACCTAGATCCCCTATTGGACATGATATAATTTGGGTAATAGTAGATCGAATCACGAAAGTGGCACATTTTTTCCCTTTCGAGTAGGGCAGTTGTCACGACCCGCACCCGGTATAGGGATGCAAGTCGGGATCAACGACTAGCCTAGCCGCAGAATCTGCGGTAGAACACAGTTTGGGTAATCTATCTAATCAATATAATATGCCACCAATAATATCAATATATTCAATCACAGATCTAAGATGGAGAATAACATGAATATGATAAAAGAATAGAATAGTCACAAAACAACTCATGAGTCAAAAATAATAAATCAATGAGTCTGAGAAAATACTAAAAGATAAGCTGGAGACAAATCTAGTACAATAAGAATAACTAAGATACTATAAGTCCCGGGTCGTCTGTCTCAGTCGGGATGAGTCCCTCCTGAGCCAGGGTCTCTATCTCTAAGCCCACAACATCCTGAGGCCCGTAATGAGTAGGGTACCACTCCTCAGTGTCATCTGAAAGAAAAAAATCCAATCAGGAAAGGAGCAGAGTACATCTCTAACAGCAATTATAATCAATGATATAAACTATATAACAGTAAATAGATGTGAATATACAAGATGCAACAATAGATACAAGAGATATACAATAAAGGAAATATTAAAAATAAATACAAGAATGAACAATATGGCAATGAACAAGAATACTAATGACTAAGTGAGTGAGTATCAGCTTTAACATGTGATCGGCTTGGGAACTTGATACAAGATATATGGCTTGGCTAATCATACGTGCGATGTATGATTAACACAATTCAATGAACAAGATTTGATACAAGGAGGGTATGATCACATATCTATACTACATACTCCCCAACCCCGACTGGTATAGTGGATCCAACCATGGTATACTATGGCACGGGATTCTCTAGGAAGGTAGCAAGTCTCCTAGAGAATCAGTGTCTGTACATGTATAAGAAGAACAATGAAATAAGGCTTGCACAAGATACACCATATATACCAAGGAATAACATCTCATGACGAGATCCGGATATACCAATCCGTGTAACCATTATGTCAAAAAATTAAGGATATCTATACTAGATACAATGAACATAGAGGATATCATAAATAAGAAACTATCAGAGAATGTACTCACCTGAAGTCCGATGAATAGTATCACAGATGTCTGGTACGGTACCTCGAAGACCTAAATATAGAATATAATATCAATATAAGATTTTGGAATGAAAATGAGTTAAATTAGTCAACAGCTAGGTCAAGAGCCATTTCTAAGCCAAAATAGTCAAACTAGGTCAATTCTAAGTCAAATCGGTCAAACTTGGTCAAACAACCTATTTTTAGGTTGCATAAGTCTATCTTAAGGATATTGGATTCATACACTAAGAATCTAGGCCACACTAGCTAAACTAGGATACTAAGATACCGTATCGCAAGATACGCAAACAAGAGATATAGAAATACCATATAAGCATATCTAATCAATATTAAATACACTAATGCTAATTACAAATGCTAAATGGATACCTTGGCTTTGAAACAATGCGGTATCGCACCACAAAACCTTTATCTTGATACTCGAACTCAATACCTTGAGTAATGGCCAATACCTTGGCATTTACCTTAGTATCCCAAGGTAATTCAAGACCTCATCAAATAGCTACTACATATATAACCTTCAACCAATATACTAATATATACTAAGTATTATAATATATATCAATACAATTATAGATACTAACTATAATACAATACATATATATCTACATACCACATTTAGCTAATATAACTAACTACTAATATATATACATACTAGTACATAGTTACATAGATACTACACTAGCTATTACCCAATCCACTAACATAACATATAAATATTAGATACTAACTATCTATCACATAACAAGTACATCTGAATAACTATCTATTTATACTAACTATTAAACTAACTATTACTAACTAGTATACTAAACTAACTGATACTCTTAACTATTCTAACTAAACCATTACCCAAACTCAAAGCTAAACCTATAATACCTTGACTGAACCACTACCCACTGATACTGTACTATACAGAATACTGCACAGTGATACTGAAGATGGTACCTTAGCTGAACTCCTTGCTGCTGGATTGCTGAAACTGAGACTGCACATGCTGTGCAGTCTCACTGCTCAGTGCTGAAGACCCGAGCTCCTCCTGCAGTTGGCTGTTGTGCCTCCCTCAGTTGTTGTACACCGAGGTATACTGCTCTTACTATGACTGTAACATATACTGCTCGATGCCTTACTGAGGATGCCACTGCTTTCTTCCTGCTCTTTTATGCCCGAGCCCCCTTGCTGAATACTGAAACTGTACTGCAAAGTGAACCATTGTTGTTGTGCATTGAATGCACTGCAGTTTCTGTGTTGAACTAAGCTGTAGTTGATACTGTGCAGATACTGCACAGTAATATGCAATGCTTCACTGTGCTGAACTCTCTTGTGCCCGAGCCCCCTTCACTGCCCGACCTGCTGCTCTCCCTCCTTTGTTGCCACTGTGCACTGCACCCTTACTCATTGACACACTCTCACACTAAAACACCTAGCACACTCACACACATACACATATATACATCTATCTCAATCAATCAATCTCAATATATATACACTCTCACTACTATATATATATATTTATATATATATGTACACATACACATATATGTATATATATATACACATACACATATATGTATATATATAAACACTCATACATACATATATATATATATATATATATATATATATATATATATATATATATATATATATATATATATATATATCCTCTATATACAATTATCAAATAAACATACTCATATACATATATACCAACCTACAAACACTCAACATGCATATATATAAACACCTCTCTCTACTATATATATACACAATCACATATATATACATATATATATCTATCTAGAACAATATATACATATAGATATGAATACAAATATTACCAATAGCTATGAACAAAGGGAATTGGATCTAGAATTGCAAAACAACAAACACATGAAGTGCATCGCACCTGTTGTTTGTGGTGAAAAATGAAAGAATGAAATGTATTCAAGACGGGGTTTATACGAAACCCGTTTTCTTTGGTTTACAAACAAACTTGCACAATTTAATCCTATACGAGGATGTCGAAGTATAATTTATAAATCTGGGTAAATATTGCTATAGGTGTCTGATCTGCAGTCGATCACTTTAGCCCTTGGACCACACGATGATGAAGAAGTGCCGTAGAAGACAGGAAGCAGCTTCGAAGGTTGCAAAATAGGGTGGATGCACGATGCCAAAGTCGTCGATCCCTACTCTTTGCCTGAGCTCCGGATTCCTCTCTCTCAAAGACTCTTCGACTTCTCCTCAATCTCCAATATTTCGACCCGTGGTTCGATCTCTTTGGAGGTTTTTTGACCAATTTCTTCGACCTTGTTCGTTCTCCTTTTTAAAAGTTCGACCCTTTTCCTCTGTTGATAGAGGTCTCTATTTATAGAGTTTTAGTGACAGTGACCACTCAGTTGGTGTAGGAACCGAGGAGTGGACAGTACAGCACCCTTTTATACAACGGTTAAAATAATCAATACCTGCGTATAGATGATCTTTTTGAATGAGCGTGTGACGCAGGTCCAACTAAGGGACAAAATGCGTATAACCTCTACGAAGATCACGGCGTAAAAGCCACGCAGGTAGGTATCCCTCGTGTAGAAGAGGTTGGTGTATAAGCCAATGTCTGTCACCATGGCGTAGAAGCCGAGTAGGCGTAGAAGCCGAGTAGGCGTAGGAGCCGAGTAGGCGTAGAAGCGGAGTGGTCATAGAGGCCGAGTGGGCGTAGGAGCCGAGTGGGCACGGAAGCTGAATGGGCGTAGAAGCCGCTGCGTAAGGTGCCAGAGCGCTGATATGGACGTCTTAGCCGGAATTACGGCTTTTGAAGATATAATTAAATCCCTTGCATTAAATGCAGAGATCTGCCACCATCCTGTGCATTAAATGCAGATGCTTGTCTTTAAGATTTGCCATCATTCTGCGCATTAAATGTAGATACGCTTCTCGAATCCTGTACGCAGAGTAGCTGCTGACGTGGCAGGTGGTTTGTCTTCCGCGGGGCGTAAGAAGCTCACGTCTGCCTGTGTAGAACTAGGCAGCGTATTTCCTTGCATGCATAGGAGTAGTTTACGCGAAGGGGATGTCACTAAACGATGGTTCGGTGACATTTAATCAAATCCCTTGCATTAAATATAGAGATCCGCCTTTATTCTGCGCATTAAATGCAGAGGCGTGTTTTGAAGATCTGCAGCCCTTCTGTGCATCAAACGCAGAGACGTGCCTCGAGAAACTGTCACCGCTCTGTGCATTAAATGCAGAGGCGTGCCTTGAGCCCTATACGAAGTGCAGCTTTCGACGTGGGAGGCGGTTTGTCTTCCGCGGAGCGTAAACAGCTCACATTCGCCTGTGTAAAACTAGGTGGCATAGTCCTCTGTACGCGAAAAAGTGGTTTACGCAAAGGGAATGGCAGTAAACGACAGCCTGGGTTGTAGTGTCGCGCCATCATTATAGCCGTCGCCTGGGTAGTCGAGCAGTATCCCTTTGTCAGAAGTCCAGACGTCAGGTTCATTTGCAGGACATGACAGGTTCACTTTGGAGAACACAAAGCGTTCCTCGTACGCTTTAATGCTGTATTGAAAGCGGATGTGTTTTACGCCATATAGGCGATGAAGCACCCTGTCTTACGCTGAAGCAGCCTGGACATACTGCACTTACGCGGATGGTCCTTTGAGCTTTAATATTTCACGTTGTGCTCAGCGGGAAAAGCTCTTGATTTGCATGCTTGATGGCTCTGAGGTCATCTTTTTATGCTGCCCCGCACCAATAAGCTGCGTATAGCCATCCGGCGTATTTTTCATGCTTCTACAAGACCCCCTTCAAAGCTTTCAAATTCCTCGGAATTTGAAACGCTTTGAATGAAGCATGAACCGTTCCTCGTAACTCGAAACGCTTTCTGAATGGAGCCTGAAATGGTCAAGTCTGACACGTTCCTTCAAGGCTGACTTTATGGCGGATTTATTGGGAATAGGTGTGACCTCTTTCGCCTATAAAAAAGGCTGAGGAGTTAACATGTTCTTCCCGTACCCCTTTTACCACACAGAGATGATCGCCGGAGTTCGTCGGGTCGACCTGAGGAAGAAGAAGACCATGTTCTTCCAGCGTATAAGGAGCCGAAAAAGATGGCATCTTCGAGCAAGTGTCATCTGCAACGATGGATCATGGAAGGATATCTTAGCCTCCCTTGCTCGGGATAATCAGCAACTTTGTATGGCGGTTCTTCCGGAGAGAGAGGAAGGGCCATATTTCACCACGCTGCTTGCACGTGGTGCCTTCTCCCGTTACACTCTCGGGGATGAGAGAGAAGACAAGCTGTAACAGTCGTCCTCTCGTATTGAGTTGGGTGTAAAACCTCAACTCAATCTGCCATGGCGCTGGGCGTAGGAAAGCAGTACCCTGCTTTTCTGTTGGAAGATGGGTCTATGCCCAGTTTTGTATCCTCCCGCCTTTGATCATTGCCATGTCAGTCAGTTTGCGGGAACTGACTGACTGCTGGAGAAGATGGATGAAGAATTGACGCCCAGGCGAGAACCTGTCAGAACAGTTTCTGGGCGATCTTCAGGCGACGATGAGGAAGTCCTTTGTAGACGGGATTTCCCTCATATGTAACCATGAAAAAAAATGAAGAAAAACCCCTTGTAGATAGGATTTCCCTCATATGTAATCATGATTTTAATTTTTAATAAAGTCGTCTTTCTTCTCTGCATATGATCGTTTTGCCATACGTTGCTGTGAAGTCTGAATATGTGTAGCTTCGACACGTCTGATTCTTTACGCCGACTCTGCATAGAAAGAGTGCTAGGTCCTGTCCTGTCTTTTACGCATGCATAGAACGCTGTTTAGCATCTTGAACATTAGAACTGTCCTGCTGCTAGGACTGAGGAAACGCGTAGTGTAACCTCCGATTTCTAATTTCCAAAATTTTTAGATTTTAAATTATTTTAAAATATCAAGTTTTATAAAATATTTCTCCTTGAAATTTTTATTTGATTTTGAACGATGTTTGATTGTAGGAGGTAATTTAAAAATCTTTATAAGAATCATTTTTCCTAAATGACGATGTATTACAAAATAATATATATATCTCTCTAGTTTCAAATGTTTATTGGCTTGAAATCATAAAATTATTTAATTGATAAAATTATCTAAAGGACTAGTTGTTTTCTCCATAATAATTTTATATTTATTGGGATAGTAAATAAATAAATTACGTAGCTTTCCTAAAATACTTTCTGAAATTATAATCTCTTCTTTTTAAATTTTACAAATTTCCATTTCCTATCAACTAGCCTTCACACCCTCATTTTTCCCCACGTGAGAAACCCGTTTAATTAATTCTGGGCCATTCATTATTGGGCCAACCCGCAACCCTTTATCCCACACCATCTCTCCCTATTTAAGTTCTCATTCTCACATCTCCCTAGAAACCCTAGCTAGCCTTCACAAATCCCCATAGAGCCACAGCCACCACCATTTTTGTGTGCTCGTGTCCGTGTGTCCAGCATCCGTGTCAGCCGTGATGGCCTCGGGTCCGACCCCGGGTGTCCCACAGTATCCATTCATTTCTGGGTTCGGTTACAACTTTACAAACAGATTCCGTGTCCGACACACCCGGACACAACCCCCCACACCACAGTACATTCAACCCGTGTCCAACACCGGACACGTCTACAGCGAAGCCGCCGTGTCCAGCCCCGACACACAGACCCTAACCCTAAACCTAACCCTAACCTAACTCCGGCGATCGCCGTGGCCGCCCAGATCCGCCGAGATCCCCTTCCGCTGCACCCGAGACCCGCCACCGCCGAGAAGAACCGCCGCCGGCGACTGGGATCCCCGCCTCAGATCCACCCCGACACACGACTCCCCTCCACGTCGTCGAACCCAGCCGACCTTCGGCCGGACGGAGCCAGATCCGCCGAGTTCGACGTCGTCGCCTCGATACGAGCAGACCCGCCGCCCTTGAGTTCCACCACCGCTGGAGCCGCCACGAACCGAGCGGATCCGCCGAGCTTCGTTGCCGCCGGTGACCGCCTCGGATTTTCTCGAGCCGAGCCCTCGCTGAGCCGACCGCCTCCTCGAGCGCCGAGCGCCGCCTCCTGAGTCGAGCCGCCGCCACAGATCCGCCCTGCTCCGGCGAGACTTTTCCGCCGACGTCGGAAACGCAACACCGTGAGTCCCCTTCTCCCTTTCCCTCATCCCCTTTTGTTCTGTTCTGTGTAGTGATCTGATTAGTTTAGTTAAGCTTTTAATTAGTTTAGTAAATGTGATTAGTTAAGTTAATTAATTAATTAGATTAATTAGTTTAATTAGATTATAACATTAGTTTAGTTAATGATTTGATTAGTTTAGATAAATTGTTTAATCAGTGAATTATTTAATCAGTAAATTATTTATAATTAGTTAATAAATTAATCATTTAGTTAATTGAATTTATGATTAGTTTAGTTAATTAATGTAATTGATGTAGTAAATAAATGTAATTAGTTTAGTAGCTAATTTTATGTAATTAGTTTATTTAGTTATAATTAAAAGGTTTTTGATTATGTTAAATATAATAAATCTTGGGGTTTATATTATTAAAAATATAGTTCCAATAATAAAATGAGTTCAAAATTAGTTTATTTGGGGCTGGTGACCAATTTTACTATAGATGCATAAAAATATTGGCTTTTACGTAAATCCTAAAATTGTATATAGTATAATTCTTATTTTTGGTATAAAAATATATTGGTAATATACATATTAATTTAATACGTATTTTGGTAAATATATATATGTATGTAGGTTTATATTTTCGTATTGGTATATGTATGTATATATGTATATGTTGTATTGGTATATATATATATAAATGTAATTTTGTATATTTACCTGTATAATATATGTAAATTGGTATATATATGTAACTACGTATTCTAGTATAAGTAAATTGGTATATGTATATTTATGTATTTATAAACCTACTCAGCATATTTTTATAGATATAAAATTAATATATATGGTAAATATATTGTTCAACCTATACATATATATATTATGCATAAATTAAATGGTATATATATATATATTGTATATGTATTTATTTTGGTGCAAGTAATATTGTAGGTGTTAATGTTAGTTAAATAGGTGTAATGTGTTATAGATGTCTGTCTAACTAGATGACCCTAGTTGACTAGTGCCATACCTGGCAGAGCCCCTGAGTTCATGTATTTGTGATGTGTTAGTGTAGCACCTGATGCAAATATGGTTTTGCTTGTGATATGTTTATAGGACTGTTGGTTTCTCCAGACGATACTCTGGGACAGGACATTGGTTTTACCAGCTAAGGACCCAAGGCGAGTACATTCTCTGATTAGTTTCTAATTTATGATATCTCCTATGTTCACTGTATCTAGTGTAAATATACATGTTCTTGACACGTTGGTTACACGGATTGGTATACACGGATCTCGTCATGAGATGTTATTCCTTATTCATGGTGTAGCTTGTACAAGACTTGTTCTCCTTGTTATCTTGTGCATGTACAGACACTGATTCCCGGGGAGATTTGCTACCTTCCTAGGGAATCCTGTGCCATAGCGTACCATAATTGGATCTACTATACCAGTCGGGGGTTTGGGGAGTACTTTAGTGTAGATATGTGATCATACCCAACTTTATATGCACCATAGCTCACCCCACATCTCACGTCGGGTGTGGCCTGACCATTTATATGAACCATAGCTGTTACGTGTGATTAGCCTGATCTCTACATGCACCATAGCTAACCAACGGTTAGCCTGACTCTATATGAACCATAGCTAATCACATGTAACCAGCCTGATCAAGTTCCCAAGCCGATCACATGTCAAAGCTAGGACTCAAACACTTAGTCATAGAACTTTTGCTCATGGACATATTGTTTCTTTTCCTGCATTTACTTACAGTATTTCCAGTACTTCTCTCATTGTACATTTCTCGTACCTATACATGCATCTGGTATGTTTCCATCTAGAACTGCTACATAGTTTATGTCATTTATATAGAACTGCTAATTAGAGATGTACTTTGCTCCTTCCTGACTGGAAAATATTTTTCCAGACTGTGACCTTAGTAGACTGGTTCCGACACACTTGGGGATTGGAAGTTAATGATTGCAGGTATGATTATGTTGTCCTTAGACTAGTGTTGTATTCTTTTATTTCTTCAAATTCCTATCGTGCTGTAGTTGTGATTGAGTATGTTGTGAATATTTTTATAGTATTATCCGAATCTCCTTATGGAATTGGATACTAGCGTGAGATTGTTAGATAGTACTTGACCTAGACAGCGTTCTACCGCCGATGCTGCGGCGTAGGCTGGACGTACCCACGCTCTCGTGCCCCTAAACCGGGTGCGGGTCGTGACACGTAGAGCTCTGAACTGTTGTTTTTTACTTCTGATGAACAGAATCTTTGTTCAGACTTCGTCTTCAAGAATGATTTCTCGAAACTCCCTTGGAACAGGGCGAGAAATGGCTGTCAAGAACTGAGTCGCCATCTCGAACTGTAGATAAAATATTCAGATTGGATTCTGGATGAACTTCGAATCGACCCACGAAGAAGAGTGATTTTCAATGATGAACTCTTGTATGCTTCGGGTACTTGGGATATTTTGAGGTCAACAAGGAGTATCTTCTGTGTGAACTCCTGTAATCGACCGCCTTGAGAACTGTTCGGATATGCGGAAAGTCAGAGATCCGTAGTGTAGATGAGCTGAAAATCCAGAGTTCGTAGCCTATCGAGCGTAGAAAGCCACCGAGCGTGAAATCGTAGATTTGTAGCTTCTGAGCGTGAAGTCGTAGGTTTGTAGCCTCTCGAGCGTAAAAGCCACCGAGCACAAAGGCATCCAGGCGTAAAACCATAGACTTATAGCTTGCGAGCGTAAAACCGTAGATCCGTAGCTGTCGAGCGTAGAAAGCTTCTTAGCGTAGAACTGTAGATTTGTAGCCTGTGAAAAAGAAATCTTCCGAGCGTAAGGTTGTGGATCTGTTGCCTCCGAGCATAAACTAAACGCCACCGAGCGTGAGACCATAGATTTGTATCTGATGAGCGTGAAGTCGTAGGTTTGTAGCCTCTCGAGCGTAAAAGCTACCGAGCACAAAGGCATCCGGGCGTAAAACCATAGACTTATAGCTTGCGAGCGTAAAACCGTAGATCTGTAGCTGTCGAGCGTAGAAAGCTCTTTGACGTAGAACCACGAATCTGCTTTGCACGAAAAACTCTTCAAATTTGCTGACTGTCCGCCTTTCGAGAGTAGTGGGCTGACGTAGTACCCAATCATAACCAAATATTAATTGCGAGATTTGGTTAGGGTTTCGAGGAGTCCGTCCGAGGATTCGAGGAGTCGATCCGAACTCTATATATATCCCAAGCTTTTGAGAGAAAAACTTTTCATCCGTCTTCTGCGAAAGAGAGCCTTCGACTGTTCGAGTTTTTCTTCGTTCCTTCTCCGAGCACTCCGAGTCTTCAGAAATGGCGCCAAAACAAATCCACTCCACTAAGGGAAAGAGTATAGGTTCTTCTTCTCGTTCTTCTGCCCCAGCGAGAGAGTCTTCGGTCGGGCAAGGTGAACTTCATTCTGAGCGAAGTATCCCGCCGACGAGCAGCGCTCCCGGCCTTAGAGGTAGAGCCTTTGGGATGACAAAGAACGACGAAAAATCCTTTGTACACGTTGAACGTGACCGCGCTAGGTCGTCTTCTGTGCTGATAGCCTCTTTGAGGAAGATGATGCACGGAGACGTTTTCATCTTTTACGCCCACATTTCTAATGTGCCAACGTAAAAGCTCCATATTTTTGCAGTTTTGAGCGTAAAAGCTCTGACTGTCGAAAACTTGGTGTATACTATAAAATTTTAGCTTTACGCTTGTGGATGGAACCTCCGGCGTAATAACTAGAATTTTGGCAGTCTGGCGTAAAGCACGGACTGTATACCGCCAATTACGCTTCTGGATGAGACTTCCGGCGTAAAATGACCAAATTTGTACAGTCTTGGCGTAAAGCACAGACTGTCGTTTCTTGGTTTTTATGTTGCAAGATTTGTAATGACGTGTTTTCCTTGCACTTTTGTAGTTAACTTGCATGAGTCTCCACTGGCCGAGGTGATGGGTTTCGCTGCCGGGATGCTGCACTCAAACTATCTGGAGGATCTGTCCCACGTGACATTTCCTGTCTCCGGACCCCAGTATCCTGAAGGAAGGGAGATTTTGATATCGGCTCAGGGCGAGCGAACGCTGCTGAACATGATTAACGGAGAGCTCCTGACGTACATAGACCGGGACCAGTATATAAAGCCGGCTTTTCTCTTTGGGGACATGATTGACAAACAGTCCCAGACGAAGCCCAAGAGGGAACCCTGGGTTTTCCATGCCGGGAGTTTGGTTTTGTATCTGCCAACGATGCCGAGGGATTATCCCATCTCGGCTTTCTTCCATGCAACACATCCCAGGAGGATGTCGTGGACGCTGACTCCCGATCTTCACGGCAAGCCGGGGAAGATCTTTCATCTGAAAGGAGCTGACCAGGGGTCGTTTGTCAGCCGCCCTTCCGGCCTTGTGACGGCGTTCAGGGGACTGTGCCCGGGCAGTGTCCCGAGTGAAGACAGTTTAGTGATCCAGCCGGTCCAATTGCCGACTTTCTGCAACGATTTCATGGGGCGGGGGGGGTATCCCCAAAGAGAATCCTCGGTGCAATGGGTGGATCACCCCAACAAACCTCCGATGGGCTCACCTAGTTGACTGGGCCTTTAAGTATTTTCAGAGAGAGCTGGAGGGCATTGGACTGTATGCCGCTGTGAGTGCGACCAGTGTTGGGTTGCCTCCCAACCCTAACCTGTTTCTGGCATTGATGGAGCGATATATTTCGCTCACCGGGACTTTTGCCACTCCACTGGGGGAGTTGGGATTGGCCCTCCACGAGATGGCAGTGATCTCGAGACTGCCGATGGGGGACACCCCATATGAAGAGTACGTTACCACCAACCGGGAGTTGGGGGACTCGGACCCTCGGGCGGTGGAAGTGTATCAGGAGCTGATGTGCCACTACCTCGCGTGCACCGCTTTTTATAACGAGCCTTCTGATTTGGCTCACACCACTAAGTGGACGTCCTACCTCTTCTTCCACCGGGCCAGGGCCGCCAAGTCGGAGAAAGTCTCGGGGGGCAAGAATGAGCCTATGAACTGTTTGGGCGTGCTCAGTGCCCAGGTCGTCGAGGATCTTATGGAAGATGCTAAGGCTCCAGATCAGATTCTCGATGACGGGGTAGGAAAGTATCCTGAAGGCACTAAGGCCTACAGTTACTTGAGGCGCTGCCGCAGGCCTTTGTCTAAGGAAGCCCGGCTGGCTGGTTTCCTCTCCATATGGCTGCGTCGAGTAGTGGTGCCCGGCACTGCATCCGCGGACCGGATTCACCGGAACATCCTGTGGCCTGCAGTGCGTCTGGTATTTGGGGCAAGACTGGGCTTGCTCCCTGCCATGGTGTGCCGTATAAAGGCTGGCCTGAGAGCCATGACTTATGGGTTGCTCGCCGATAAAACTCGACGTGATAGCTTTCCAGGGTAGAATTACCATACCTATACTTGATGGGATGGTTAATTCTCCATAACCCCCGGGTGATGTCTCCCGGCTCTGGTAGTAGCTCGGGGGGTAGTTTCTTGCTGAACTACAAGGACTCTCCCTGGAACGTGAACACAGTTTTAGACTGTCGGTTGGTGCTGAACCTCAGTCACGGCTGGAAGCTCCTCTGCATTGTCCCCTCTGTACATCACAATCAATCGGGGATTAGGCTTGAGGATTTAGGTGGAGAGAAGACCAATCTTTCTCCGGAAGCTTTTAATTGGTTGGTCTGCATTAGACCGTCCCATTTGCTGTACAGGAGCGAAGATTATTGCTTCTTCGAGCCCTACTTACCCAGTCGGTTTGCCAGGCAATTTGGGTACGATCAGTTGCACGTGGGCAATGCCGTCACCAGCTTCAGGTCCAGACTAGATACGACTTCATGACTGCGCGGCTTACTAAACAGCTGGAAAGCCTAGATAAATCCATCAAAACACATCAGCTGGAGATGGATGAGAGAAAAGCTGTCGTGGAGGAGGCTCTTGCTCTTCAGACGAAGTGCCAATCAGAGCATGCAGGGAATGTAGCGAGGGCCCGCAAGTTGAAAGAAAAACTCGCTCAGGCAGAGGAGTGGGCTTCTCAGTCGTTGGCAGGTCTAGATGTAGAGACTGGTCGACTGAGCACAGCGCGACGGGATTTGGAGCGTGCAGAAGCTGCCAGTGCGGGTTCTCTTCGGGCAAGGGCCGAACTGTCCTTTACAAGCATCTACGAGGCACGACTGGAGTGGGCCCGCACTGATGCCTTGGTTTCCAGGAATGAGAGGATAGTTGCACTGGTGCAGCTGATTCGCGATCTGACCGCTCCCCCACAATGATGTACCATTTCTTCTTTTTTGCTTTCTAAATGTAATTCTGCTCTTTTTAGGAATAAATAAAGAGACTCTTTTCTGACTTTGTGGACCCATCATTTCGGAATGTAAATGACAGGTTTGGGCGAGAGTGATATCAGAGGTAGTATGGACGTGATAGGCTCTCGGTAAACTTTAGCAGGACATATCTATTCAGAGGTCATACGGACATGATAGAATATGCTTTGGTAGGACATATCTATTCATAGGTCATACGGACATGATAGAATATGCTTTGACTAAAGTTTGTAGACAAGACACTATCAGAGGTAATATGGACGTGATAGGTATTGCATTTCCAAATTAGTCGAACATATCTACTCAGAGGTTATATGGACATGATAGAATATGACCCAACTAGTTTCGTTTT
The DNA here is from genome assembly GCA_036927795.1 of Iris macrosiphon. Lineage (NCBI taxonomy): Eukaryota > Viridiplantae > Streptophyta > Magnoliopsida > Asparagales > Iridaceae > Iris > Iris macrosiphon. The sequence continues at coordinate 764,257 of JAYESA010000021.1, forward strand.
GGAAGTAGTTTTGTCAGAATTGAGGTTTTCGCTATATTCCACTTGAGCAGAGGAGATTAAGCATAGTACCTTTTCAGGAATTTGCCGTTGATAGGAGCCATTAACAGGTCTCCATTAGGCTGGGCTAACCTGTAAGCGCCGTTTGAGAACGTTGTCTCGATCACATAAGGGCCTTCCCATTTGGGCTGGAATTTGCCTTTACTCCTGTGAGTAAGAATCATCGGCCTTCTTACGGCTAAAACTAGCTCGCCGACTTTGAACACTCTTTCCTTTACTTTATGATTGAAAGCTCTGGAAATGCGTGCTTGGTAGAGCGCGATGCGCTGTTGAGCTTGGAGGCGTTTCTCGTCTAATCCTTCTAGCTCTTGAAGCCTTAAAAGGTCATTCTTTTCTTGAGTCAGCTCATTAGTCACGGCTATCATGAGTGACGGGATCTGGATTTCAATGGGGAGAACTGCTTCGCTCCCGTAGACCAGTGAGAATGGGGTACAACCTGTCGGTGTTCGTACCGTTGTGCGGTATGCCCAGAGACATTCGCCCAGCTTCTCATTCCAATCTCTCTTGTTTGAAGAGACGAACTTCTTCAAGAGTTTGATAATGGTTTTGTTGAAAGCTTCCGCCAAACCATTATCGGCTGGATAATATGCCGTAGAGGCAATATTATGTATTCGATTTTTATCGCAAAATCGATGAAACGCTTGGCTGATGAACTGAGGCCCATTGTCGTGAATTACTCTCCGGGGTACCCCGAAGCGATAAATGACGTGATGCTTGATGAAGCTGATCATATTAGACGCCTTCACCTCAGCAAGAGGGATCGCTTCTGCCCATTTGGAGAAGTAATCCGTGATGGCCAGTATGAACCGGTGACCTCTGGAAGAAGACGGGTGAATAGGACCAATGATATCCATACCCCATGCTTCGAAAGGCCAGGATACGACCGTAGGATGTAGATGTTCAGACGGTTGATGTATGAAGTCTGCATGAACCTGACAGGCTCTGCATTGTCTTGCATATTTGATTGCATCTGTGATCATAGTGGGGCAGTAATAGCCCATTCTCCTGATACGATCCTGTAGCTTAGGGCCGGGTTGATGCGCTCCGCATATGCCGTCGTGAGCTTCACGATAATCTGCTGTGCTTCGTCTTTGGAGAGGCATCTCAGTAGTAGTCCATCGTAGGTCCGACGATATAGGCACTGTGAGGACGCATCAAAGTAGAAGCGTAATGATCGTCTTTTGACGGATACTGCTTCTTTGGGGTCCTCCGGCAAGATTCCGTATGCCACGAAATCTATGAAGGGACTTCTCCAGTCTCTCCTGGGAGGATCGGTGTTCACAGCGTAGCTGAGTTCTATGTGAAAGTTGTTCTTCACACAGAATAAATCTCTGTTAAGAAGGATTACCGAATTCTGCCTTCTTATAGGAGTAGCTAAATCCGCAGCTAGACTGGCTAGGGCATCAGCTTCCAGATTCTGAGATCGAGGTACATGCTCTAGGAAGAACCCTTTGAATGTCATGGCTATCTCGACCGCTGCTTGGTGATAGGGGATGAGGTCTGGATTCCGGACTTCATATATTCCCCTGACTTGATTGACGATAAGCAGAGAATCACCGAAAGCTTCCAGGGATTCGACCCCCAGCTCTTTAGCGACTTGGAGCCCGATTAGTAGAGCGTTGTACTCTGCGACGTTGTTGGAACAGGGCTCGTTAAGAGAGTATGCTCGGTAGATGACGAGTTTGTCGGGAGTAACCAGGACAATTCCTACCCCTGAAACTATGTTTCCTCTAGGACCAGTTCTGGAGGTACCATCGAAGAATAGTTGCCATGCGTCACTTTCCATTGCGGAATTACATTCTGCAACTTCATCAGGGATGTCCTCGTATAATTTGGAGGCCTCTGGGATCGGATGAGCAGCTAGGAAGTCGGCCAATGCTTGGCCTTTAATGGACTTCTGAGGGACGTACACCATGTCATATGGTGTTAACAGCATCGCCCAAGTCGCGAGTCGGGAATTAAGAGCGCTTGGCTTGCTCATCAGTACCCAAAGAGGATTGATCCTGGAGATGATATGAATAGTCTGGCCGGTAACATAGTGCCGCGTCTTCTGAATAGCGAACATCAGAGCCAAACATTCCTTCTCCACTGGATTGTACCGGTGTTCAGCTCCGATCATCATTCTACTTAGATAGTAGATAGCCTGTTCATGCCCTACATCGTTCTTCTGCGCGAGAAGAGCTCCCAGAGAATGGTCCATTGCTCGAACGTATAGGAAGAATGGTCTTCCTATGATGGGAGGCACCAGAACTGGCGGATGAGTAAGGTAGCGTTTGATATCGTTAAACGCTTGCTGACAGGCTTTGTCCCATACGAAGGATACACCTTTCTTCATGAGACGAGAAAAAGGCTGACATCTCCCAGAGAGGTTGGATATGAATCTCCGGATATAAGCTAGACGACCTTGAAATCCCCTAAGTTCCCTCAGATTGCGGGGCGGTCGCATTTCTAAGATGTCCTTGACTTTATCAGGGTCCACTTGAATGCCTTTGGCGGTAATGACAAATCCCAGGAATTTGCCACTAGATACACCCAGAAAGGACTTTGTGGGGTTCATCTTGAGTTGATGTTGGCGCATCAGCTCGAATACCGTCTTCAAGTCTTGGATGTGATTGTCCTTGAGGCGGCTTTTGACAGCTATATCGTCTACGTAACATTCCACTGTCTTGCGTAAATGCTTGTGGAATATGTTACTCATAGCCCGTTGGTATGTCGCCCCGGCATTCTTCAATCCGAAGGGCATGACCGTATAGCAATATACCCCCAGTGGTGTTCGGAAGGCAGTATGCTTCTCGTCTTCAGGATGCATCTTGATCTGATTGTATCCTGAGAATCCGTCCATGAAAGACATACGTTCGAAACCGCATGTATTGTCAATCATGACGTCTATGATGGGAAGAGGAAACTCGTCCTTGGGGCAGGCTGCATTCAGATCTCGGTAATCGATGCAGACGCGTACTTTCCCATTTTTCTTCATGACCGGGACAACATTGGCGACCCAGTCGGGATATTGTTCCTCCCGGATGAAACCGCAGGCTACTAACTTCTTGATTTCAGCTTCAATGGCGTCCATCATATCCGGGCGGAACCGGCGTTGGTGCTGCTTCACAGGCTTCGAATCGGGCAATATGTTGAGTTTATGGGTAGCCACCTTTGGATCAAGTCCTGGCATATCCTCATAATTCCACGCAAAGACGTCAATGTATTCTTTTATCAGTTGAATAACTTCTTCCCTTTCAGCTGGGGAAAGATGGTTACTGATAAATATCGGCCTTGGTGAGAGTTCATCCCCAACATTGATCTGGATAACTTCATCTTCAGTGGGAGGTTCTCTCTGCTCGAAGCGGAACTCCCATTGTGTATCCATTTGTTGAGCCCAAGAGTCATTCTCGAATAGTTCAGATTCTTGTTCGTCTGATTCGAAGGGATCCGTCACTACCATATTTACTGGTAATGTTTGCTCGAGAGCATGAGATGAGTCGGAGGGTGACGAGCCGTCTTGAAAAGAGGAAAAGACATCCTCGCTTGACTTGGAAGTTGCAAGGGAGGCGGCATACCCTAACCCGAAACGGGTTTATTGATAGTGGGGATTGCCGAGCAGTAGCGTTCGTCTGCCTTTCCCGTAGTTGAGACCTGGTTCCAGCTTCAAGTCGTAACCCATACTTCGCATGATCTTCAAAGCTTGCGGGTTGTACCTGTGAACTTGTATTTCACCAGCGTCGTCGTCGAAGACATCTTTTCGTATAATCGACTTGTTGCGTATGCGGCCGAAGACAATTGGATGCTGACCGCTGCTGGTAGGCGGAACAATGAAGATAGAATCCTCATGTGGTCCATATGTCGTGACGACATTGGATGATGACGCTACCTCCCATATGTACGGATGATAGGAATCCATAGCTTCCAAGAATTTTTGCGCTATAAGTTCTATATCATCATGGGGAGAGGATTCCTGATTTGGAATCGGAGCGTCGACATACTGGAAAAGAGGATGTTTATTATCATCTGGAACTTCGTTCCTGGTTGCATTTACATCAGTCGGCTGCCTGTTGCGCCGAAGGTTGATGACCAAGGGTGGAGGCTTCTGGTTCAAAGTGATCACTAGAGGATCACCCCCTTTTCCTAACCTGGTTTTGTTCAGGTGGATAGCCATAGGCTCCATGGCTTTTGGACGAGTAGTTCGCCCTTTCACTCTGATCGAGAGTGGTTGTTTGGCGGAGGGTTCTTCTGGCTCCCGGTGGGATTCCTTCTCTGCCTCGCCTGACACTTCTTTCGTGTGGTCTTGAGAGTACAATACGGCATCGGAATAGTAGGATTCTACTCCCTTAAACGGGTTTAGGTCATCAACCTCCGTTTGTACTGTTCCTTGGGCGTCGACATATTTAAGGCATTGATGTAGAGTTGAAGGAACGATGTTGTGGTCGTGGATCAACGGTCTTCCAAGCAAAATATTGTAGGACACCTCTGAATCGATGATGTAACATGTGGCCACCGATCTGAGGTTGCCAATCTGGATCCTCAGGCGAATTTTCCCCAACGGCTTACTTCTTCCGGCATTGAAACCCACGATTGTGGTGGTGGTGTAAGCCAATTCGCTGGTAGGAATCCTCAGCGGTTGATGCTGATCGACGATCCCAGATCTATGTGAATCCGGTCGACCTCCATGGAACCGACGTACCCGGTGTAATAGAGGGGCCTGTCATGCCTGTTATGTTTTAACAGCATGTCGTCTTGAGTGAAAGTGATATTTGGGACCACCTCCATCACACTGTGGCATTGAGGACACGCCACCGGTTCTCCGTCGGGGGACTTGAGCTGGGTCAAGTATGCCTCCGCCTGCATCAGTGCTTTACTCAGGGCTAGACGAGTGTCTTGGGAGAGCCTGAGTAGCTCGAAAATGGACAGCCTGGCTGGTGTATTAGCCAGTTGGGCCAGGATGTCGAAGTTGTATGGCTTCTCTAAACCTTTGTTTGGAATGTTTTTCACAGGTTTATCGAAGCGCACTTCTTTTTGCTTCCCCTTGTCCGCCGAAGTTGGTCTCGAAGGACCGGCATCTGGTACGACGGGATCTGGTCCTGAAGGTTTGGCAGCTGAAGCATCCGTTGGTGCATCGTCCTGACTTGCTCCGTAGTCATCGAGGTAGGCTTTCCCTGAACGGGTCGCAGCTAATACCTCGTCTTCGTCTGATGCCGAAGAAGTCGCAACCATATGGCATGGTTTGCATTTGGAGCTCTTTCTAGACGTAGCCTTAGTAGCATTAGTCTCTTCCTCAAGCTCTGACACCAAATCGGGATGAACCCACATAATCTCGCCCCGCCGGGTGGTTAGGGGTACCAGGTCATGATTTTGACCCCTAGTTGGAGGGAGAATGACGATGTTCATCGTGGTCCGGGAAATGGGTGTGATACCGTCCGAGACTTCTTGGGGAGACAGATTGCCAAACTACAGAGAGATCATGTTGGCCGTGACCGTCCTTTCGGTGTTGTGCAGAGTGATGGCCTTAGCATCGATCAACCCCTGGATCTTCCTTTTCAGTATGTAACACGCCTTTGTCGGGTGGTGTACGTATCTGTGGAAGATGCAGTATTTGGGGTCGTTAGTACTGTCGACTTCTTGGGGCCGCCTCTGCTCCAGAAGGGTGATCTTGCCACTTTTGACGAGACACTCGAATATGCTTGCGATATCGTCGTCATCGAAAGAGTAGACTTCGACGGGCCTGGAAGTCCCTGGTCTCGTCTGCATGGTTGCCGCAATCTTTTGTCTGGATGTATTGATCGCCAGAGCTTCTTTCCCTTTGGGACCACGAGGATGGTCGTTGTTGGGAGATGACTTCTTGCCTCTGTCAGAGGCGGAGATCATGATGCCATTGTCGCGCGCCTTGCGACTGTTGTCTTCGGCGGCTACGGCCGAGATGATGAACGAGGGCCAATCATGGAACTGATATGGTCCTGTGAACACCGAGACCACGGAAAGGAGGTTCTTCCTGCAAATGTCTACCAACGCAGAGTCTGGAACTCCTGGAGGCATCTGTAAGGTGGCCTGACAAAAACGTTCGATGAAGGTGCGAACGTCCTCTTTTTCTCTCTGCTTGACTTCAATGAGAGAGGACGTAGACATGTCCATTCCTCCCTCGTAGAATCGCGTAAAGAATAAAGCTTTGAAGTCCTCGAAGAAAGTAATGCAGTTGTCCGCCAAGCTACGATACCACTGATAGGCTACTCCTGAGAGACAGCCTTTGAACACCCGAGTGAGGAGGGCGTCGTTCCCTTGCAGCAACACCGTCATCATACTGAAATAGTTCATGTACTGACTTGGTGATGTTTTTACCTCGAACAGAGCCATAGTCTGAGGTTTGTACCTCGGAGGGAAAGGGACCTCTTCCCAGATAGCTGGGTAAGGCTGGTTGATTCCCAATTTCTTGAGCTGATCTTTGTGCTTCAAGGCGTCAAACTGGACTTTCAACTCCCGTACTGCCTGCATCGGATTTTCAGCCGGAAGTGGGACTACGGAGTGGTGTGGAGTTGGTTGTACCGTGACTCCAACGGGAGGTAATATGTTCTCCGAGTGAGGAAGCGGAGGAACTGCTGACTCTTGATCTAGAGCAGGCTCTTGGCTCGGGTTGGATGGTGGTAAGTCCACCCCCACACGTATCTGAGTTGGCGGGACCGATGATTGAGCCACGGCAGTTGTGTGCTGAGTTAGCATCATCTGGTGCATGTTCTCCATCATGGATTGCATTTGTTTCAGAGATGTCTCCAGTATAGTGATGCGTTGTTTTGCACTCCCCGACGGCGAAGCTTCCTCGCGTTCATCTTCAACGGCATAAACTCCCATCTCCCTGGGTGTCATTGAAGAATGAGTATAGGTCGCCGCAGAGGTTGACTCTATTCTCTCAGTGTCTGATTCGGGGGATTGGCGACCCCCAGCGTCGGAATCAGAAGAGTACGAAGCTGGTTGTCGTGACCTTGCACGAGTGTTTTGGAATACCCCAGCTTCAGCGTTCCTGATGAGCTCATTAAATCTCCTTCGGCTCGGAGGCCTAGAGGGATAACGTCTTGAGTTTGACCCTCCTCTAGGTATGTGTGAAGCCATGTTCACAGATGCATGTGCGGGCGCTTCTTCCTGAAAAGGCAGAGAGTAGCTCAACCGGTCGAAAACCGACCGTTTTGCTTCAGAACAGCAGCAATTAATCACAATCTTATGACTATTACAACAGTGCTTGCTAGGAGGCGTAATAGACATGTTGGAAGATCCCCTCTCCTTACGCTTCTGGATTAGATATTTGCGCAGGTCAGGAGGAGTCGCAGAAGAAGAAGACAATGGCTTGTTCCTTCTGTTCCCATCAGTGGGCATGCGGAGGTTGGGAACCATGGTTTTCCCTGTGCCACCTGTGTACAACAGGTTGGCCATCTGGGTGGCGGATAATCCCCGGGGAGGGTGCCTTTCCGCAACTTGAGCTTGCTTTACGCCGAGGGACTTCGCCTGGCATAATTTGGAGATTTGCTCAGACTGACGTAAAGCTGAAGAGGTCCTCAGTTGGCCGTTAGCATCTCGCGTAACCCGGAGGGTGGGCAGATCGTTCCCTCGCTGGCGTAAAGGCCGAGAAGTTGAGTAGTCCGCAGCCTGCTTTCCCTTGCGTAGATTGCAGGGATCATCTGCTTTTCCATGGAAGGCAGATGCAGTTTTACGCGTGGAATGCGCTTGGAATTTCTGATTTGGCGCCAAGGCTTTATCAGAAATATTGTCTATTCCGCCAGTGACGGGAGACTGCATTTTACGCGCAGGGCGCGGAGTGGACTTCTGGGTTAGCGCTGAGGCATTGCCAGAAGTTTTGTCGGCCCTGTCAGAGACAAGCGACTGAATTTTACGCGCAAGGCGCGGAGTATACTCCTGGGTTAGCGCTAAGGCCTTGCCAGAAGTTTTGTCGGCCCTGTCAGAGACAGGCGACTGAATTTTACGTGCAGGGCACGGAGGGAGCAATGCTACAACCTCATTGGTCGGAGAGATCGGAGAGTCCACAGGAATGGTAGAGGATGTCTTGGGCATCCAGACCTTGCGCAGCTTCCTGTTATCTTGGACGGAGAGAGGGTGAGAGCTACCCCCGGTTCGAAGCATGTCTTCGTAGGCAGACTGGTCGAATTGGATGACTAGTGTCTTCTTCACGGTTCCTACAGATACCGCATCGTGTTGAGCAATTACTTCCTCATCAGAAGAGAAAGACGTTCCCAGCAGAGTCGCCATCTTGTTTGTGGTGAAAAACGAAAGAATGAAATGTATTCAAGACGGGGTTTATACGAAACCCGTTTTCTTTGGTTTACAAACAAACTTGTACAATTTAATCCTATACGAGGATGTCGAAGTATAATTTATAAATCTGGGTAAATATTGCTATAGGTGTCTGATCTGCAGTCGATCACTTTAGCCCTTGGACCACACGATGATGAAGAAGTGCCGTAGAAGACAGGAAGCAGCTTCGAAGGTTGCAAAAGAGGGTGGATGCACGATGCCAAAGTCGTCGATCCCTACTCTTTTCCTGAGCTCCAGATTCCTCTCTCTCAAAGACTCTTCGACTTCTCCTCAATCTCCAATATTTTGACCCGTGGTTCGATCTCTTTGGAGGTTTTTTGACCAATTTCTTCGACCTTGTTCGATCTCCTTTTTAAAAGTTCGACCCTTTTCCTCTGTTGATAGAGGTCTCTATTTATAGAGTTTTAGTGACAGTGACCACTCAGTTGGTGTAGGAACCGAGGAGTGGACAGTACAGCACCCTTTTACACAACGGTTAAAATAACCAATGCCTGCGTATAGATGATCTTTTTGAATGAGCGTGTGACGCGGTTCCAACTAAGGGACAAAATGCGTATAAATGCTACGAAGATCACGACGTAAAAGCCACCCAGGTAGGTATCCCTCGTGTAGAAGAGGTTGGCGTAGAAGCCAATGTCTGTCACCATGGCGTAGAAGCCAAGTAGGCATAGAAGCCGAGTAGGCATAGAAGCCGAGTAGGCGTAGAAGCCGAGTAGGCGTAGGAGCCGAGTAGGCATAGAAGCCGAGTGGTCATAGAGGCCGAGTGGGCGTAGGAGCCGAGTGAGCACGGAAGCTGAATGGGCGTAGAAGCCGCTGCGTAAGGTGCCAGAGCGCTGATGTGGACCTCTTAGCCGGAATTATGGCTTTTGAAGATATAATTAAATCTCTTGCATTAAATGCAGAGATCTGCCACCATCCTGTGCATTAAATGCAAATGCTTGTCTTTAAGATTTGCCATCATTCTGCGCATTAAATGTAGATACGCGTCTCGAATCCTGTACGCAGAGTAGCTGCTGACGTGGCAGGTGGTTTGTCTTCCGCGGGGTGTAAGAAGCTCACGTCTGCCTGTGTAAAACTAGGCAGCGTATTTCCTTGCATGCGTAGGAGTAGTTTACGCGAAGGGGATGTCACTAAACGACGGTTCGGTGACATTTAATCAAATCCCTTGCATTAAATGCAAAGATCCGCCTTTATTCTGCGCATTAAATGCAGAGGCGTGTTTTGAAGGTCTGCAGCCCTTCTGTGCATCAAACGCAGAGACGTGCCTCGAGAAACTATCACCGCTCTGTGCATTAAATGCAGAGGTGTGCCTCGAGCCCTGTACGAAGTGCAGCTTTCGACGTGGCAGGCGATTTGTCTTCCACGGAGCGTAAACAGCTCACATCCGCCTGTGTAAAACTAGGCGGCGTAGTCCTCTCTACGCGAAAAAGCGGTTTACGCAAAGGGAATGGCAGTAAACGACAGCCTGGGTTGTAGTGTCGCGCCATTATTATAGCCGTCGCCTGGGTAGTCGAGCAGTATCCCTTTGTCAGAAGTCCAGACGTCAGGTTCATTTGCAGGACATGACAGGTTCACTTCGGAGAACACGAAGCGTTCCTCGTACGCTTTAATGCTGCATTGAAAGCGGATATGTTTTACGCCATATAGGCGATGAAGCACCATGTCTTACGCTGAAGCAGCCTGGACATACTGCACTTACGCGGATGGTCCTTTGAGCTTTAATATTTCACGTTGTGCTCAGCGGGAAAAGCTCTTGATTTGCATGCTTGATGGCTCTGAGGTCATCTCTTTACGCTGCCCCGCACCAATAAGCTGCGTATAGCCATCCGGCGTATTTTTCATGCTTCTACACCCGTATCACACTAGATCTATGATACGCTTGCGATACGAGTCCACCACACAACCAAATACACCCCGAAGGACATGAGCAAGTCTAAAATATTATATATGAACAATACAAAGAGTCAATTATACATCTACGTGCCCGTGTCAAAATGTGACATGCACAAAGTCCCGTGTCGGAGAAAAACTCCCAAATCAACACGTATCACCAAATTATTGGGATACGACCTACACGTATCCAATTATAGTCACGATACTAGCCACATACAAACAAACACATGTCAATTTGGTTTATATGACCAATTGACAAACACAACAAGTGTCAATTTCAGAAATCCCCAAAATTGACTCAAAAAGTACCATAACTTTTTCCATAGGTCTCCTATGAACTTAATTCCAATTCCTATGGGTAGCCTATGCATATGGGGTGGTTTCTTATGGTTAAATCTCAGATTTAGAACCTAATTAAAGGGTAAAAATTGAATTGTACCAATTGGAAGATGGATTCCCAATGCAACCTCCAAATTTGATAAAATTGGCCTTCAACTTGTAGATCCTTGCTCCTCTTTGTAGATCCTTACTTCCTCCTTCTAGATTCTTACTATACTAGTCTCCAATGGTGATTTGGGAAGGAATTGGGAAAAAATTTGGTAGAAAATTGATGTGGAAATGAAGAAATTTGGTTCAGAGAAATTCTAGATCAAGATTTAAAATAAAAAGATGAGAGAGAAACTTTCTCCCCTCTTTTATATGACCGGCCCCCTGGCTCCTCCCTCAAGCTACTATGTAATTTCCATTATACCCCTTGGGGCCTCTCATGAAAAAATAATTAAGGAGGGAACGTTCTAGTCTAATGGTTTAATTAAATTAATCATCCTCCTAATGAATGGGCTTCTAATTGGGCTCAATTCTAACTAATAATAAATGTCGGCCCAAGAATCTAATCGAAACTAGCTAGGTCCACTAACACAAGTCCAAAATAATAAACTAACATCTAACAATAATTAAATAATATAATAAATAATTATTCAATATGCACAATATTTAATTAATTATGAAATTACCAAAATACCCTTTCCTAGAAAATGTGGTAGTGACAAGTCTACCCTCCTTAAAATAATTTTATCCTCGAAATTCAAAGACGAAAACTACCCCCAGAAAATAACAGAACAGAACAAAAAGAATAGAACTAACTAGGAAAGAACATATCAGAACATACCTCAAGGCACAAACAAATATGGGTAACGCTCCCGTATTTCATTCTCTCTCTCCCAGGTAGACTCTCCCGGAGAGTGATGCCTCCATGCGACGTGTACCAAAGGAATAGTCTGGTTCCTCGGCACCTTCTCTCTCTGATCCAGAATCTCAACTGGCTGCTCTGGATAGCTAATAGTAGGGCCCACCTCTATCTCCGAGTGATCTAACACGTAACTAGGATCTGCCACATACCATATCAATTGCGATACATGAAACACATTGTGCACTCCCTCCAATGCAGGTGGCAAGTCTAGTCTATAAGCAACTGCACCGACCCTCTCTAGAATAGTGAAAGGTCCGATGAATCGTGGACTAAGCTTCCCGCCTCCACCGAAGCAAATCGTGCCTCGTGTCGGAAAAATACTCAGAAACACCAAACCGCCAACCTAGAACAAAACACAACCTTAAGAACTTAATCATAATAAAAACCAATATCAAGCACAAAACAAAAATCTAAAACTATACCTCAAACTCCAAAGGTCTCCGGTGGCTATCGGCCCACTACCGCTGTCTGTCCTACGCCACTCGAAGTCTGTCTCTGATCAGCTTAACCTTCTCCACTGCATCCACAACTGTAAAACCCCTAATTCTGAAAACCGTATTAAGTATTATTAATTATTTATTTATTTATAGTAGTTATGAGCTAAATAGAGGGAATAGATTTTATTTGATTTTTATTTGAGGTGTTGGTGTAATTAGGGGATTTATGGATCCATTATAAATTTTTCCTAATTTATTCCATGTAGGAGACCCTTTGGACAAGTTGCTAGCTTAACCGTATGCACCAATATAATTTTAGAATTTTCTATGAATAGATATATGTATATATATATATATATATATATTTCCTATTGGATCTCTACCCGAAACCCAAATCCCTTAGCCTACCCTACCCGCTTGAACCCGGACCTATTAGGAGAAGAAAATATCAACAGCAGCAGTAGCAAAAACCAACTTTGCTTTTCCTTCTCCGCGCGTGTGAGCCTTCTCATTCCACCGCTTCTTAACTCTAGTATTACTAAACTCTCCTCAACCGAAACCAAAACCAATAAAAGATCAACCGAAACCAATGAAAGAAAGAAACAGCAGCAGCAGTAGTCTTTGAGACCACTAAGTTTCCCCACTGCCTCTTGATCTCTATATATATTACAACTCTCCCAAACCCTAACTACAATTCTTCTTTCACTAAGCTTAAACACAATATTGGACGCTTGCACTATACGGAATTCTTGCTCGGCAAGTATACCTTGCCATTGTACTGTATTTACATTCCATATGATGCATGCATATTTATTTCTGTTTATTTAGTTTATTTATTTTAACTGCTATATAAATTGCACGTCCAAGGAAACTTGGGTGCAACGACGGTGCCGTCGTATTCTGTTTTTATTTATGTATTTGCATTGGACCTACTTTATGAGACCACCCCATTATTATGAGGCATTTTATGTTTCATTGGCCATGACACTATTCTTACACAAGTGTGAGTCACGTGTAGGACACGGACTTGTGTATTCGGCTGGCCACTGGTACGTACAGGTCGTGCGATGGTTAGAGATAAACTGTCGATAGAAACTTTGTATGCTAGTAGACCTGGCAGTTATTTAAAGGTTTTATCGTGTCATGGATGTGGCATGATTAGAGCATGGGATGGAGAGAACAATAAGTAAGGCGTTTGGGCTCCTTTATACTTTTTTCTTCTGTAACCCGGAAGCTCCGCTGGAGATACGGGCGGTGATGACCCCATTTACTACTTGGCTGCACAAAGATGACATGCTTGGTAGGCCCCTGGATCTCCAAAAGAACCATGCCAATCTCCAGATAGCCCACGTGTTGGAAAGTTGTTCTCAAACTGCATTCACTTAGACGGTTAGGCGACCCATTGGATGTTTACTTTTCAGTACTTATTAGCATGTTATTATGTATCTTGTTACGTCCCTCTGAGGACCTGGTCCCTTTCCAGATATAGACGAGCATGAGTATCCGCAGGAGTATCCGCAGGAGTACGAACCTGGACCTGACGCTACTTACCAGACTGAGGAGGTCTTACCCTCGGAGTATCTGTGATTTTATTATCGCTGTTTAGAGATCCATGTTGCTACTTCAGTATAGTCCTTTTTGTAGTAGATTTGTTTCCACCTGACTATCAGACTAGATACTCATCTTGATATTCAGATATTATTCAGCTCTTTATTCCTACTTATTATTTGTGCTGTGGATGAGATATAGGTTGTGTATGACTTATTGTGACAGTATATTACCACTGGTGGATTGAATATTCATGTACAGCGTACGTGTGTATATGGATTCCATATATTGGAGTTTGTATACATACGGCTGGACGTGTTACGTATTCCTAGTCCTACGTATTTTGGGACTGGGGCATGACAACAACCATCTCTGGCCCTAGAAAAACTCTCTCTCCAACATTGTCCCATGACAAGGGAGTATGACATCTCCGACCATAGAGATCCTCAAATGGTGACATCTCTATACTAGCCTGGTAGCTGTTGTTGTAAGCAAACTCTACCAAATGGAGATGGTCCTCCCAAGAACCCCCGAAATCTAGTACACGAGTGCGCAATATATCCTTAAGAGTCTGAATAGTCCTCTCTGACTGCCCATCTGTCTGGGGATGATATGAAGTACTGAACTTGAGGTAGGTGCCCTAACTCGCCAGCAAACTCCTCCAGAAATGAGAAGTGAAACGACTATCCTGATCCGAGACTATGCTGACGGGAACTCCATGTATCCTGATGATCTGTCTCACATACATCTCTTCCAGGTTCTTCGTAGACAAACCCACCTTGAAAGGCAAAAAGTGGGCTGACTTGGTCAACCTGTCAACGATGACCCAAATTGCGTCTTTTTCTCCTGGAGATCGTGGAAGTCCGGACACAAAATCCATAGTAATGTGCTCCCACTTTCACTCTTGAGTGGGTAATGGTTGAAGTAAACCACCTGGCCTCTGCCTCTCGGCTTTCACCTGCTGGCACACTAAGCATCTGGATACAAACTGTGCCACTTCCCTCTTCATGCCATACCACCACATACTCTCTCGCATATCCCGATACATCTTGTTGGCACCTGGATGTATGGAATACTGAGAGCAATGCACTTTCTGCAACATCTTCTCATGCAGCTCCCCACTAGGTACACACAATATAACACCATGCCGCAAAGAACCATCCTCAGCAATGGTGAAATCATCCTCCAATCCTGCTCTCACCTGAGCTCTGATGCTCCTCAGAGATACATCCTCATACTGGGATGCCTTGATCTTGTCCATCAACTCTGAGTGTATCTACAACCCCCACATCTGCATAGCCAAACCAGGAACTATCACCTCAATGCCTAAGCTCTCCAAGTCCTCCAACAAATAATGATCCTGCGTCAACAACATAGCTACCGGATACCTGCTCAAGGCATCGGCAACTACGTTAGCTTTTCCAGAATGATACTGCAAAGATATGTCAAAATCCTTCATCAGTTCCAGCCACCGACGCTGCCTCATGTTTAACTCCTTCTGTATGAAAATATACTTCAAGCTCTTGTGGTTTATGAAGATCTCCATACGCTCTCTGTACAAATAGTGTTTCCACAACTTCAGGGCAAAGATGACTGCTGCCAACTCCAAATCGTGGGTTGGATAGTTCTTCTCATGAGGACGCAATTGCCTGGATGCATAGGCAATCACTTTCTCATTCTGTTGAAGAACACAACCCAGACCTTTCTCTGATGCATCACTATAAATAATGAAACCTCCAGACACTGATGGCAACGTCAAAATAGGAGCAGACGTCAACCTCTTCTTTAATTCCTCAAAAGCAACCTGGCAATCCTATTTCCAAACAAACTCTACATCCTTCCTGGTGAGTCTGGTCATCGTCTCGGCAATCCTCAAAAAACCTTGCACAAACTTCCTGTAGTAGCCTACCAATCCCAAGAAACTCCTGATCTCTGCTACTGAACTCGGGGTCTTCCAAGATTCCACTACTGCGATCTTCTTCGGATCTACTAAAATTCTATCATCAGTCACAACATGTCCCAAGAACTCCACCTTGTCCAGGAAGAACTCACACTTGGACAGCTTCCCATACAGCTTCTCCTTTCTTAACACATCCAATACAATCTGCAAATGCTCCTCGTGCTCTTTCGGTGCCTTCGAGTATATGAGTATGTCATTGATGAACACCACCACGAACTTGTCAAGGTACTGATAGAACACCTTGTTCATCAAATTCATAAATATTGTCGGACATTAGTCAACCCAAACGGCATCACCATAAACTCATATTGACCATACCGAGTCCTAAAAGCAGTCTTCAGTATGTCCTTCGGCTTCACTTTCACCTGGTGGTAGCCTGATCTCAAGTCTATCTTAGAAAATACCTTGGCACCACTCAACTGATCGAACAAGTCATCAATCCGTGGCAAAGGGTACTTATTCTTGATAGTGAGATTATTCAATGCCTTGTAATCAATGCACATGCGCACTAATCCATCCTTCTTCGGTACAAACAATACCGGGGCTCCCTACGGTGAAGAACTCGATCTGATAAACCCCTTATCCTGCAATTCGTCTACCTGCTTCTTTAGCTCGACCAGTTCGTTGTTGTTTACTTTATAGACATGCTTTAAAATTGGCTATGTACCTGGCACCAAGTCTATAGAGAATTCAACATCTCGATCTGGCGGCAATCCTGGCAATTCCTCAGGAAATACATCCAAGAACTCTGCTATCAACGGATGCGACAACTCCTTGTCTTCCACCATAGCTCCACAAATAATACCTTCTTCCTGCTCTGCAGCTCCTCTAGCAAACTCGAACTTTGGCTCTCCTGGCAGACCAAACAAAACTCTACCTCCTCTGCAATCTATACTAGCATGGTGCCTACTCAACCAATCCATCCCGAGTACAATATCGTAGCTCGGAAGTGGCATTACAAGTAGACAATCACTCAACTCCCGGCCTCCCAGAGTAACTCTCCGATCCTTACAAATATCATTAACCAGGATAATGCCTCCCCCAGTCATGATCTTGCAAGTCCTAAGCAAAGACTCACCTACCAAACCATGCTTTAGAGCAAAAGAAACAGATACAAAACTATGGGAAGCACCACTATCAAACAAAGCTAAAGCTGGAATGGAATCAATATGGCACATAATATAATACATTCAAAGAAGGACAGTTAAAGATCAAATATCAATATCAAGGAAGAATGGTTGAATGAATCAAAAGAGTTTTTCCTAGATGTGATTGAGTATTCTCAGCATATAGCCTATATCCTATATTCTGAAACAGGCTCGTAATAGCACTCAAATCAGAGCACCACTACAAATCGCACTAATTGCGACCTCGAAGACCTGCATGGGCCACCACTAAAAAATGTGTCACGACCCGCACCCGGTGTAGGGATGCAAGTCGGGAACAACGCCCAGCCTACGCCGCAGAATCGGCGGTAGAACGATGTTTGGGTAATCTATCTAATCAATATAATATGCCACCAACAATATCAATATACTCAATCACAGATCTAAGATGGAGAATAACATGAATATGATAAAAGAATAGAATAGTCACAAAATAACTCATGAGTCAAAAATAATAACATCAATGAGTCTAAAAAAATATTAAAAGATAAGTTGGAGACAAATCCAGTACAAGGAGAATAACTAAGATACTATAAGTCCTGGGTCGTCTGTCTCAGACAGGATGAGTCCCTCCTGAGCCAGGGTCTCTAGCTCTAAGCCCACAATATCCTGAGGCCCGTAATGAGTAGGGTATCACTCCTCAGTGTCATCTGGAAAAAATATATCTAGTCAGAAAAGGAGCAGAGTACATCTCTAACAGGAGTTTTAATCAATGATATAAACTATGTAACAGTAAATAGATATGAATATACAAGATGCAACAATAGATACAAGAGATATACAATAAAGGAAATACTGGAAATAAATATAAGAATGAACAATATGGCAATGAACAAGAATACTAATTACTAAGTGAGTGAGTAGCAGTTTTAACATATGATCGGCTTGGGAACTTGATCCAAGATATATGGCCTGGCTAATCATATGTGCGGTGTATGATTAACACTATTCAATGAACAAAACTTGATACAAGGAGGGTATGATCATATATCTATACTACATACTCTCCAACCCCGACTGGTATAGTGGATCCAACCATGGTACGCTATGGCACTGGATTCTCTAGGAAGGTAGCAGGTCTCCCCGAGAATCAGTATCTGTACATGTACAAGAAGAACAATGAAACAAGGCTTGCACAAGATACACCATATATACCAAGGAATAATATCTCATGACGAGATCCAGATATACCAATCCGTGTAACCATTGTGTCAAGAAATTAAGGATATCTACACTAGATACAATGAACATAGAGGATATCATAAATGAGAAACTAGCAGAGAATGTACTCGCCTGAAGTCCGGTGAATAGTATCACAGATGTCTGATACGGTGCCTCGAAGAACTAGATATGGAATATAATATCAATACAAAGTTTTGGAATGAAAATGAGTTAAATTAGTCAACATCTAGGTTAAGAGCCATTTCTAAGTCAAAATAGTCAAACTAGTCAACTCTAAGTCAAACTGGTCAAACTTGATCAAACTACATATTTCTAGGTTGTATGAGTACCTTGAATACCTTGGTAAATACACTAATCCTAATTACAAATGCTAAATGGATACCTTGGCTTTGAACCAATGTGATATCGCACCACAAAACCTCAATCTTGATACTCGAACTCAATACCTTGAGTATCGGCCAATACCTTGGCATTTACCTTGGTATCAATACAATTATAGACTAATATATACTAAGTACTATAATATATATCAATACAATTATAGATACTAATTATAATACAATACATACATATCTACATACCAACATTTAGCTAATATAACTAACTACTAATATATATACATACTAGTACATAGTTACATAGATACTACACTAGCTATTACCCAATCCACTAACATAATATATAAATATTAGATACTAACTATCTATCTATCACATAACAAGTACATCTGAATAACTATCTATTTATACTAACTATTAAACTAACTATTACTAACTAGTATACTAAACTAATTGATACTCTTAACTATTCTAACTAAACCATTACCCAAACTCAAAGCTAAACCCATAATACCTTGACTGAATCACTACCCATTGATACTGTACTGTGCAGAACACTGCACAGTGATACTACAGATGGTACCTCAGCTGAACTCCCTGCTGCTGGATTGCTGAAACTGAGACTGCACATGCTGTGCAGTCTCACTGCTCAGTGCTGAAGACCCGAGCTTCTCCTGCAGTTGGCTGTTGTGCCTCCCTCAGTTGTTGTACACCGAGGTGTACTGCTCTTACTGTGACTGCAAACTGCTACTGCTCGATGCCTTGCTGAGGATGCCATTTCTTGCTCCCTGCTCTTCCATGCCCAAGCCCCCTTGCTGAACCCTGAAACTGCACTGCTAAGTGAACCATTATTGTTATGCATTGAATGCACTGCAGTTCCTGTATTGAACTGAGCTGTAGTTGATACTGTGCAGATACTGCACAGTGATATGCAATGCTTCACTGTGCTGAACTCTATTGTGCCCGAGCCCCCTTCACTGCCCGACCTGCTGCTCTCCCTCCTTTGTTGCCATTGTGCACTGCACCCTCACTCACTGACACACTCTCACACTCAAACACCTAGCATACTCACACACATACACATATATACATCTATCTCAATCAATCAATCTATATATATATATATATATATGTATGAGTGTTTATATATATATATATATATATATATATATATATATATATATATATATATATATATATATATACACATACACATACACATACACATACACATATATGTATATATATAAACACTCATACATATATATATATATATATATATATATATATATATATATATATATATATATATATATATATATATATATATATATATATATATATCCTCTATATACAATTATCATATAAACATACTCATATTCATATATACCAACCCACAAACACTCAACATGCATATATATAAACACATCTCTCTACTATATATATATACACAATCACATATATATACATATATATATATCTATCTACAACAATATATACTTATACATATGAATACAAATATTACCAATAGCTATGAACAAAGCGAATTGGATCTAGAATTGCAACACAACAAACACGTAGAGTGCATCGCACCCGTATCACACTAGATCTATGATACGCTTGTGATACGAGTTCATCACACAACCAAATGTACCCTGAAGGACACGAGCAAGTCTAAAATATTATATATGAACAATACGAAGAGTCAATTATACATCGACGTGTCCGTGTCAAAATATGACATAAACAAAGTCCCGTATCGGAGGAAAAACCCCCAAATCAACACGTATCACCAAATTGTTAGGATACGATCTACATGTATCCAATTATGGACACGATACTAGCCACATACAAACAAACACATGTCAATTTAGTTTATATGACCAATTGACAAACACAACAAGTGTCAATCTCGAAATTTCTCCAAAATTGACACAAAAAGTACCATAACTTTCTCCATAGGCTCCTATGAACTTAATTCCAATTCCTATGGGTAGCCTATGCATATGGGGTGGTTTCTCATGGTTAAATCTCATATTTAGAACCTAATTAAAGAAAAGAAAAAACTAAATTGTACCTATTGGGAGATGGATTCCCAATACAACCTCCAAATTTGATAAAATTGGCCTTCAACTTGTAGATCCTTGCTCCTCTTTGTAGATCCTTGCTTTCTCCTTCTAGATCCTTGCTCTACTAGTCTCCAATGGTGATTTGGGAAGGAATTGGAAAGAAATTTGATAGAAAATTAATCTGGGAATAAAAAAATTTGGTTGAGGGAAATTCTATATCTAGATTTAAAATGAAAAGATGAGAGAGAAACTTCCCCCCCTCTTTTATATGGCCGGCCCCCCTTGGCCCCTCCCTCAAGATACTATGTAATGTCCATTATACCCCTTGGGGCCTCTCATGAAAAAATAATTAAGGAGGGAAGGTTCTAGTCTAATGGTTTAATTAAATTAATCATCCTCCTAATGAATGGGCTTCTAATTGGGCTCAATTCTAACTAATAATAAATGTTGGTCCATGAATCTAATCTAAACTAGTTAGGTCCACTAACACAAGTCCAAAATAATAAACTAACATCTAACAATAATTAAATAATATAATAAATAATTATTCAACATGCACAATATTTAATTAATTATAAAATTACCAAAATATCCTTTCCTAGAAAATGTGGTAGTGACAGCAGTCCACAAAGCAGTTAGCAGAGATGTATATGCGACAGATAGTAAGGCAGCACGGAGTTCCAGCGAGTATAGTGTCAGATCGTGATACTCGTTTTATATCTCATTTTCGGAAAAGCTTGCACGAGCGTTTAGGTACCAAGTTGAGATTCAGTACCGCGTATCATCCCCAAACAGATGGACAATCAGAGAGGACGATCCAGACTTCGGAAGATATGTTGTGGTCTTCTACCTTAGACTTTGGTGGGTCTTGGGAAGATCATCTTCACTTAGTAGAATTCTCGTACAACAACAGTTATCATGCCAGCATACAGATGGCTCCTTTCGAGGCATTATACGGAAGGAAGTACAGATCACCCTTGGCTTGGGATAACATTAGTGAACGGAAGATGTTGGGGCCTAAAATGATCACTCAAACGATTGGAGTAGTTAAGCAGATCGGGAAGCGGCTTCGGGTTGCACAAGATCGTCATCGTCATTGGGCATATCAGCATCGTAGGTCGTTAGAGTTTTCTGTCGGCGATCACATAATTTTGCATATTTTGCCTACCCGTGTATAGATTCGGGATTCGCGGGAAGCTTAGTCCGCGATACGTAGGACCGTACGATATTCTCGAGAGGGTAGGGAGGTTGCTTATCGTCTTGCCCTTCCGCCTTCTCTTCGTGAAGTGCATGATATATTTCATGTGTTTCAATTACGTAGGTATGTTCTGGACCCGATTCATGTCCTCGATCACTCGAAGTTAGTCGTTGGTAGCGACTTAACTTACAAGGAACAGTCCATGTCCATTTTGGATAAGAGAGAGAAGGTAGTCAAGAACCGGACTATCAGTCTCGTTTGTGTTGCTTGGGGCCACTACTCCTTGGGGGAGTCGACGTAGGAGCGTGAGGACGATATTCGATCTCGGTACCCGAACCTATTCGACCCAATAGGTATATTCTCTTTGTTTGCCTTGCATCTTTCATTCCGTGATCAGCAAGCACTCATGAGAAATAATGTTGCTTCACTTCATTATATGTGTTGTTACACTTGCTTATTTATATGTGTAGATTGCTTTTAGTTAATTTATAACTTGCCATGATATCTCTAGCTAGCCTTGAGTTTGAATTTCGAGGGTGGAATTTTTTAAGGTGGATAGAGATGTCAGCCCCTTTCCCGGCGCACTATGGCGTATGTTGTCTTTGGCACATGTTGGTTGCTTGTCCGGCCTTTGTTTAGACCGGACCCGTGAGTTGTGGAGAAGAGTGAGTTTGGTTGGGTTGGTGGCATGTGTGGCTTGGATGGGTTTGAGTAATACAGTGGTCTGCATCTCAAACCTAAAACCTATATATTCCTATTTTTCTCTCTCTGCTCATTATTTCCATTCCATTTCTCCCTCTTAGGTTTTCTCTCCCTCCGTAGGCAAGTACACTTGCACAAGAGAAGAACCATGAATTTATTCATGCTCTTAATTCTTAATAATGCATGTTTATTTCTAGCTCATGTTGTCGAGACCGAGCACCCCTTCATCTTGAATACTTGTCGTTCTTGATTTTCTTGGTTGAAATTGAATGGACCAGAGTTTGGGTCTATGGGTTCAATTTTGTTTTCTTGAGGATTGATCTCCCAAAACTTTTTTTTTACAAAATTAATAATCTCATAGTATAGAGCACCATCTTTTATGTAACTTTGCTTTTGGCCGTGCTTGTTTTCGAGTCCAGCTAAGTTCAGTACTGCAACTTGATACAATACGTGTACCAAATGGCTTACTGGAGAAAAATAACAGTGTTCTGTGAAGAGTATGCAAGAGAACCCCTTTGACGTAGAAATACGTATATTTTATTTTGGACGCATTGGTGTGCTGTCCCAACTCCTCGTGAGTACTAATAATACTGCACTTAGTATCCTAGCAAAAGTGCGTCAGCCACACTCCTTGAGTCAGTGGTGCACTTTTGAAAGGAAACCCAGTTGGCGCACTTTGGTACGTATTAAATCAAAGTTATCCTTGGGAAACCAAGAAAAAGTGCACCACAGTCAGCCCGCGCACTTTCTTCGAGTTAACTATCTGGCGCACTTTTTCTATGTTTCATCAGTTGGCGCACTTTGCTTCCGTTTGGTAGCTCACGCACTTTTTTCTTTTCGTTTCCTGAGGGACGAAGCTTTGGTTGGTTTCTCGATTTTTGTGTTATTGATTTGTGTGCTCCTCGACTGACGAGTTTCTTGACTGTCGAGCTTTGACCTCGGATTATGTGTTTTGTCTTGTAGCTAGCTTGCTCGCGCACTTTCCCTGAAAGCGCGCTTTATTCTTGTCCGCGCACTTTTGTCAAGTGCGTCGTGTTGGTCAACTTGACAAAGTGCGTCATCCTTTGTAGCTCGCGTACTTTCTTACGAAAGTGCGCCACGCCAACCCAGTTTTGGTCGTTTGTGCGCCAACCTTACTTATGTGTGTTTTGTGCGCCAACTTGCTTTGTGCGCCTACTATTTTCTGCGCACGTTGATCCCTGTAGATATAGCCCTGTATGCACTTGTTATTTTACTTGTTAATTAGATTACTTTTCCTTGATCACCTTATTATATGTTGGATAGAATAAGAGGCGTAGTTCAACTCGGGTGACGTTCTGCAACCCCGGTCCTTGTTTGGTTTAAGGGTTGTGGATTTGATCTCGAGGGGTTCTCGCACTACTCTTATTCTCATTCATCGATATAATAAAGTGACAAATTAATGTGACCAGTATTAGACTATCATGTCCTGAATAACTTGCTATCTAATAACTTGTCCATGATCTAGATACTAGAACTTGTTCCTTCCCTGACTATTGTATTCGTGCTGATGCACTTGATCGCACCAAGAGTGCTACTTGATATATATTTAGAGTGAGTCATTGTGCCACATACTCCTGCTACGTGATATATGTTATTATTTTTCATGCACGATCTGGTAGTTGGACAGTGACTTTAGCCGTAGCTAGATAGTATTGATTGTTGCATCACACTTGGGTGAATCCAGATTTAACTCTCGAGTGACAATATGGATTCGTATCAAGAGTGCCCGTACTTAAGGTACGACATCTAAGAAGGAATATTCATGTAACCACGGCATGAGATTCTAACTAACCTAGGGTTAATTAGGCAATTTAATTGTAGAGCATTGGGAGGGAACGGTATCTCGAGATCGTGCATGTCGAACCACCCTAAATTAGCTGGGAGTAAAGGCTGGCCACCACGGATATTGTATATCATCCGCACTAGTGGAGTGTAGTATCTGATTTAATTATAAGATCGAGCCAGTATCTTTCCTATAGAAAGCCTGGAACTATTTAATTAGCTCAGGGCCCTTACAAGGGACTGGTGCATCATTTACATATATTCTTGCTTGTATATCATTGGTTCAGCCAGTCCTGCTCGATTGTGGCACGATCTGAGGATACTCATAAATGCATTACTGGGATAACCCAGAGATCACATATCAAGCCGTAATAGTGCAGTTGGCTGAGTCATTCTCCCGCTCTCCAGTATTCTGGATCTGGGGCGTGACAACGTCGTATGCATTGACCCGATAAAGAAGAGCTATATCAAGGGGGACATTACCAAGCGCATCACATCGAAGTTTTTCTTTTTGTATCAGCAACAACAAAACAAAAAGATGGAAGTCAAGCAGATCCAATCACAAGACAACTTGGCCGACATGTTCACAAAATCCATGTCGAAGTCCACTTTCCAAAAGATCGTTCATGACATCAGATTGTGAAGGCTCTCTATATTATAACGCTCGTACTTTGGGATAATGTCAAAATCAAAAAAGTATCCAGAAGTATCTTCAATTGATCTTAATGTGCACTTTTTCCTAACGAAGGAGCATTTTTGAACAAAAATTTTGGCACCCTATGGAGGTTTTAACGAGGCATCTACATTGGAATGCTCATACCTATATATATTTCCACGTGATGAAGATGTATCGATATTGTTTCACTTTTTTCCTTCGATTACAGTTTTTTTCACTAGGTTTTATGAATCAATGTTTTGGTAAAGTCTATCTACATATGTATATTTTTATAAACTCGCGTTAATCTGTTACCTGAAGACTGATGTTGATCACCCCTGAAGATCAATAATGATCATTTTTGAAGATTGATACAAATTGATTATTCAGTTGTGCACACTCGAGGAAAAATGTTTCAGATAGTTATAACTAATTGGTTGATTGTGCTCAACGTACAAATAGAGAGATCATTTCTCTTTGAGATTATGTGTAATCACATGTTGTAACCATCTACTAGTCATTGGCTATTATAAATAGATGCTTGCGGTGCACCGACAGAGACTTCAGAAGGGAAAAAAAAAAAAAATTAGTAAATCAGTGGTCTTCATCTTTCATAGAACTCCAGAAATCTGGAAAAACAACATGGCATTAGAACGATTTCTTACAAAGTCAGGTATTGGTGTAATATAAATGTGCAACAAACTCGGACAAGGGTCATTGCTCTCTCCATTATGCAGACACTGCAAAGATAATTGAAGATACAAACTTTGCATCTCTTGTAGCAACAAGCAAAATGGAACCACCAACAATCAAAAGGGTTTTACAAGTTTGAGTAAAACACATCCAATACCCAGAAACTCTGTTATCTTTCGTTCAAGGACTAGCTACATAAGAAACAAAAACTACAACAGAGCAAATTTTCCCTCAATACCAAAATCTTCAACCTTTCTTGTTTCTCTTGCTTCATGCATTTTACAACTAGGAACACTTGATGGAACTCGCCTTCGGACTCAGCCTCGTAAAGCAATAGCTTGGCTCTGAAGGATTTGGTTGTCTTCCAGGAGGCGGTCGTACTCGAGAAGCAACTCTTCAGACTGGTTCTGGAGGGAAGTAACATGGGCTTCGGCATCGACTGCTCGTTTCTCCTGCTTTTTCAACTCCGACGTGAATTTCTGTAGCCTTTCGTTTAAACTAGACACTTCATCCTGCAGGTTTTTAACCTCTTTGGAATATAACTCCTCCCTATCTTTGGTATGGAGGTGATATTTTTTAAGCCTCTCAACTTCGTCTCTGGAAGTTGTGACAGTTTTCCTCAGTGTGATCAATTTTGTGAGGTAGTGATGCAAGCGATCGATAACAAATGCAAGGAAGAGAGTGAAACCTGCACAGGTTAAGCAAAAGATAAGTAGCCAATTCAGAATGAGAAATTCATTTAACTTGCTTTCGAGTTTGGCTCTATTTGTGGACTACCACATTGCAAGATTGCCTATTATCCAACTTGCTCTTCGAGTTAAGTCAAATATCAGACAAGTACCAACAAAAAACATAACATGGTGGTATGACTAGAGAAGAACTCTTTTAGCTGTCAAACTCAGTACCAGGCAAGCCACAAGTATGACCAGTTAGCCGGTTTTGCATTGAGCAATAATGACTAATTAGCAGGCTGGTATCAGACTAAAGTCCATCCACTATTACATATAAGCTTGAAAATGTGCAAATTATACTTGATAAGACCCATCGCCACCCCGTAGAATCAAGCAATATCAGGAGTCCACAAGTCCTAATTTGATGGATGCAAGACCCACTCAGCAAGTTAATATAGAACACATACTTCTTACTAGTGATGCAGATGCATTAAAACCAGCACCTTAAATTTCCAATAAATTGTCTACATCCTAAAAACTAAGATGCAATACTTAGGATCACTAAACAGTATCCTGAAGGCATGGGCAGAACAAGGTAGAAGAACTCTCCTAGGGCGCTAGCAAGAGAGATTCATGAAGCTGACCATAACTTTTGGGATAAAAACACTGCTGTTGATGTTCTTATTGTCACAGTTGTAATTCTTGGTAATCAACTGCTATAAAGGATGCAAAATATATATGGTTTATCAATATAAAATTACATTCCATTTTACGAGAGGATTTGGCTATAAAGTCAATTTCCACACTTGACAATGCAAAGTTGGAGGTTAAATAGGATATACAGTTTAACAAGAGTAGGAATGCACAGATAAGGTTAGGGTGACCCATAAAATGAAGACGTGATGAAATGATACTTTATATAGATCATAGGACAAGTACAGGGTGTACAAGTACGCAGGGACGGTGTATAGGGTGAAAGCTCGTCTTGCTAGACAGTGCGAAAGCACGCAATGCGCCATCAACGGAACAGTCACGGTTCATGCAATTTGAGAGCTGCATTCACACTTGATCTCTATTTTATAAGATATTCACAATGATAAATCATGTAGTTTGAGAGCAAGTAAAGGGGCATCACAAGGCTGCATAAATATCATCCTTGATCATTAAAAAAAACTGATGATTATTTGCAGCATCATTTTTCAGTTACTAAGTTTTAGGGCATATTGATCATGATGATGTATGGAACACCCAGTTTTAGGGGCCTGGTCACCATCTCTATCATTCGTCATCCTTTTCTTCTCATTTAATTAAGCAGCCTCCTGCCGCACTAGGGGCTCCGCACAGCAGCAGTCCGCACGAGCAAAGCAGCCCACACAGCAGCAGTGCAGCCTTGCCGCTGCTATTGTTGGAGTGGATGGGGTTCCCAACCTATGTGGAAAATATCCCGGAGTTTGATTGAGTATTCCTACATATAATATGAATACCGCAATACAATTGGATTGGGTATTCCTACATATAATAGGAATATGTTAATGGATTTAGATTTGGATTGGATATTCCTACATATAATGGAAATATGTCAATGGATTTGGATTTGGATTTGGATTTGGATTGGGTATTCCCATATATAATAGGAATACTAGTTGTGGGTTTGAGGCTATATATATTAGGTGTCTCCTAGCCCTAAAATATATCTCGTATCTCAAAAAAAAATATTGCAAAAGGAGGCAAGAGTGCTTTTACAACATTGGAAGGAAAGAGGAAGAGATTGAAGGCTATTTCGAAGAGAAGATCGGTTTCGGCTAATTCATTTCTCGTCATCTCCGTTCTTCATTTGTCTGTGATCTATTTTCTATTCCAAAGAGTTGTGGTGATTCGTTTGGATCAGTGAGAAGTTTGTAAGTAGTCGGTGTATTTCTTATTCCATTAGTGGAGGTTTTTTCAGGGTTGGCCTCCTCCGATCGTCTCGTGGTATTTTCCATTTGGGTTTTCCACGTAAAAATTTCTGTATCTGCGATTTGTGTTTGGCATTTTTTGTTTGTATGCTTTTGCTCAGTTCTCTCGCAGGACTTCTTGATTTGGGGAACGGTTTTCGCGCTTTCCTTCCTAACAAAGTGGTATCAGAGCAGGTTCTGGAGTTCAGAGAGGTCAGGAGTTGACAGACAAACCAGGGAGGAGAGATGGACGCGAAGCTGGTGTGCATGGTAAACCTGAACGGTACCAACTATCATTATTGGCGGAGCAAGATGAAAGATTTGTTGTTCGTCAAGAAGCTGCATCTTCCAGTATTTGCATCCGAGAAGTCCAGTGACAACAAATCCGAAGAGGACTGAAAGTTCGAGCATATACAGGTGTGTGGATATATCAAACAGTTCGTTGACGAGAACGTATACAACCACGTTGCCAATATTGAGCACGCGAAGACGTTGTGGGATAAGCTGGAATCTTTGTATGCGAAGAAGACCGGGATAAACAAGTTGTTCCTTATCCGAACGATGATGGGTCTGCGGTACAAAGATCGTGCGACTATTACGGCTCACTTGAGTGAGTTCCAGGACATGGTGGACCAGCTATCCTCGATGGGAGTCAAGTTCGACGAAAAAGTACAGGAACTATGGTTATTATGTACATTGTCAGACTCGTGGAAAATCGTACGAGTGTCTATGATTGCTTCTGCTCCGGAAGACGTGGTCATTCTGGAGTTTGCCAATAGCGGAATACTGAATGAAGAGATGCGGAGACGTTCTCAGGGCACTTCATCCACATCCCACTCAGAGGCGCTAGTTTCAGAGAGTCGCGGAAGGAGCAAGAGCAAGGGTCCAGGTGGTGGCAGAGACAAGAGCAGGGGCAAGTCCAAGGGTCAGTACGAGGACTCGGAGTATTACTATTGTGGCAAGAAGGGCCACATCAAGCGGAACTGTTTCGTTTAGAAGAGGGAGAAGAAGGGCGACAAGGGGAAGCAAAGTGAGAACACTACAGCGGCGGCCTCGGCACATAGAGGCGACGTGATCATTGTAGGTGATGAGGTAGTTATGAACCTCGTCTGTGATGACAACTCTTGGCTGGTGGACTCAGGTGCTTTAGCGCACGTATCTCATAACAGGACACTATTTGCTACTTACACAATAGACGACTGTGGAGTGTTGAAGATGGGCAACGAAGATGTGTGGAAAGCTATTGTTGTTGGAGATATGCATTTAAGGGCAAAGACGGGTGCAGTTCTTGTTCTCAAAGATGTTCATCATGTCCCTGATATCCGTTTCAACCTGGTGTCGGTTGGAAGGTTGGATGAAGAGGGTTTCTTCAACCTCTTCGGGAACGGTCAGTGGAAGCTTTACAGAGGTTCGATGGTGATTGCCAGAGGAAGCAAGAAGTCTGGACTCTATTATATAGAAGGGAGCGCACATGGGGCACAGGAGGTGAAAGCAGCTACTGATGCGTCTACTGAGTTGTGGCACAGACGGTTCAGCCATATCAGCGAGAAGGGGATGAGCTACTTGGTGAACAGGATGGTAATTCCAGGGCTAAAGTCTACAAAATTGGAGAGATGAACGCACTGTTTGGCGGAAAAGCAAAATAGGGTGTCTTTCCAAAGTCACCCAAGTTCAAGGAAGCCGGCGTTGCTCGAGTTGATTCACTCGGATGTCTGCGGTCCTATGAAGGTAAAATTCATTGGTGGTGCTTCTTATTTTGTAACATTTATTGATGACTGTTCCAGGAAGGTTTGGGTCTATGCCATAAAGACTAAGGACCAGGTGCTGCCCACTTTCAAAGAGTTTCAGGCCTCTGTTGAAAAGGAGACGGACAAGAAGCTGTTATGTGTTTGGTCGGACAATAGCGGCGAGTATATCGATCCATTTGATGTTTATTGCAGAGAGCAAGGGATACGACACCAGAAGACTCCACTAAAGACACCGCAGCTTAACGGTGTAGCGGAGCGCATGAACAGGGAGCTGATGGAGAGGGTGCGGTGTTTGCTATCAGAAGCAAACTTGCCGGGTAGCTATTGGGATGAGGCACTTTACATAGCTGCTTATGTTATTAATTTATCTCCTAGTACTCCTTTGCAGGGTGATGTGCCTGACAAAGTATGGTACGGTAAAGAGCCGTCATACAATTACCTACGAGTGTTTGGTTGCAAGGCCTTCGTGCATGTACCGAAGGATGAGAGATCCAAACTTGAGCCGAAGACGAGGCGGTGCGTCTTTGTCGGCTACGGTCGGGATAAGTTTGGCTATAGACTCTACGACCCAGTGGGAAGAAAGCTCTACAGAACCAGCGACGTGGTATTCGTCGAGGATCAGACTATGACCAACACTCAGGATTCCAAGATGCCTTCTGAGGCTGAGGAATTGTCTGAGTTAGAGTCATTTTGTTTCAAACAGTTTCCAGAGGACATCGCAGAGGATCCAGTTATGGAAGAGCGAGTACATGGAGTTGCTCCCAACCTTGATCATCAGCCTGCTGATAGTGGTCAGGGTGACCCTCAGGCTGATGGTGGTCAGGGTGACCCTCAGGCTGATGGTGGTCAGGGGAGGAGGTTGTTGATATACAGCCAGCACCAGTGGTTCCGTTGAGGAGCGATAGAGAGCGTCGACCATCTACAAGATACTTACCGGGTGAGTATGTACTACTGACTGACGGGGGAGAGCCCGAAAGTTTTCCAGAGGCTATGGAAGACGAACACAGGCATAAGTGGATGGAGGCTATGCAGGAGGAGATGAGTTCCTTACAGGTCAACTCCACTTATGATCTGGTGCAGTTGCCAAAGGACAAGAAAGCTTTGAAAAATCGATGGGTGTTCAGAGTTAAGCAGACAGATGATACTACTCGCCCTCGATACAAAGCGAGGCTGATAGTTAAAGGCTACGGTCAGCGGAATGGCATAGATTATGATGAGATCTTTTCACCAATCGTCAAGCAGTCGTCTATTCGGATAGTGCTAGCATTAGCAGCCAGTTTCGACTTAGAGGTCGAACAGATGGACATGAATATGTCATTCCTCCAAGGTGATCTTGAGGGGGAGTTGTACATGGAGCAGCCAGAGAGATTCTGTGAGAAGGACAAGTCACACTTGGTCTGCCGGTTGAGGAAGAGCTTGTATGGTCTAAAGCAGGCTCTGAGGTAGTAGTACAGGAAGTTCGAGTCGTTTATGGGGGAGCATGGTTATGCACGGACGACGTCGAACCACTGTGTTTTTGCGAGGTACTTTGTTGAGGATGATTTCATCATTTTACTGCTCTATGTTGATGATATGCTACTGGTGGATCGAAATGCCACTAGGATAGCGGAGTTGAAGCGCCAACTGGGCGCGGCCTCCTCTATGAAGGATTTGGGCGCAGCGAAGACTATTCTTGATGTCACGTCCCAGTCCCAAAATACGTAGGACCAGGTATACGTACTCATGCCAGCTGTACGAACAAGTATAGGAACCTAATTTAATGGACCTAACCAGTCGTAGTACGCTGTAGAATATAACTAAGTCACAATATCACAAGCAGGTAATAATCTAGTCTCATCCACAAATATCACAGAATAGGAAACTGAATGTATAAATAAAGTCTCAAAACCCACAACAAATAAAATCTAGTGGAGAATAATCCACGATAATAAAGTATGAAAGAATACTGAAAGAAAATACAACTAGACAATAATGAAATAGTCCAGGTGCCAGCTAACTAGATAAGGACACCCAAGACACTAAGCAACTATCATCCATAACGCTCAGGGAAACTCCTATGGCTCCACCTCAAGGTCATCGTCAGCAAAATCTCCAACTCCGTAATCCGTAGGATACAAGTGCTCGTCTGGATCTGGAGAAGGTGCCAGCTCCTCAGAGGGACATAATAAGTACACAAGAAATCGACATACATAAAAGTAAAGCAGTAAACAATAAATAGGGTAACTAAACCATCTATGTGATATGCATTCGAGACATCTCTAGTGGCGCATGAGGGGGGAGAAATAGAAGAACCAGTCATCCCACCAGGTATTCAACAGAACTCGGAAATACACCATTTACACCATTTACACAGTAAGAAACAGAAATCCCATACGCTCACTAGTAGATTCTCCCCTCCCAATATACTATCCGAACCGTATACGCGGTACAGGCATAATGCAACGACGTCAATAAAAATCTAGAAATAATAAATAATAAAATAATACATTAAATATTCTGTAATTATAATATATTAAATTTTAGAATTTATTTACATAGTCAAAATATGGCAACCTTCAAAGAACTATAACTAGTATTGATGCACTATGTCCGTGTCTAGATTGTTCAACAACTAGGGATTGTTTTGTACATAAAAATATGGTTTCATATGCATTGAAATATTTCTAATCACTACCTAACATTAACATGATTCTACATGAGTTTTATTTCATGAAAAATAGGAAAGAGATTTGAAGTTGGAAAACTTACACGTACGCAATTATGGCGGGGACCTTCTTCGCCACTACGGCCAAACGGACTCCAAACTTCGCGCCACTTGACGGGGTGCTAGGGGACTTCAAATAGATGAAGAAAATAGAATTTCGGAGGGGTTTTGGTTGTTGTTTACA
This sequence comes from Iris macrosiphon, assembly GCA_036927795.1. Classification (NCBI taxonomy): domain Eukaryota; kingdom Viridiplantae; phylum Streptophyta; class Magnoliopsida; order Asparagales; family Iridaceae; genus Iris; species Iris macrosiphon. The sequence goes on from JAYESA010000021.1 coordinate 796,755, forward strand.
GCAGCAATAAGCAGCAGTAGTACCCGACCTAATATGGGGGTGTTCGAGTGAAGGATTGGCCTTGGGATCGGCCTTGGGGTGCTCGTAGGGATGGTGAAGGTGTGGGGAAGGGAGAGGAGGAAGAGGAGATGTTAAAAAGGGAGTGGGCTGCTGTTGTGGTCGTTCATAAGAGAGGAGAGGCGGCTAGGGCTAGGTAGATGAGAGGGTTGCAAGTTTATATATACTTGTTGGTTGGGCTTTTAGGTGTTGGTTGCTTGGAGTTGTGTTGGGCCCAAAAGGGACTTGTGTTTAAGGGTCCATGAGGGTTTGTTAGGCTTCTAATGATCCTTGGCCTATTATATAATTAATTATTTTAATTTAAATAAAGTGCACAAAAGATATGCAAGATGCGGTTTCTTAAAATAGAAAACTGGATATTTAAACTAGGATTTGAACCATGTGATATTTATGAAGCATGTAGAGATTTAAATGAATGGGACACCCTTAATATGAACATGTTAGGTTTAGTTAGGCTCATGGATGTGAAGTTGGTTAGATGAAAATGGTTGATGTTGCGTATTAAAATCGTACGCAACGACAAAGTGCTAAATTGTCAATATCTAGATTTTACGTCGCGAAAGTTGTGCGACAAAAATAAAGCATAGCGATGCGAATTTATGAGTGACATTCAATCCATGAACCTAATTTGGCTCGTCTAAGTCTAGTATATAAAGCTGGTCGGAAGGTAAGGGCTAGTGTTGTACTAAAATCTCAAGACCGTGGCAAAAAGTGTCTATAGTTCAATAAATTGTTAAATAAATATTTAAATTAAATAAATAAATAAATAATTGCTAATTACCAAAATAATCCTATATAAAAATCAGGGTGCTCACACTTGGGATGGAGATCAACCGAGAGAGTCCATGCTGCTACACTTGTCCCAAAAGATGTACATTCACCGAGTATTTCAGCGTTTCGGGATGGATGGGTCAAAGAAAGTGAGTAACCCTCTTGCGGCTTACTTTAAGTTCACTGAAGAGCAATGTCCATCTACCAAGGACGAGAAGGAAGATATGGAGCGCGTTCCATATGCCTCAGCTGTAGGGAGTCTCATATATGCTATGGTGTATACGAGACCTCACATCGCTCATGCAGTTGGCACAGTTAGCAGGTATACTTCCAATCCTGGAAGGGTACATTGGAGTGCGGTCAAGTGGATTATGCGATACCTTCAGGGCACTGCCGATTGGAGACTTTCATTTAGTGGTGACGAGCCGAAGCTGGTTGGATATACCGATGTTGATATAGCTGGAGATGTAGACACAAGACGATCGACTTTAGGCTATGTAATGATGTTTGCTAGTGGAGCGATATCGTGGCAGTCGCGATTGCAGAAGTGTGTTGCCTTGTCGACGACAGAGGCAGAGTACATTGCGGCGACGGAGGCTTGCAAGGAGTTGTTGTGGATGAAGAAGCTACTGCAAGAAATTGGACTAAAGCAAGAGCAGTACCATTTGTTTTGCGATAGCCAGAGTGCAATTCACCTTGTGAAGAATCAGACATTTCATAGCCGGTCCAAGCACTTTGATACCCGGTATCATTGGATACGGGATGTGGTTGAAAAGAAGCAAGCAGCGCTTGAGAAGGTTCATACGGATAACAACGGAGCAGACATATTCACAAAAATTCTTCCAAGAAAAAAGTTTGAGTACTGCAGACGGATCGTCGGGATGACGACCCTTCCACATAGTTGTGAAGGGGGAGATTTGTTAGAGTGAGTGGGATTCCCAACCTATGTGGAAAATATCCCGGAGTTGGATTGAGTATTCCTACATATAATAGGAATACTTCAATATATTTAGATTGGGTATTCCTACATATAATAGGAATATGTCAATGTATTTAGATTTGGATTGGATATTCCTACATATAATAGGAATACGTCAATGAATTTGGATTTGGGTATTTCTATATATAATAGGAATACTAGTTGTGGGTTTGAGGCTATATATATTAGGTGTCTCCTAGCCCTAAAATATATCTCATATTTCAAAAAAAAAAAATTGCAAAAGGAGGCCAGAGTGCTTTTACAACATTTGAAGGAGAGGAAGAGATTGAAGGCTATTTCGAAGAGGATATCGGTTTCGGTTAATTCTTTTCTCGTCATCTCCGTTATTCGTTTGTCTGTGATCTATTTTCTAAACCAAAGAGTTGTGGTGATCCGTTTGGATCAGTAAGAAGTTTGTAAGGAGTCGGTGTATTTCTTATTCCATTAGTGGAGACTTTTCAGGGTTGGACTCTGATCGTCCCGTGGTTTTTTCCATTTGATTTTTTCACGTAAAAATTTCTGTGTCTGCGATTTGTGTTTGGCGTTTCTGGTTTGTGTGCTTTTGCTCGGTTCTCTCTCAGGAATTCTTGGTTTGGGGAACAGTTTCCGCACTTTCATTCCCAACAGCAATCCGTCCACATACAGCAGGCTGTGTGCAGCCCACGCGCGCACAAACAGCCCCCTAGCTGTCCATTCCCAGTGTGCAGCCTTGCACCATCATAAGAGCAGTCCCCTGCTGTCCAGGGAACGCCAAAGCAACCAGTGCAGCCCCTGTGCACACTGCGAGAAGCCGCACGGCCCCTGGCTGCTGTCCGCCAGTGCAAACAGCCCCTGCGAACAACCTGCAGTCCTTTCTGCAGCAGATCCATTGCTCCCCTCACATCCGCCAACCAAGCATAGTTCGCACAAGCATTTCACTAGTCCGCAAGTCTCGAGATCGACCTTTGCTAGCCATCGGGCTTACAACCATAAGGGGGTGTTTGATTCAAGTTTTGCAAGTTTGGGAATGAATTTTAGATTCCTTACCCTTGTTTGGTTTGTCTAGGATTAGGAATTAGGGGAGAATATGAGGGGCTTCATATTTCCATTGTTGTGGGAAAGTAATAATTTCCAATAACCCCCTTGGAAATAGTTTTGCTTTCCAAGGAATGTTGTTTGAATATTTTGTTTGGGCAATAACACTCATTTTACTTTCAAAATTTGAACTTATATTCCAAATATGTAAATTTAGGTAATATAAGTGTTAGAGTTATTTTATTTTGTTATTTATCATATGAGGGTATAATAGTAATTGTGGGTGTATTGCATATCAATATAAATAGACATGAGATACAACATAGGGTTTAAGGCCCTTGCAATCTCCTTTCTCATATTCTCTCTTCTCCTACTTTTTTTTTCTTTTCTTCTCCATCTCAAAACTTCACTTGGTATCAGAGCTTATATTTGAAAGTATTGTACATCCCATCAGGGCCGATCGTTGTTCGTTGTTCGTGGTCGTTCGTGATTCGTTTATGAGATCTACGGTTTCTACAGATCTCCGTTGGTTGTTCGTCGTCGGTTAAGGTTCGTTGTGAGATCTAGGGTTTCAAAGATCTCGTCTTTCTGTTGCATCTGCAAGTATGGTGGGGACCAAATCTTCTGGCGAGGTTAATAGTGGTGGTGGTAGCGGAGGTGGTTCTCCTTTTACTGTTATTCATAATGAGGAATTGGGAAAGTCGATTACAGCGGTGAAACTCAATGGTGCGAACTACCTTGCCTGGTCCAAATCTATCAAAGTGGTGTTAAGGGCGAAGAAGAAGTTGAAGTTTTTGACGGAAGAACCCCCGCCTGAAAATTCCGCTGAGTATGAAGATTGGATGAGTGCAGATGCATACGTTACGTCGTGGTTGTGGCATAGCATGGAACCACATATCGCTGCTAATGTTCAGTGGTGTGAATCAAGCAAACAGATTTGGGCATCTCTGGAAGAATCATATTCGCAGAAGCGAAACGTTGCCCGTATCTATGAGTTGTACGAGTTATTGTTTAATACAAAGCAAAATGGGAAGCCTGTTAATGAATATCTGGCTTCCAAGAAGGTTTTGTGGGAGGAACTGCTCCAATATCATCCTGTTACTACTGATTTGAAGGAAGCTCGAAGACAGAAAGAAGAGTTTCATGTTTCACTTATCCTAGCCGGCTTGGATCCTGCGCTCGAACCTTATAAAGCTCAAATCCTTGCTGGAGAGCAGTTACCTACGGTGGCAGATACTTTCTCCCGTCTCAATCTTTCCTTTCTGGGATAGAGTTTTGTGGTGCCGAGTACTGACTCTTCTGCCCTAGTTTCTAGTGCTGTTGGTCGTGGTGGAGGACATGGTAGTGGACGTGGCGGTAGAGATGGTGGTCGTAGTTTTGGTCAAGGAGGAGGCCGTGATGGTAGAGACAATGGTCGTGGTGGTGGCCGCGGTGGTGGTGGTGGTGGCCGTGGTCAACCACGGAAGTGTAACTATTGTGGAATGCTCGGTCATGTGGAAGACTATTGTTGGGACAAGTGGGGCAAATCAGAATATGCACATCAAGTGCATCATGAAAATATGCAGTCCCAGGTCACCACTTCAGGTCCCAGAGATGATACTTCGGGTTACAATCAGACTTCAACGTCCAATACCTCATCTCCATTTGAACAGATCCTCCAAAAGTTGAACGCGCTTGCTAGTACCACCTCCCAACCTACTGCAACTATGGCACATATAGGTAATCATGCTTTTGTGGCAACCCAATCACCATCCACCTCTTGGGTCATCGACTCAGGAGCAAGCTCACATGTCTGGTATAACATCTCTTTCATAATCGTAGTTCCATGAAACATAATATTATCTTGGCTGATGGGTCTACTCATCCTGTGCTTGGGAAAGGTGTCATTCACCATACTCAATCACTATCATTATTTGATTCATTATGTGCCTAATTTTTCATTTAATTTGTTATCTGTGAGCCAGTTAACCAAATCTCTTCAATGTTCTGTGACATTTTCTTCCACTTCGTATGTTTTTCAGGACCTCAGGACGAAGAAGATGATTGGTTCGGTACATGAAAAAGATGGACTGTACTACTTGGATCTACCTGGAAAGGCCTTCACTTATGTTTCTACTTCTCCGTTGCAGTGACATTATCATTTGGGACATCCGTCTTTGACTAAGTTGCGTCAAGTTGTTCCTAGTTTGAGTCATGTTTCTAGTCTTGAATGTGAGGCTTGTCAGTTACGCAAGCATCACCGTAGTTCCTTCCCTCGTCGTAGTGAGAGTCGTCAATTAGAGTCTTTTGATCTTGTTCATTCTGATATTTGGGGTCCGTCTAGAGTCAAAAATCCAAAAGAATTTCAGTATTTTATTATTTTTATTGATGATTATTCCAGAATGACTTGGTGTTATTTAATGAAAGAAAGATCTGAGTTTCCAAATGTGTTATCTGTTTTTTATAATGAAGTCTATGTTCAGTTTGATAAACGTATCAAAATTTTGCGTTCTGATAATGCTTTGGAGTATACTCAATCTTCTGTGAACAGTTTCTGTGTTGATCGTGGTATGATTCATCAAAACAGTTGTGTCCACACCTCTCAACAAAATGGTATAGCCGAACGCAAACATCGACACATTTTAGATGTGGCTCGAACTCTCGTGTTCAATATGCATGTCCCTAAACAGTATTGGGCAGATGTCGTTCTTACTGCATGTTATCTAATTAATCGCATGCCATCATCTGTATTAAATAATAAAGTTTCATTTACCATATTACATACAAATATCGCACCTTTTTTCTTATCTCCTCGAGTGTTTGAGTGTGTCGCTTTTATTCATAACTTGGAACCTAATCGAGATAAGTTGGCTCTTGGATCTCTTAAGTGTCTTTATTGGTTATTTCCGTACTCAAAAAGGTTATCGTTGTTACAGTCCATAGTTACGCAAATATTATGTCAGTGCGGATGTTACATTCTTTGAGTATACCCCTTTCTTTCCGTCAGGAGACCGTTGTATTCCTTTTACAACAGATTTGATATCTTCTATACCACTTCCGGTCATTCCTGAATCAATTTCTGTCTCCATTCCCCATTTACAGGTTTATCAGAGATCCAAGGACAAGCAAGTGGTTCTGCAGAATTTAGCCCTCAACCAATCATCTTTTGTGCCTGAGGTTTCTGCTCCCGTCACCACAGATCAAGATGATCTTCCTATTGCCCTCAGAAAAAGAAAACGCATTTGTACCACAAAGAATAAGCATCTCATTTCTAACTATGTTTCATTACACCGTACTTCATCATCTTTTCATGCATTTGCTGTTTTATTGTCTTCTATTTCCATTCTCAAAACTTACAAGCAGGCTATGTCATCTTCTGGTTGGAAAAGTGCAATGGATGAGGAGATGTATGCTTTACATCAAAATCAGACTTGGGAGCTTACATCACTTCCTGTTAGAAAGCAGACAGTGGATTGTAGATGGGTGTACACTGTTAAGTATCACCCCGATGGTTCTGTTGAGCGCCTCAAGGCACGGTTGGTTGCCAAAGGATATACTTAGACATATGGTGTGGATTATGTGGAGACTTTCTCTCCAGTGGCTCGGCTGAATTCAGTTCGAATTCTTATTTCTGTGGCGGTTAATCATCAATGGCCTATATATCAGTTGGACATAAAAATACTTTCTTGCATGGTGACTTACAAAAGGAGATTTATATGGATCAACCATCGGGATATGTTGTAGCAGAAAATAAAAAACTCGTATGTCGATTGAAGAAAGTATTATATGGACTGAAACAGTCACCTCGTGCTTGGTTTGACAAGTTCAGTTCAGTTCTCATTCAGTATGGCTTTCGGCACACCACATCAGATCATTCAGTATTTTGTCATTCTTCCTCAGCAGGTATTATCGTGTTGATTGTTTATGTTGATGATATCATTATATCTGGGAGTGATCATGCTGGGATTGTGGACTTGAAGGCCTACCTTAGTCGTCAGTTTCATACTAAAGATTTGGGTCTTCTTCAATATTTTCTTGGAATCGAGGTTGCTCGATCTAAGAAGGGTGTGTATCTGTCACAACGCAAGTATTTTCTAGACTTGCTCTCCGAGACTGGAATGTTGGAGTGTCGGCCAGTTGAGACTCCTATGGATTATCATGACAAGATTGATGCTGACAGGAAAGAGTTATTTGAGGATGTTGGATATTATAGACGTTTGGTTGGCAAACTTATATATCTTACTGTTACTCGACCAGACATCACATATGCAGTTGGAGTAGTTAGTCAGTTTATGCATACCCCTCGGCAACCACATTGGGAGACTATCTCTTGCATTCTTCGATACTTGAAGAGTGCACCTGGAAAGGGTTTGTTGTACAAACCTTCCCAGTTGCTTACGGTGACTGGGTTCAGTGATGCTGATTGGGCAGGCAGTCGCAGTGATAGGAGGTCTACTTCTGGCTATTGTACGTTTGTGGGTGGCAATCTTGTCACGTGGCATAGTAAGAAGCAGAATGTTGTGGCTCGTTCTAGTGCAGAGGCCGAGTACCGTGCGATGGCTCATACAGCTTCTGAGATGATTTGGGTGCAGTCTCTTCTTCATGAAATGGGGATTATGATTCCTATTCCGATGGAGATGTATTGTGATAATCAGTCGGCAATGTTTATAGCAAGTAATCCGGTGTTTCATGAGCGCACGAAGCATATCGAGGTGGATTGTCATTTTGTTCGTGATTTGTTGCTGAAGAAACAGATTGTCACTCCTTATGTTTGGTCAAAGGATCAATTAGCTGATATCCTCACCAAACCACTTGCTCGTGGTCCATTTTCTGATTTATGTAGCAAGCTGGGCATGTCTGATCTATATGCTCCTGCTTGAGGAAGGGTGTTAAGAGTTATTTTATTTTGTTATTTATCATATGAGGATATAATAGTAATTGTGGGTGTATTGCATATCAATATAAATAGACATGAGATGCAACCTAGGGTTTAAGGTCCTTGCAATCTCCTTTCTCATATTCTCTCTTCTCCTACTTTTTTTCCTTTTCTTCTCCATCTCCAAACTTCACTATAAGCATGAAAGCGTATTTATAGAAAACTAAATAAATTAATATTCATTTTCCATATTTCCAACCTAACCTAACCAAACATGGGTATGGAAATGTTGAATTCCTTTCCCATGAAAAAGAAATGGAAAATGAATTCCTAGGAATACAAAACCTTCATCCAAACGACCCCTAAGTGAATTTCTTAGCCTTTGGGCTTGCATCCTTAATTAGATTTTGTTAGCGTTCGGGCTTACATCCTTAATTGGATTTTGATAGCCTTCGGGCTTACTGGTGGCATTGGAAAGCAGAAACTTCAAGGCCAGCTTCGCACGAGCTTGTAAATAGGGCAGGCTTAATCCTGCTTCAAAGGGCTAGCATTACAACCAATCCCGACGCAAAACTAGCTACGCTGAGGACGCAGCACCGCGACATGGTTCTACGACGCAGTTATCCAGCACCATGATGCTAATCTGTGGCAGTTACAGGTTGTTTGACTTATTCCTACCGAACCGAGATTTAGGGTATAACCACCTACATACTTCCACGTACTTAGTGGGTTGAAATGGCCAGTAATAATAGACCATTATGGCCGAGATCCCGTGAGTAATGGGGAACGACAACATCTAGCTCCATTGTAGGATTTGGAGGCTATTGAGCCCCACATATTAGTGAGCTAGCCTCGTTGAATAGTCCCGTTGCGGACTATGAAGACTTTCTGGCCAAGTTTTCAGATCCGCTGCTAAGTCGTTACAGGGGCTCTAATGCCCATAAACTCTGTAAATAGTCCCCTAGGGGCTGAATGGAGGAGAACCCCACTTTAGCTATTAAAGATATATATGAGAGAGTTTCCCTCTGCTTTTCAAAGCACTGCAACAAAAAAGCAGGAGATCAAATCTTCAGTACAGATCATCAACGGAACAAAGTGGTCGTATACTAAGTTTCCACTAGCATACTTCCTAAAAAAAATTGTTACCAATCTGTCACACCCCGATCTCCCGCAGGCTAATCGGCCGTCCCCGCTAGGCGAGAATCACCGCGCCAGCGCTCCCGCGGGACGATCGCTTCGGCCCATCTGGGCGTGATGCCGCACGAGCGTGAGCCGCGCCCGTGCAAGACCGTGGTTCATTGGCTGGCGGTAAGAGGTCTAAGCCACAGAGTCGCACAGATTGTCCGAGTGCAGCGGAATTATAAAACGCATAGGCGATTTGGTAACAAGTTCACTGGGTCGACAATAGCGGAAGCATTGAATAACACAAGTAGAAGTAAAGCAAATTCTTTATGGATATAAACAAGTGTTACAGGCGGCGCATGGCCGAGATTACAAGTCGTTCAAGCCTCTCTCTGAAACAATAAAAGCGTGCCAAGTGGCTACATTTATGGAATAATGTACATGCGATGTTTCCAATATTATGTCTTGTATATGTGCTTCAGTTCCGGACGCAGCGCCCCAAGGCTTCAGAGTGAACTCCTGGCCTTAGCACGCACGAAGGAGGCATCCGCACCGAACGAGGTTCTCCCACACCCTGCAAACAACCTGGTGGATTATCAGTACACGAATGCACTGGTGGGGAGGCTACTCGCCCGCTCGACAAATCCAAACACGTAATATAGGTTTCGTTTGTAAAGTTTTATTGTAAGCTCTCATTGAAGGGTTGTAATTCGTCTACATCAATATAAGTTTTTCTTTTCATCTCGGTCGACTTTCTTAAGGGAAAACACAAGAAACTTGAAGAAAAAGCACTCAGGTAATAACCTTTTGGGAAACATGTATATAATAATCTAAAAGAAATTAAAAAAAAACAAATCTAAGCAAATAACAATGAAAAGTAAGATAATAAATTTATATAAACTGCTAAGCCTCCTATTCCCTAACAGTAAAAATTTAGACATTTAACGTACAACAAAGAAAGGTTAAAGATACTGATAATTATTACCTAGGTGCAAAGACACAAATATGAGTAAGCGCAATATGGACATGATTGCATACACATCTAGCTTTTGGCATGTTCCGTTGTATTTTTTCCAATTTACATCATGGACACATTATCCATGATTGTCTGGGGTGAGCATGGTATGGTTTGGTTCGATTTTTAGGCCATCCCTGAATCAGTCCGCCATCCTTCGGTTCTCTAAAATTAAGAACAGGACCGGACCGTCCAAACCATTAGAACTGCACCCCGTCAATCCCGGTTTGGTTCGGTTCTTTCACTCAGTTCTACACACTAAACAAATCATGCTAAAATCTAGAAAAATAATTCTTACATGTATTACAATACTTAAATAACAAACATCATCCTAGATTTTTAAGGATGTTTTAATTTAAAATTTTACGAAAAATCATAAATAGCCAATCATATTTTTTAATTCATAAAGTCATTTTAGTGCACTCGGTCCGGTTCGTATTAAATGTTTCTAGTTTATCAACCCGAACCAGAAGGAAAATTTTAAAATCGCACCGGACCATAATGTGAGCATAAATAACCCGATCAAACCCAACATGCTGTTTTTGGTTTGGTTTGATTTGGTTTGGTTTGGTTCTTTCTGGGTTCATGCACACCCTTAAATGATTCCTTGGTTATTACTCAATTAAATAAATTGACTAAACAATTTACTGTTATACAATCTAAGAATACTAGGAAACTACCATACAGTCCAGACCCAATATTGCACGGTGTAAATGTTATAGGTCTATGAGAAGGTACTTTGTGCCTAAGAGCCCAAATGAATGTTTGACTAAAGATTGCAAAATCACATTTACGCAAACTAATGAGAAACACAGACAGGTAAATAACTAGTTATAACGCCAAAGATAATAAACAGTTCAGTAAAATCAATCCGCCTAGGCAAGGGCGGAGCCAGAAAATTCAACTAGTTGGGGCCGAAAAGAAAACATTATACTTCATGCTATGTTAAAACTAAAATATATTTTTCTCTGTTTATGAAGAGTCAGTGACAAAAGCTCTTGACAAGTCATACTACTTATCAAAGAATCAAAAGAGTTTGCTAGTTTTTTTTTTTTTTTTTTTTACTAATATCTTCTTTATCATTTTCTTTGCAGTAGTTCATATAATTTTTGTTATTGTGTTTTTATGTACTCAATAATTTCAATTATGAACTATCTAAAAAGATGTTAACATAAACGTTCCCAAATGAAATTCGTACATAAGTTATCATCTAATATTTGAAATTGCAATCAACAATAACAAAGCCTTCATACCAAGTTTTTGAGGTCGGATGTTGCAATTGCAATCAGGAAATAATAAATTCATTCACACCAGAAAATGACAAAGAATTAAAAATGTAATACATAACTGAAATTTTCCCAGGAAAGATTGTCCTTACAGCAAGGATGCAGTCTTATCCTTTCCTTCAAATCTCGGTCTTTCTTTTAAGATATTTCTAACCCATTATTTTCTTTCTAGATCTTTCTAATCCATGAGTAAAGAGATTTATGTGATTCAATCATTTTAAAATTGAAATTTTGGATGGGTTTCTTTGTAAAAATGTTCTAGATGAATGAATACAATTTTTGAGTTAAATATCAAATATTTAGATGGGGACAGAAAACCATATCTCACGAAGATTTTTCTAAACAAAATATGTGATATTGTAATATGGAAGTTTTTTACTAACAAAAATATGAAACCAAAATTTGGGAAAAGAAATCTTTTAATCAAAGTGTTAGGTTGGGGAGTGGACTTTAATGCCCACAGATATCACTGCACAAGAATTTAAGATTATAATGTTGCTTCGTTACACATTCTCCGTAGACTTCTATCTAACGAGGCTTTGGGCAAGAGATGTAGGATAAAGAATACCACATGTCTTTGATGTGAAAGAGCAATTGGAACTGAAAATTCATATCTTCCATAATCATGTTTTAGAGAATCTTGGGAAGATGGTGAGGAAGACTAGAGGAGACTGAATAATTGTCCAATGACTTGACAAAAGTCATTTCCTAGTATGGAGATTGAGTGGATATTTTGTAACTTGCTACCTCAGCATATACAAATTCAAAACCACAACTCATTGGAGTCTCGAACCTTCTTTACACCCTACCGCTGCCCTTCCCAAAACTATGAGCCAAAGCAAGGTTCTGGGTATTTCTAAATATGTTCCTCATTATTAGGATCATACTGTTACCAATGTGGGCCTTTTAAAGACCACATATCAGTTCAAGCTAGCACAAACCATATCTAACCCTCCCCAAACTCCTTTTTCCTACACTGACCTGTAGGGTGGAGTAGGAAAATCATAATGAATTCCTGGAAGATGATAGGATGGAAGAGAGGGAGAGAGGTCGTAAAACTTTTTATAAGTTTTAATTGACACATTAAAATAATGCATTTTCAATATCATATATCACACATAAATAACTATTTTATTCAACCTTGCATTCATTTTTTTCTTCTAGTGTAAGTCCTAATGTTGTCACACAAAAAGTACATTTTACCCAATTCTTATAGCAACCTCATAAATTTCATGTGCCCCTTCAACATGACGTGGAACTTAGTACGCTCTTCATCGCCAATGGTGCTCTACTCATTGTTGTCCCTTTCTGTTGCTACAATTATGAAGTCCTCGTAGTCTGTGTAATTGTCTTAACCTTTAATGCATAGATGAGAAGATATTTCATGGACAATAATTCATTAGGATACCAAGCACGAGTCTCTAGTTGACCCTAAACATTAGGTTAGGAAGATGGAAGCTTGGAGAGGGGAGCACCATAAATTTGGATATGTTGGTAGATTTAAGGTTGCTTGTGATAGCTAAGGATGAAAGAACAACAATAATTACAAATATGATATGATAGTCGTACGAGAATGTCATTGGTTTTCACTCTTTGGCTTAACGTACCATAGAGATTAATGCAATTTTCTATTTCAAATTGTATCATCTTATCTCTTCGTCAAGACTCTTTATAGTCTAAGGGAACTTGTATTCGAGAGTGCTCTTTCGTTGCATGAGCTTTTGTTGAAGTCCCTACCACAACACCAAAATCCGATAGTTATGGTGAGGGTTAAATATCTAAAATGTTCAAACATGTCTCCGCAGGTCAAGTATCCATTTTTGTGGCTAAGAGTTGGACTAATGCCACGGTATAATTTTTCATTAATCTGCTTAAAATGCACGCCATATAGATTTTAAAAATGCACGCCATATAGATTTTAATAGGGTTGCTTACATACCGTGTTGAAGTCCATGCTTAGATACCATGTTAAAGTGTTGAAGTCCTTGCTTAGATACCATGTCAAAGTCATTGAGAGTACACCAAACTACAATAGAGTAGTAGAATATTTTGGAGTAATTGTTATATTTTTTTATTGATAATCTCTTGGCTAGTTATAGCCTTACAACCCTTCATCTTATATTAATACCCTATTAAAAACCCTGTAGAATATTCTAATATCCCAACAAATATACCAAGAATATTCTAATATACCAACAAATATATCAAGAATATTCTAATATACCAACACTCCTCCTCAAGATGGACGAAAGATATTCACTAAGCCTATCTTGTCACATCCTCTAATCATATCTGTAGAGCTAAATCTCTTGGTCATACTGTCTGCTACCTGCTCCTTGGTTGGAACATGACCTAGCTCCAGTAGTCAACGGTCCAACTTCTCCTTGATGAAGAACCTATCAATCTCGATGTGTTTGGTCCTGTCATGCTGCACTGGATTGTTGGCGATACTGATGGCTGACTGGTTGTTACACAACAGCTTCATCTTGGCTCCTTGATCCAGCTTTAGCTCCACCAGCATACTCTTCAGCCATAGCAGCTCTGCAACTCCCAAGACCATAGCTCTGTACTCCGCTTCAGCTGTCGATCTGGCCACCACCGACTGCTTCTTACTCCTACAAGAGACCAAGTTGCCTCCTACAAATATACAATAGCCCAAGGTAGACCTCCTGTCATCAGTACAGCTAGCCCAGTCAGAGTCACAGTAGCCCTTGATGCTCAAGTGATCATTCTTCCTGAATATCAACCCCTTTCCGGGGGCACCCTTCAAGTATCTCAGAATCTAGTACACTGCATCCATATGACCCATCCTTGGGTCGTGCATGTAGTGGCTCACCACACTCACTGCAAAGCAGATATCATGACGTGTGTGGCTCAAATAAATCAACTTGTCCACCAGTCTCTAGTATCTGTCTCGGTCAACTGTTCTCCAGCCTCAGCACACAGCTTGAACACCCGGTTGATCGACGTCGCTGCAGGTCTACATCCCAACATCCCTATCTCTGTGAGAAGGTCCAGCGCATACTTCCTCTGCGAAAGAACAATTTCCTCTACTTCTCGAGCAATCTCAATCCCAAGGAAGTACCGAAGAAGGCCAAAGTCCTTCACCTCGAACTCCTTGCCAAGCTTTCCCTTGAGTCGGGCAATCTTCAGCTCATCATCTCCTATGATAATCATATCGTCCACATACACCGCAAGCATGGTGATGTGGCCTCCACTCCGAGGGAAGAACACAATATGATCAGCATTGATCTGCTGATATCTCATCCCTATCATCGCCCTCCTGAATCTGTCAAACCACGCTCGAGGAGACTGGTTCAGTCCATAGAGGGACTTCTTCAACCTGGCATACCTTGCCCACTGTCTTATCGGTGCAGAATCCTGGTGGTATCTCCATGTACACTTCCTCCACTAGATTCCCATGAAGAAACGCATTCTTCACATCCAGTTGGTGTAGCTTCCATCCACCATTCGCTGCCAAAGAAATTAGGGTCCTGACGGTGCTCATATTAGCCACTGGTGCAAATATCTCATCATAGTCAATGTCGTACGTCTGACTGTATCCTTTTGCCACCAGTCGAGCCTTGTAGCATTCTACTTTTCTATCTGGGTTCTGTTTCACAGTAAAGATCCACTTGCATCCGACTGCCCTCTACTCCTCTGGCAGTTTTACCAATTCCCAAGTGTGGTTCTTCTCAAGAGCGTCTAACTCCTCGTGCATCGCCGCTTTTCCCTTTGGATCGTTCTTGGCAACCTGTCAATTGTTAGGTACAGTAATACTATCCCAAGATGTAATGAATGCTCCATGAGAAGAAGAGATGTTATTATATGAAACAAATTGAGCAAGGTCCCAACCATATCTATCAGGAGAATTGTCCGCATTGTTGTGAGTGGTCCTCCGTACTGATAATGGTGTGGAAGTAAGAAGAATGATATCACCTGAACGGGAATCTGGTGGTGGTGGTATAGGTGTCTCGGGAGTTGAGACGAACGCAGGTAAGGGACTTGGCACTGGCACTATAGGTACTGGTCCTGCAGTTTGCTACCATTTTCTGCTGTAGGTAAGTAACTCCCCCTGAGCCGTGGGCTTAACACCTCATCGCCTCCCCATGTTCCTATTCACTCTCCTGCTCCTCAAACGTTCCTCCATACCATACTCCTAAATCAGTCACCACACTCTCACCAATCTCCCTCTCTCGCCTCATACTCTCAGTATCAGGTGAGTTGCTCATGGATGAGGTTCCCTCCTGACGGTAGTATGGCTCAAACTCCCTGAAGTGAACATCCATGCTCACAAACTTCTTCTTATCTACTGGGCTCCAGCATACGTACCCCTTCTGAGTCGCCGAATAGCCCACGAATACACACTTGACTGCTCTTGGGTCAAGTTTTCCAACAGACGATCTGTTGTCCTTCACAAAACATACACAGCCAAACACCTTTAGTGGGAGTATCCCACTATTATTTTCTTGCAATATCTCACATGGAGAATTTCATCCCAATACCTTCGAGGGCATCATGTTGATCAATCGAGATTATGTCAACACTGCATGCCCCCACAGACTCTGTGGGACATTCATGGCAATCATCGTGCTCCTTGCCACCTCCAGAAGGTGTCTGTTCTTCCTTTCTGACACTTCATTCTGTGTTGGTGTGTATACACAGGTGGTATGATGTTGTATCACTTAGGCTGACAGGTATTCCTCAAGTGCTTTATTGGTATACTATGTTTCATTGTCAGACCTTAGTACCTTCACCACTGCTCTCTACTGAGTCTGGACATGTTTATGAAAGTTCCGAAAACAGGCAAAGACCTCACTCTTATTCTTCATCAAATACAGCCAGGTGACACGAGAGGAACAATCAATAAAAGAAACGAAATACTTGTAACCATTCATAGTAGTTGTGGCACACGGCCCCCAGACATCAGAATGTATAATATCAAAAACAAAAGAGCTCCTATGGTCCGTACCAACATATGAGCTCCTAGTAAGTTTGCCTAAATCACATGCATCATATACTAGTTTCTCCTTATTTGCCTTCTCATAAATAGATGGATATAACCTACTCAAAATATCAAAAGAGTGCCCCAACCGCCTGTGATGGAGTATCAATGTATTCTCGGCACTCATCTTTGGTCCTCTCATTCCTGTCCTTTCTGCCATAGACACCAATGCCGAATCCAGTCCTTCCCGATCCAGGTACCACAGTCTGTCATGCCAAGTGTCAGTCCCAAGTCTTCGTCCCGTCTCCTTCTCCTGGAAGATCACCTTAGGAATATCAAAAGAGACAATACATTTTAGTTGGAGGATTATAGAACTAATGGACAAAAGACTGACTGGAAAAGGAGCATGTAAAATATTGGATAATCTTACTGAACCTGTACAACCGACAGTACCCTTACCGACCACTGGCTGGAAAGTATCATCGGCTATTTGAATGTTGTCTGCAGATGCTATGTGAGTGTAGGAAGAGAACTCACTAGCATTCCCTGTCACGTGTCGAGACGCACCCGAATCGATAATCCAGTCCGACGATCTAAGGGAAGACATAGAAGCAAGGGCGAGTGAGTTATCAGTACCTTCCGATGGATGGGCATACATGGCATTGTTGCCTCTGGCGAAGACTGAGGTGGACGCCTCCTCAGTCACACTCCTCATGTTTCCATCGCTTGACGTTCTCTGCTTTCTCCTGAGTACTTCCAACATGCCCAGCAGTGCCTGATCCTCCTCAGTATATGCACCATTAGCTCCCTCCTCGCCTTCTGCTACCAGCAGGTTCGTTCGATAACCTCTTCGACCACCCCGTCGACCCCAACGACCACGGTCACGTCCTCTAAACTGTCCACGTCCGTCACCTGAATCTCCCTCCTTGGATGGTTTGGTGCAAGCATACCTCAGATGGCCCATCTTCCCGTAGTTGTAACACTGTCGGGGGTCTCCCTTAGGTCATGTGCCGCCTGAATTGGCAACCGCCAGTGCTGTCTTCACTTCAGGAGGACCACATGTCCCTGCCTGTAGCTTGATACGAGTCTCCTCCTGGATCATGGCCGAGATAGCCTCCTCAAGTGTAGTAATCTTCGGTTGGGCTAGAAGTAGTGTTGTCCTCTGAGCAAACACTGCGGCCAGCCCCTTAAGAAACTTCATCGTCCTCTCCTGCAGACATACATGTCTCTCCTTACACTTCGGATCCTCGCAGCTCGCCCGATCTGAGAAGTGATCATAATCTAACCACAGACGCTCCAACTCCGTGGCATACTCATGTACCGTCTTCTCTCCCTGTACGGTGTCGTCGATCTCCCCCTTGATCTGGAAAACCCTCAAGTTATTTCCCACACCATCGTAGGTTCTCCTCAACTTCTCTCATACGTCTTTCACCATCTCAAGGCCATCCACTGTGGCGGCGATCGACTGGACTAAAGAATTGAGTAGCCAAATGTATACCACCATATGAGTGGACTTCCACTCGCCGCGTCCTGCCGAGACCTCATCCGGCTCTGTCTTCTCTCCTGACAAGAAACCCTCCAGGTTCTTCCCTACGAGGGTTCTCCTCACCCGGCGTGACCAACTCAAGTAGGTGGCCGGTCCATCAAGCTTCAGATCGATGGATGGAAGCTCCAACTTCGCCAATGTTCGTGTCGCACTCTCACCAGCCGACAGTTTTATCAGCTTCATCAACATTGCAACCTCCGCAGAGTCCAACTTTTTGATGATCTCCTCCATCGATCCTCCTCTTCTTCGATCACCTCACACTCGTCCTACGATTCACGTTCGCCCTCTTCGTCCTCTCATAGACCCGATCATCTCTCCCCCATCAGATCTAGGCCTTCGATGTCAACGTCTGAAACGACCCACGGGAGACGCCAGGAACTGCAGCAGAAGGCTCAGCGGGAGTCGCGGCTTCGCGGTGATGGTGGCGGGCGAGCGGCGACGGTGATGGCGGACGAGCGTTAAGACAACGGTGGTGGAGGACGGCGCGGCAACGGTGGTGGCGGCGCGGGAGCGGTATGGCAGCAGTGGCGGTGGTGGCAGCTAGGGTTTGGGAGGTGGTGGCTAGGGTTTAGGTTCTGATACCATGTAGAATATTTTGGAGTAATTGTTATATTTTTTATTGATAATCTCTTGGCTATTTATAGCCTTACAACCCTTCATCTTACATTAATACCCCATTAAAACCTCATGTAGAATATTCTAATATCCCAACAAATATACCAAGAATATTCCAATATACTAACAAATATACCAAGAATATTCTAATATACCAACAGTTGTGGTGGAAGTTGAGCATAGTTATTAAAAGCTCAAGGCACATTGTGCCGCGAAGGATGTTTAAGATTGAAGCACGAGAAGTGAGGCAAAAGCACGAGCCTTATGAAGACGAAGTGCACACTTACTGAAAATTATATATATATAATATATAGCTCATATGTTTAATAAATATTAATTGTATGCAAATAAGCACTAAATTATTGATGATTTATTGTTTCAATTTTTACACAATAATATAACTGACTCTTTTTCTTTTTGGTTCAATGTGAACAATAGGCAATAGCATATTAATACTCTAATAGCATACTAATACTCTAATAGCAGTATGTCGAATTCAAATTAAATAGAAAACAAAATCTAAGTATTTTAATATAACAACAATAAAGTCTTTATCCCATAATTTTTGGGTCAGATGTTTGAATCCTCCTCTTCCAATCAGCTCTGTTAAGGGCCATCTCCGCCGTAACGCTAACAAGATCCATATCCTTTTTTTACATTTTAAACCATGTTAGGTTAGGCCTATCTCTAGTCCTACTGGCTCAATTAACTATTATATTATTGCTTCTCCTTACCGAGGATAAACATGGATGGTCTTAGAGCCGTTTTATAGAATTTTTCTTTCAACTTCAGAGGTATCTTGTTATCACACACTACTCTAAAAGCACCAATCCATTTCAAACATCATGTTTTAATTTTATGCATGATATCATTCTCAATCTCTCTATCTTGATGAAAATCGATCATAAATACCGGAAGCTATTACTCTTAGGTATCTCTTCTCCATCTATATGGACTCTCACCTCTCTTTTCTCCTTGACTTCGGGTTAAAATTATATTTTATATACTTTGTCGCCGTTCTAGTAATTATAAATTCCTTAGATTCCAAAGTCTGACTCCATACTTTTATTTCATCATCTAACCCTTATCTACTCTAATCAACTAAGACAATATTATCGGCACACATCACACACCATGGAATCTCCTCTTGGATATGCCTAATGATTTCATCAATAACTATCGCGCAAAAAGGTAATAACTAAATGTTGATCCTTAATATAAGTCGATAGTAGTAGGAAACGTGCTACTATCTCCTTCAATAGTTCGCACTGTTGTCTCAACTCTATTATGCATATCCTTAATAATCTCAATATAACTCCTAGAAATTTAGTTCTTCCTCCAAGCCCACCACGTTATCTCCCTAGAAACTCGATGATACAATTTCTTTAAGTCGATAAAAAACATATACAAATCTCTCCTTTTCTTCCTAAATCTTTTTATTACTCTTAGTAAGTGGCTTCCATACTAGATCTCTTAGGCATAAAGTCAAGTTGAACCTCAGAAATCCTCTTAGACTCTTTTCTTAATCTTTGCTCAATTACTCGATTCCATAGTTCACGGTACGATTGATAAGTTTAATTCTTCCACGATACTTGTTACAACTTTGTACATCTCCATTGTTCTTATATATAGGTACTACAATATTGTTTCTCCATTCATCTAACATTTTCCTATTCCTTGGGATTTTATTGATTCAAAGAGATCCGACAAATGCTTTACACTTGTTGTCGGCTACCTAACGCAACTCTCCCCCTTTATCTGGACTTGGGATCGACAATGAAAATATAGAACATTAAGAACAACATGGACAGTTTGTACCTCTTACATTTCAAACAACACGTGGGGTTTGTACCTCTTACATTTCAATGGCTAAAAAAATTAGAGTAAAGTAACATGTAAAATAGAATATATACGAGGCATGCCTCAAATGGGCTTGAATCTTACCAAGAGGTTCTATGAAGCGTGAGGGTCGTGAAGAAAGCCTCGCTCCACCTACTTTGAGGCATTAAAGGATAAGCCTCAAGCCCGAGGTACACCTCACATGCGCTTTTCACAACTATGGAGTTAAGGATTAAATATTTACAATATTCCAATAAGTTTAAATTGTGTAGCCAAAAGGTAGGTCTACCTATCTACCAATTAGTCATCTAGGTTGGTTTGGAATTTAGAAATCATCAAAACTCTATGACATAAACCACTTATGCCATCTTGATGACGGCTCATGGTGTGGGGTTGGGTAGTATAAGATATGAGAGTTATGTCAAGTAGGTAGGAAGTTACGAAGATCCGTGCCATCTCTCTCCATATTGGGAGAGTGAGTTTCATCTATTTATTAGCAGACATTTAAATCTTGGTTTTGATTTTGATTCCTAGCATGACTCAAGTTCAGAAGTTTTGATTATTTTGATCAGGGCATGTGAGTTCACCTTCTAAAAAGGTTACATTTATATGAACAGTCAAAGAAGCGACATGAAATTTCTCTAAGGGAAAACTTGTAGCCCCATCAAGAAGTTTTTGCCAATGAGATCTCAGTGAACAACACAATAAACATTACCCCCCACCCCAGAAGAAGTAGAAAGCCTGCTTGCAGATATTCAAAAGCACACAAAAGAATAGAATCGACTCATAGAGAGCAAAACGGGTAGAAGACCAAATATCTTAATGTCTATGTTGGTCGCACAGCGGAAATAAACCCAAGAAAATCAGAGAATACCTCAGAGAGTTCACAATCACAAAGACAAGGATTTACTTGGTTCGGCCAAGATGCCTACTTCTACGGACGAGAGTGATTTAATTCCACTATGAAAAAGAAAAAGAATTGCAATTGCTCTCAACACTTCTCTCATTGCTCTCAAGAACTCTCTACAAAAAACTCTCTCAAAACTTTTGTGTTGAACTTATTCAACAATTTTTTTTTGCTCTCTTATGTCGAACTTATTCAACAATCATTGAGCGCAATTTGAGATGCCTTAAGGAGAAACATTTGGCCCATTTATATAGCATAACATATGTCTATACATGAAAATCCAACATTATGTAGGAATAGAAACCCAATCTTATTCTTCAAAGATATGGTCAAATCCAACATTATGTAGAAATATGAATCCAATCTTATTCTTCAAAGATATGGTCAAAGGTCAAAGTCAATCTTCTTCAAAGATATGGTCAAATATATTAGTCAATCTCCTTCAAAGATATGGTCAAATATATATTTTTTCATATCTCCACCGCGGCAAGATGCCACAAAATTGAGTCGACACACTTCTCTACCGCACAGCTTCACCAAATCAACCATTCGTCAATCCCGTCTGAAGGGCTCTCAAGCAATAGGAAGGACTTGGAGGAAGTCCAAGCAATATTGGAACTTGGCTCCAGGAACAACCTTAGTCAACATATCAGCGGGGTTGTCCTTAGTATGCACATTTTCAAGTGCAATATCTTTGTCTTCTATAACATCCCCTATGAAGTGGTAGCGAACATCAATATGCTTGGTCCTCGCATGATGGACTTGATTCTTTGCCAAGTGGATAGCACTCAAGCTATCACAATGCACATCAACTACATCTTCCTTCACCCCCAAGTCATTAATCAAGTCGCGAAGCCATAGGCCCTCTTTCACTGCCTCTGTCATTGCCATATACTCTGCTTCCGTAGTCGACAAGGCAACCGTATCTTGCAACATAGACCTCCAACTGACTAGTGCACCATGTAGAACAAACACGTATCCAGTAGTTGACATACACCTATCTAGATCGCCAGTATAGTCCGAATCAACATATCCACTGACTTGACTAAAGTCTCCACCAAAGTATAATCCTACGTCAATAGAATCCTTCAAGTACATGAATATCCACCTCACAACCTCTCAGTGCTTCTTCCCTGGATTAGCCATAAAACGACTAACCACACTTACGGTTTGTCCAATGTCTGGTCGAGTGCACACCATAGCATACATCAAGCTGCCAATTGCACTCGCATAAGGAACTCGAGACATGTGCTCCTTCTCCTCATCTATAGTAGGGGATAACTTGGCTGAAAGCCTAAAATGACCAGCCAAAGGAGTAGAAACAGACTTTGCATCTTCCATACCAAAACGAACAATGATCTTCTCAATATAGGACTTCTGAGACAGACAATCTTCGTTTCTCTCTCTCCCTTTTAATCTCCATCCCCAAAAAAAATTTGGCTCCATCCAAGTCCTTCATCTCAAACTCCGAGCTAAGTTGAGACTTCAGTTTCTCTCTCTACCATGCTTTTTGAAGCAATAAGCATATCATCCACATAAAGCAATAGATAGATATAACCTCCACCACAAAGTTTATGAAAATAAATGCAATAATCATACTTACTTCGGATAAAATCATAGCGTATCATGAAGGTGTCGAACCGCTTGTACCATTATTGAGGAGATTGCTTCAACCGTTACAACAATTTTTTCAACAAACACACATGATTTTCCTTGCCAACCATCTTGAAGCCATCCGTTTGATGCATATAAATCTCTTCGTCAAGGTCGCCATACAAGAATGTCGTCTTCACATCGAGTTGCTCCAACTCGAGATCCTGATGAGCTACCAAACTCAACAATACGCGAATAGAAGTGTGCTTGACCACCGGAGAAATTATCTCATTGTAGTCCACCCCCTCCTTCTGTGCGAAGCCCTTTGCTACTAATATTGCCTTGAACCAAGTGTTACCTGACTCTGGAGAAGCTTCCTTCTTGTATAGCCACTTGCCGCCTATAGCTCGCTTGCCCTTGGGCAATGGAACCAAATTCTATGTATAATTCTTGTGGAGAGACTCAATCTCTTCCTGCATAGCTACCATCCATCTCTCGCTGCTAGTATCTTTGACAGCCTGTTTGAAGGTGATAGGCTCGTCATCTTCCACTGGCAGTGCATATACCACCACATTCAACTGTCCATAATGCTTGACCGTTTCATCAAATTCATACATGTGCACTGGCTTGACCGGTCTCCTTGGCCTAGTAGTGGCCAAAGAATATTGTTGCTGGTGTTGCTCTTCCTATGGTTGTTCTTGTGAGGCTTGTTATTCTTGTGAGGCTTGATGAACATCTTCAGAAACATCCACCTCATCTGATGCATCCTCAGATGACTCAATCTCAACAGTTTGAAATTTGCTAGATTACTATCCTAATCGGACTCACTCTTCTTGCTTGACGTCAACACTGAAAACTCATCGAAGGTGACATCCCTGTTGATTAAGAACTTCTAATCCTCCATGCAGTACAGACGGTATCCCTTCACTCCTTGTGCATATCCCAAGAAAATGGCTTTCTTGGCTTTGGATCCAACTTATCATCATTGACATGATAGTAATCTTTGCATCCAAACACGCACAAAGTATTGTAATCTACTAGTTTGCTGGTCATCTTCTCATATGGAGTCTTACAATCTATAGCTGGAGTTGGTGATCTATTAATCAAGTACCGCGCCATGTGTATAGCATCCCCCCACCATTCCTTGCCTAAACCGGCATTGGAGAGCATATATCTTGCTTTCTCAAGCAAGGTTTGGTTCATCCTTTCTGCTAACCCATTCTGCTGCGGCGTGTTCCTGACAGTCCAATGTCGCACGATGTCTTCCTGAGCACAGAAATCTTTGAAAGGTTCATAGGTATATTCAGTAGCATTGTCAGACCTCAATGTTTTCACCTTTCTGCCTGCTCTGTTCTCTACCATCACTTTCCACAGCTTGAATTTTTCGAACACTTGATCTTTAGTTTTGATGAAATACAGCCAAACATAACGTGTATAATCATCAATAAAAGTAACATAGTACCTTGCTTCATTCTTGGAAGAAATCCTGCTAGGTCCTCATACATCTGTATGTACATAGTCGAGAATACCTCTTGTCTTCTGCTTGCTTGTACTGAAGATCACCATGTGCTGCTTGCCATAAACACAATGCTCACAGAAATTCATACTTGGCTTCTATAAGTTCTTCAGTAACCCCTGCTTGCTTAGTAAGGTCAGGCCCTTCTCACTCATATGCCCAAGCCGCATATGCCAAAGACGTATGCTATCAGAGGAATCCGATGTACTGACTGCTAAAGTCCCAGTCACAGTGCTTCCCAATAAGATATAAAGGTTACCATGTCGATGACCTTTCATCACCACCAAAGAGCCACAAACTTGTTACCATTCGAGTCAAGCATACCAAGAGAAATAAGATTTTTCTTAAGGTCGGGAACATGTCTCACATCGGACAAAATCCGCACAATTCCATCATGCATCTTCACCTTGGTAGATTCAATTCCAACAGCTCGACATGCGTTGTTATTTCCCATCAACACAGAATCACCATCCGTCGCCTTATAGGAAGAAAACCACTCCCTCTTTGGGTGCATATGGTAGGAGCATCCAGAATCAAGAATCCAACGGTCACTCATGTTGTCATGTGCCACCGAAAAATATACTCCGTCAATGTCGGCTTCTGAAACGCAGTTTGCTTCATCACCTTATCTTTCTGTCTTATTCTCCTTTTTCTTTTTCTTCTTCTTTGGACGAGAACACTTATTTGCATAATGTCCTTTCTCATTACAGTTGAAGCACTTCACATTCTCAATAGATATCTTGAACTTGGATCTTGACCTTCTGCCGGAAGATGCTCTATCGTCTATCATCCCTCTTGCCATCAAACATTGTACCTGGTCTCCACCGTTTTTGCCATTAGAAGCCAATATTTGCACCTCATTAGACAATAAGGCACTCGTAGCTTCTTCTATGAAAATTGAGTTCTTCTTGTATAGTAATGTTTGAATAAGATTTTTATAAGAATCGAATAAAGAAAACAATATGATTAGTGCCAAATGATCATCATCTTCATATATGTCAACATCATTTAAATCAGAAACAATTCGATTGAATTTTAAAATATGATCTCGAATTGACGTACCTTCCTCCATCACCAGTCTGTAGAGCGACTTTAACATATAAAGTCAGTTGGTAAGAGTTTTCGTCATGTAGAGTGATTCCAACTTTAGCCAGAGCCCAGCGGCGGTGGTTTCGTCCTTCACAGAGTACACGACATCCATTTCCAAATAGAGGCGAATAGCGGTACATGCTTCGAGATCCATCTCGCCTCAATCATCATCGGTCATGTCAACGGGCTTCTTCGACTTTTTTCGTAAAGCCTTGTGAAGCTTTTGAGATAAGAGAACATTCATCTGACTTTTCCAAAAGTCAAAATCATTCTTTCTATTGAACTTCTCAATTTCGTACTTTCCAATCTTACTTGACGAAACCATCTCAAGAATCTACCCAATTAACTTTCTCTGAGAACTCCAAAGCTCTGATACCAATTGTTGGTTGCACAGCGAAAATAAACCCAAAAAAATCAGAGAATACCTCAGTGAAAGTTCACAATCACAAAGACAAGGATTTACGTGGTTCGGCCAAAGATGCCTACTTCCACGGACAAGGGTGATTTAATTCCACTATGAAGAAGAAAAAAGAATTACAATTGCTCTCAACACTTCTCACCTTACTTTCAAGAACTCTCTACAAAAAACTCTCTCAAAACTTTTGTGTTGAACTTATTCAACAATTTATTTTTGCTCTCTTATGTCGAACTTATTCAACAATCATTGAGCACAATTTGAGATATCTCAAGGAAAAACCTTTGGCCCCTTTATATAGCATACCATATGTCTATATATAGAAATCCAACATTATGTAGGAATAGGAATCCAATCTTATTCTTCAAAGATATGGTCAAATCTAAAATTATGTAGGAATAGGAATGCAATCTTATTCTTCAAAGATATGGTCAAAGGTCAAAGTCAATCTTCTTTAAAGATATGGTCAAATATATTAGTCAATCT
Organism: Iris macrosiphon; assembly: GCA_036927795.1. Lineage (NCBI taxonomy): Eukaryota > Viridiplantae > Streptophyta > Magnoliopsida > Asparagales > Iridaceae > Iris > Iris macrosiphon. The sequence continues at coordinate 822,805 of JAYESA010000021.1, forward strand.
CCTTCAAAGATATGATCAAATATATTTTCCTTCAGTCTAAGAACAAGAGCGCTTGTACAAGTAGAGGGAATGAGAAGGATAGATGCACTATTTACCTATAACTAACTAATGAAAACCAGTAGAAAACCAAATATCTTAATAACTAATAACGAGATTTTGTATGAGTAGAGGAAAACGTAAGGATAGATGCATTAGTTACCTACAACTAACAGCACCTGAGAAACTAGAAAACATAAAACAAATATAACCTAAGAAGTGGAAAAAAAATAAATCATAAGGCAGAATCTGGGTCTAACCACTAAAACCATCTCTTTCACTTACAGGTAATTTTACGAAAAATATGAAACAATGACACAAAGAAAGCAATCAATCAACAATGGCAGCCTTACCCCATTTATTAAGCTCAAAAAGATGTCTGCCGCTTACTTGGATGATTATCATGATATTATTTCCTATAGTCTCGATCTGTGCCAGTGCCCAAAGTGTTTTTTTTTCCTATCAGTAAGGGGGCTTTTATATCTATTTTATTTCACAATCGAGTTTCCCTTTTCTGCTTTTGCCTTTTCTTAGGGGCTGTTTGGTTGCCAGTAAATGGGAATTCCATGTAGCAAAAGCTATTGTAATTGGACTTGCAGCCATTTTGGCTGTGCAGCAAATGCTGCACAATTTGATGGGATTCGCTGCAAGTAATGTAGCTTTGTTGCAGTAAGTGATCTATTTACAGCACAACAAACGTCGAAATTGGCGCAAGTGCCCCAACAAAAGTTGCATAACACCATTTACAGGCAACCAAACAGCCCCTTAGTTACATATCATTTTTTGTGTACTTCGAGTACCAAAAATAGACTCCCCCTATGGGTCAGAGCGTGCAGACTTGTTCTTCAGAAGAAGAAAAAATGTGTGGACTTCTTGCCCTTTCCCCAGACCATTCATTAGTGAGAGCCTCATGGCACTAGGACAACCTTTTTAATTCACCGTAAAAAAAAAAAAAAACAAAGATGACGTCAAATATTGAAATAATCAAAATATATCAAAAAAAAAACTTCGGTACTATATGAGAAGCTGGAATATCTTTGTCAAGTGTAGTCAGTATATAGTCTTGGGCCTTGACCTTGCTATCTAGAAGTCTTATCCTTATTCTAGTCTTATCCTTATATTAGGTTGTCTTTATCCCCATTGTATTTATTATATATGGCTGCAGAGTCCTAAAAGAAGTTAACCTTTTCCAACATTAACAATCTTGTCATGTACAAATTTATACAATAGGAAAAGATATGTCACCTAGCAAACAAATAGGAAACAAAGTCAAACATGGTAGCTTTTCGGTAACATAAACATGATGCACTTACTAACCTGCCCATCAATGTCTCTAACCCCAATCTCAAGCCTATATGGAGATAGTTTTCATAATTTACAGTATCGGCCGATACTGATATGATACGGTCGATATCGATATATTTTGGCATGTCCCGATCTAATACCAACCACTATACTGACCAATACTGATGTTGACGATATCTTTTCCAGTCAATTTGAGAGAGAAAATTGTACGAAAAAGACCAATAAGCAAGGGTGAAAAAGTGTAGAAAGGTTGCAAAAGCATGTAAATGAAGAAAACTTATTTGTTGCAGGTAAACCAATCATCAAAGATTACTATTTTCATTCAATTTCCAAACTACTAAGAAACAATAAAAAAAATACTTAAATTATGTCTAAATGTATAAAACCATTTTTTTCTAATTTTTCAACAAATTAACAATAATTATTTGTTTTCTGATACCAAAAAATTCAATACTCCGGTCCGAAACAAGCGATATCGCTGATCTCGATACTCATAGGAAGGGTCCATACCGACTCCGATACCGCAAACCATGGTGGTTTTATACAAACCTCTTGTAAACTAGTTATCACCAAAACCAAAGAGATCTTAGCAAAGGCAAAGGTTTCACCTTGCACGGTCACAAAAAATGATGTTCGTACCTGTATCGTGTCCGTACTCGTGCAACATAGGTAACTACCTTTGTGGCTATTCGTAAATGTCCCTATGAGTATCCATATTGTGTCCGTAGTCGTACTCGTATCCGTACTCGTGCAATAAAGGGTTTCACTAAATGGCCTCTATATAGAGATTACACACATAATTTAAAGAAACAAGCCTGATCAAGTGAACTTTTGAAGATTGATAGTTATTGGGTATTCAAAATTCAACAAGTTGTATCCCGATTAAGATAGAGAGTTGTTGATTTCATGCACTCGTTAAAGAAGAAAAGGATGTGATTGTTGGCTCTTCGTGTCCGTAACCATGTCCATGTCCGTACTCGTGCAACATAGGTAACTATCTTTGTGGCTATTCGTAAATGTCTCTATGCAGTATCCATATTGTGTCCATATTCGTACTCGTATCCGTACTCCGTGCAACAAAGGGTTTCACTGAAAGGCCACTATATAGAGATTACACTCACATAATTTAGAGAAACAAGCCTGATCAAGTGCACTTTTCAAGATTGATGATTATTGGGTATTCAAAATTCAACAAGTTGTATTCCGATTAATATAGAGAGTTGTTGATTTCATGCACTCATTAAAGAAGAAAAGGATGTGATTGTTGGCTCTTCGTGTCCATACCCGTGTCCGTGTCCGTACTCATGAAACATAGGTAACTACCTTTGTGGCTATTCGTAAATGTCCCTATGCAGTATCCATACTGTATCGATAGTCATACTCATATTCGTACTCGTGCAACAAAGGGTTTCATTGAAAGGCCTCTACATAGAGATTACACACATAATTTAGAGAATCAAGCCTGATCAAGTGCACTTTTGAACATTTATGATGATTGGTATTCAAAATTCAACAAGTTGTATCTCGATTAAGAAAGAGAACAGTTGATTTCATGCACTCGTTAAAGAAGAAAATGATGTGATTGTTGGCTCTTCGTGTCCGTACCTGTCTGTACTTGTGTAACATACGTAACTACCTTTGTGGCTATTCGTAAATGTCCCTATACAGTATCCATATTGTGTCTATAGTCGTACTCTTATCCGTACTCGTACAACAAAGGGTTTCACTAAAAGGGCCCTATATAGAGATTACACACACATAATTTAGAGAAACAAGCCTGATCAAGTGCAGTTTTGAAGATTGGTGACGATTGGGTATTCAAAATTCAACAAGTTGTATCCCAATTAAGATAGAGAGTTGGTTATTTCATGCACTCGTTACAGAAGAAAAGGATGTGATTGTTGGCTCTTCGTGTTCGTACTCGTGTCCACGTTCGTACTCATGCAACATACCCAAGTACCTTTGTGGCTATTCGTAAATGTCCCTATGCAATATCCATATTGTGTCCATAGCCGTACCCATATCCGTACTCGTGTAACAAAGGGTTTCACTGAAAGGCCTCTATATAGATATTACACACACATAATTTAGAGAAACAAGCCTGATCAAGTGCAGTTTTGAAGATTGATGATGATTGGGTATTCAAAATTGAACAACTTTTATCCTGATTAAGATAGAGTTGTTGATTTCATGCATTCATTAAAGAAGAAAAGGATTTGATAGTTGGCACTTCGGACCTTGTGTGGAAACTCCATGGGAAACCCTTTTATAAGACCCATGTATTTTGCATGTCCCAAAATGTGTGGTGTTCACGTCTCAATGTCAGAATCAAAGTAGTGGCCTAAAACAAAAGAAAAAATTCACAAGACTGTAACTCACTCGAGCAGAAAAGTGAACTTACCGTGAATTTTTTTCCCCAAGACTACCCGTAGCATACCGCTTTAACTAACATACACTAAACCCATATGTATCGTGTACTGAAACATACCACGAATCCAGTAACATTGATTGGACATGACAAACCACGTAACTTAGAGAGGAAATTATTCAACAATAGAATAATAACCAAATTTGCGCAAATAGCTCCAAAATGTATGTTTCCAAGCCCCTTTTGAAGGAGCAAATGATTTACAATTGTACATGCAATGCGATTGTTAAGTGTGTTATTTCCGAGGCGGATCAAAGATGGTAGAACACGGACCAATAGCAGAGCTACAAGCGAGACCCGAAAGTCCGCTCTTTACTAGAACCCAAGTTGTCGTCGAGACACAGAGCTTCCGGCAAACAAGTTTGCCCTCTGAGGAACTCGATTCCAACTAATCACACAAGCCAAGAAGTTGGCTCACCAGAAACTCGCAATAGTCTCTCTTCAAATGATGCACAAGTCATAAGAAGCACACTTCCAAAAACATGTTACAAACTGACAAGAAAGAAAAGAAAGCTACTGCAAGAAATTAAAATTTTTTTCTCTTTACGTTCGCAGACGCTACAATGAGATAGAACAGAACAAAGAGAAGAAGAAGAAAGATCAGAAAAGAACTCATGCTGGGGTGATCAAAACCACCAGTACTCAAAGTAAGATTCGCCCTATCCGCGATCTGCTCCCAGGAACCAGCAAGTTCTCGAAGAACTTCTGAAACGCTCACGTCACCTCACTCCTGAACTCGCACGAACTCCTGGACTCCTCTTGTCGGCGGAGCAACCTCTCTTCTACTCTCTCTCTTTCTCTTGAATTATTCATCGTCCCTTAAAAGAGCAACGGAGAAGAGTATTTATAGAGGAACCTGGCCACATAGTCGGTTACCAAGAGATAAAAACGAAATTAATTTAAATCCCACAAAATCATATCTGAATTAAAGATGCAATCTTTCCATAACCGATTCTGAAACGCCTTCAGCGCAGCAGCGCATCGGTTCAGCAGCACAGCAGCCCAACGCACATGCACGCAGCAGCACGGCAGCGCAGCACCCGCTCAGCACCCTGCTCAAGCACCCGCGCATGCACCCGCGCATGCAACTACGCTAGCAACAGCGCATGCAACTCGCGCAAGAATGCATCAAATGCGCACAAGTACCATGCGCTGATGTTGACGTGCTAAGTGCGCCAACAAAGCGCCACTTTGCACCCTTGAGCCCAAGTCTGAGTCCGAGTCGCTAAGCCCCTTCGGGCTTAGCTCCAATGGAATAAATTCCAAGAGCATGACAAAAAGCTTAAAAGCTTTCATGAAGAAGTTAATTCTTTTTCCTCCTAATTAAAACACCCACACATGACACCAATGTGCCTCACCACACCCCATGTGCACACCTCAACACAAGCAAAGCATTATATTGAGATACCCACTTGGTAATGTAGCCAATGTGGGACTATATTTCATAGTCCAAAGGCAAAAACACCAACAATCCCCCATATATCTCAATATATGGGTTTAGCGTTTCTCACAGTGACTGTCCATCATGCATTAGGATAGATGTCGCTTCGACTTGAGTCTTCTCGCATGGGTCAAATAATAGTATGATACAAGAATGGACTAAGCCTTGAATCCTACACCATAGCTGCAATTCTTTTCACTCACACAATAACATCAGCTGTGTTTCCGGATGCACATTAAAGGTCCTGTGCACGCCTGGTTTCGGTGTATGTATTTTGGGCGCCTACAAGTTTTCCCTCAAGAGACGGCATGTATTCTAGGTGAGTTCTTTTAAAGAGTCATTGGCATGAAGCCTTGCGCTTCCTTGCGGTGCTACGCCGCTATGACATGACCTAAAGCTGAGGTTCATTCCCTCATGTGGTGTCATCTACTGTGGCAATGAGGTCTCAGCCTCTTTGTAGTGCCAAACTACCCAGATGAAGCCTTGCGCTTCCTTGCGGTGTTACGCCGCTGTGACATGGCTCGCGTAGCCGAGAATTTACATCTTTTACCTCTGTGGTGTCACACCACTGTAACACGAGATCACCGGCTTCTTTGTAGTGCTGCCTACCACTCTTCATTCTACAGCATTAGGCTACCTGCCTATGTGCGGTGCTACGCCATTGTAACATGGCTCGCGAAGCCGAGGCATTACCCTATCAAGGAACCTCATGTTGGTGTCACCCACTGTAGCATGGAGACCTTACGCTCCTTTGTAGTGTTGCGCTACCGTGCTTCCTGTAAAACACACCAGACATTCAAAATGCCTGAGAACTCATTAAGACGTCTAAGCCATCCTCCCACAGGACTTGTTCTGTTCAAGAACACATAGTAGACAACAGTGGTTCAGGGTTCGTAACCCCTCAATGTCTCAAAGGACTACCCATTGTTCCTGATATTCTCCCAGTCAATGATCCTTCTTTGAACCAAAAGCTAGATGCCTAGTAGATTTCTCTTTGAACTAATAGCATAAAATTTTATGGTATAATTACAAAGACAATATCAGAAGTCCTCCAAGCCCATATATGTTGTGTCATTGACTATATGCGGTGTTAGGCCGCTATGACATGGCCTAAAGCCGAGGCTTTACCCTGTCGAGGTACCTCATGTGGTGTCGCTACTGTAACATGGAGTACTACGCTCCTTTATAGTTCTTAAGATCAGCTGGCGCTTGAGGCCTTTCATGAATAGATTCGCCAGACCCTCCTGGCTCTGATCATCAAACACTGTAAATGATCTCATCCTCGATGCGCTCATTCAATGTAGTGTCTGATGTGAACGAATCCGCCAGAATCACCTGGCTCCGAACATCAACTACTACAATGATGACATCCTTGATATGCTCACTCAGTGCTTTGTGCCTAAACTGCACAGTAGTCTTTTTAACATTGAAGAGATCATTTGATGTCATTGCTGCAGTCGCCTGATTGTCACAGTATATCGGTACCTCCGGAATCTGTGCACCAATCACTGAAAGGTCATACATGAGCTCTCGAAGCCACTATTCTTCATCCGCTGCAGCCGTCAATGCATAGAACTCAGATTCCATCGAGAAATGAGAGCCTTGTATGCTTCTTCGACTTCCACGATATAGCAGCTCCACCCATGGAGAAGACGTATCCTCCTGTGGACCTTTCGCTCTCTAATTCTGAACACCAGCTTGCATCACTGAAACCTTCCACTATTGTCGAATATCCGCTGTAGTGCAGTGCATAATTCTAAGTCCTCCAGAGATATCTCATCACTCTCTTCACAGCCTTCCAGTGCTTCACACCTAGGTTGCTCGTAAATCGACTCAGCATCCCCACGACGAAAGTTATGTCTGGCCTTGTGGCAGTTGTTGCATACATCAAACTCCCGATGACGCTTGAATACTCCAGCTGCCTGACGCTTTTCCTAGAATTTGGCTTCAGCTTCTTCTCACACCTGTACGGAGTATCGATCCCTGGAAGATCCTGATATCCATAGCGTGTGAGTACCACTCCAGTGTCTGTCCGGATGATCTTTATCCCGAGAATAACATTAGCTTCCCCCAAGTCCTTCATACTGAATTTGGATGAGAGAAACTTATGTCTCGGTGACTCGTGCTAGATCCGTGTCTAGAATCAGCATGTCGTCCACGTACAGACAAACGATGACTCATCTTCCGTCATCGAACTTTGTGTAAACACACTTGTCCTTCTCACTGACCATGTAGCCGTTTGATCTTATGACTTTGTCAAACTTCTCATGCCACATCTTGGGAGTTTGTTTCAGACCGTATAATGATTTCACCAATTAGCAGACTTTGTCTTCAAGCCTTTGACGACAAATTCGTCTGGTTGTTGCATATAAATCTTTTCGGTCAACTCTCCATTCAGAAATGTTGTGTTAACATCCATCTGATGAATAACTAGCTTGTGAATTGCACTCAGAGCAATCAACATCCTGATGGTCGTCATCCGCGCTATTAGAACATATGTGTCGAAGTAGTCGATCACCTGCTTCTGGGAAAACCCTTTGGCTCCCAGCCTTGACTTGAACTTGTCAACAGTTCTATCGGCCAACATCTTCTTCTTGAAGATCCACTTGCATCCGATTGGTTTAGCTCATTCAGGCAGATCGACCAACACTCAAGTATTGTCGGAAGTTATTGAGTCATACTCATCAATGATAGCCTCCCTCCAGAAGACAGCGTCTCTGGCCTTCATCGTCTCATCATCGGTAAGCGGATCTGCTTCCACATGATAGGTGACAAAATCTTCTCCGAAGTCCTTCTGTCTCCTCACTTGTTTTGACACATTTTCTGCGAGTTCTAGTTCGAACGTTGTCTCTGGAATGACAATTTCTTCTTGGACTACATCTTCATTGGAAGCGTTAGCCTCCTGTACTCACATTATTCTCTGGAATATCTGCGATAACAACGTTCTTGTGCCTTGTAAATTTGTCTTCGAAAAATTCTGCTTCGCGAGATTCAATGGTATAGTTAGACTCGATATCAAGAAATCTCCGAGCATCACTCTTTTCAGCATATCCCAATAATATAGCTTTGCTAGTCCTTGCCCCCAGCTTCTGAATCTTCTAAGTCCAGAAGCTTCACATATGCCAGACACCCCCACACTCGAATGACATTCAAGTTGAGTCTGACCTTTGAACCAAAGTTCATGAGCAGTGACATCGGAAGTCGCTTACGGCACTCTGTTCAGAATGAACGTAGCCGTTGGCACGGCTTCTCCCCAAAAGCAGTTTGGAAGACCCGCAGTCAACAGTATTGAGTTCATCATTTCTGTCAACGTTATGTTCTTCCTTTCAGCTACTCTATTTGATTGAGGAGAATACGGAGCAGTCGTCTTATTGACAATTCTATGTTCTTTGCAGAACAATGTGAATTCAATAGACCTATAATCTCCGCATCGATCACTTCTGAGTCTCTTGAGTTGTTTCCCTATTTGACGTTCATCCTCAGCCCTGAACTCATTGAACTTCTCAAATGCTTCGTCTTTTGTCTTGAGCAGACAGACGAACGCATACTTCGAGTAGTCGTCGATAAAAAAATTTATCTTGGCCTTTTGTGGAGAACTGCTTGAAATCACAGATATTTGAGTTCACCAACTCTAGAAGATATGTGCTCCGATTTATCCGTTTGAACAGTTTTCTTGTGATCTTTGTCTGCGCACAGATCTCACACTTCTCCACCTCTTTACCCCCACATTTGGAGATAAGCCCTAAACTAGATATCTTGCGGTACAGAGTACATGTCCTAGTCTGGTGTCCCACAACTCTTATAATGAAACTATACTCACAAGCAGAAGCTCGAACATCCATCTGATACTGAAAGCCTTGTTTCAAAATATGTCTCCTGCCAAGATATCACCATCAGGCAACCATAGATGTTTATCCTCAAGTCTGCAATAGACTTCCTGAGATCAGGTCCTCGGTAATCACCGGTACTTTGCTAGACGTACTTATTTGACTATAACTTCTCGAAGTCCAGAACCATTGTCCCAATTCCCAGATCCTCTGCTTGATCCTTGTTCGCTATCGAGACCTTCGACCTTCTTTAATGAAAGGCTTGACCTCGGTGAACTGCTCTTCCTAGAGCTCTCGTAGCTAGATGTACTAGTGTCCATAAACCAGTCAGCAACCACGCCAAATGACTTAACATGCGCAATCATAGCAACCAAGTTAAGTAATCAAAGTAACCAAGTTAAGCTTTTACTTTGCTATTTTGGTTTAAAATTGGATCTCTAGTACTCATTCTCATGATCCTTCATGCTTGAAGAGACATGCGCCAAGGTGCGCATAACCCTATGCACATAACTGGGTCGCGCATAGACCTTGGTCATAGCCAGCCACATGGGTGCTTTCATGCGCCAAGTTCTACCATGAGCCTAAAGGGCACCATGTGTAGTGATTACACTGCACCGAGCCGCCATGCGCAATGAGTTCCCTGCACCTTGACTGCTATGCACTGAGTTCTGCCATGTGCCAACTAATGTCATGCGCAGATGCAGCTCGCGCATAGTATCAGTCTCTTTTCGGCAACCGCAGTAGACTTCTCCATGCGGCTACTTGCATCAGACATCTCCATGCGCCAACTTGCATCAGATGTCGACTTCCTTCCTCTTGGAATGTGCATCTCTAGCGACGCCAGATCAACTTCATCTCCATCCGCATGAATGGTAGATCCAGGATCCGGCAACACATGTCCATCACTTGACAGAGGACTCCTTCCTCAACCAAATGATAGAAGTATAGCCCGTCAATCTTCTCAAGTTCGTTAAAACTTGTATCGAGAAGGTTAGTACGGGTGTTCTCCATCTAGCTCGGATCTTGCTTTGAGATTGTTATTCCCAAGACGGATCAAAGATGGTAGAACACGGGCCAATAGCAGAGCTACAAGCGAGACCCGAAAGTCCGCTCTCTACTAGAACCCAAGTTGTCGTCGAGACACAGAGCTTCCGGCAAACAAATTTGCCCTATGAGGAATTCGATTCCAACGAATCACACAAGCCAAGAAGTTGGCTCACCAGAAACTCGCAATAGTCTCTCTTCAAGTGATGTACAACTCCTAAGAAGAACACTTCCAAGAACATGTTACAAACAGACTAGAAAGGAAAGGAAGCTACTGCAAGAAATCAAATTATTCTTCTCTTTACGTTCGCAGACACTACAATGAGATAGAACAGAACAAAGAGAAGAAGAAGAAGAAGAAGAAAGATCAAAAAAGAACTCATGCTGGAGTGATCAAAACCACCCGTGCTCAAAGCAAGATTCGCCCTATCCGCGATCTGCTCTCAGGAACCAGCAAGCTCTCGAAGAACTTCTGGAACGCTCGCGTCACCTCCCTTCTGGACTCGCACGAACTCATGGACTACTCTTGTCGGCGCAGCAACCTCTCCTACTCTCTCTCTCTCTTTCTCTCGAATTATTCATCGTCCCATAAAAGAGCAATGGAGAAGAGTATTTATAGAGGAACCTGGCCACACAGTCAGTTACCAAGAGATAAGAACGAAATTAATTCAAATCCCACAAAATCATATATGAATTAAAGACGTAATCTTTCCATAATCGATTTCGAACCGCCTTCAGCGCAGCAGTCCAGCGGCCCAGTGCAAAGTGCGCCCACTTTGCGCCCTTGAGTCTTAGTCTGAGTCCGAGTCGTTTAGTCCCTTCGGGACTTAGTTCCAATAGAATAAATTCCAAGAGTATGACAAAAAGCTTTAAAGCTTTCATGAAGGAGTTAATTCTTTTTCCTCTTAATTAAAATACCTCCACATGGCATCCATGTGCCTCACCACACCCCATGTGCACATCTCAACACAAGCAAAGTATTATATTGAGATACCCACTTGGTGGTATAGTCAATGTGGGACTATCTTTCATAGTCCAAAGACAAAAACACCAACAAAGTGTAGACAAACTATATCTTTCTACTCAACACACGTCTTAAAATAGCCTATATTAATCGTTGACCGAATATTGAACAGCTTACAAAACAACTACTTCCAAGAAGATAACCATACACATTTGATTTCCATGCCACACGTTCGATATGCGATTCAAATCACACTGGTACTTTCTAACCTGCTACTTCAGAAGCCAATCGACACGTTACAAACAAATAACACATACTCAAAACCTATGTGACAGAGACGACACTGAATTGACTTTAGCATGTTCTAGTGCATTCCTGAATAAAACAATGCCGGGATTCTTAGGGCATTACCTATAAGCGAGGCCTCCAGGAGGTGGGTTCTCCAGAGGACCTGGTCCATCGGGGTGACGTTCCCGAGCTTGGCCCCCCGGTTCTGGATCTTGGCGATGCTCGCGACGCTCGACAGCAGGAGGACCGACATGGTGCACGCGAGGGTCTTCACGGTGGCCGGGCCCTTCCCGGTCTTGAGCTGGTCCACCGTCCTCATCGCCAGCTCCCTCAGCGGCCCCATTTTCACCATCAGGAGCAGCGCCACCGCCCCCTCCGCGAATATAACCAGAAACAGCAGATATATCATCTTCGCTCTCTTCTAAAAAGCGGATCTTTAGTGGAAACAGACCTCTTCTTGCCGCTTCTTGGTAGCGGAAGCTCGACAATTTTTTGAGGAAAGCTCGAGTTTTTATGGGTAAAATCTAGTAAATTTTGGGTTTCTGAGAGAGACCCACTTTCTAAATGTTCTATTTCTTCTACTTCTTGTTGGAAATGTGAAAGGTTTATGAGTAGGAGGAGGAGGAGGGAGTCTTACATTGAAGATATGGTGAAGAAATTCCAAGAGTCAAAAAGTAACTCTATAGTTAGATTGTTGATCCCATAAGGTTTCTTTAAGAAACCCATACTGTGGATTGGATCCTAAGATTTGTTATAGGAAAGAGACCTTCTTTACAGACCAAAAGGGCAGGAAAGATAAAAGAAAGGGAGTTTTATTTTTTATTTTATTATTATCATTGTGTTTTGTATGTATTAGTAAATGGGTCTTTTTTTTATGAAAGTCCCTTAAATCTTCCCTATTGGTTTGATGTGGGTGAGCATTCGGTTAGTTTAGTTTCAACCGAATCGAACCGAACCGAATAACCAAAAATCGAATTAACCGAAAACCGAATAAACAAAACCAAAATCGAACCAAAATGGCCCATAATAGAACCAAATCGAACCGAATTAAATTGGTTCGATTTTCGGTTTACTCGATTTTTATTTGCATTTTATACTAGTGATTTTTTTCTTTTTTTGTGGGTTAGTATTTTTTTTTTTTACGTTACAATCTATATAACCAATCTAGATGGTTTTCACCTATTGAGATATTAAGTTGTCTAATATTATATAGTATATACATATATATAGTAACTAAATTTTCTTATTCGGTTTTGGACCGAAACCGAAATCCAAAACCGAAAAAGAAAACGAAACCGAATAAAAAAAAATTAGTATTTTCAAAATCGAAACCGACCCGATTTTTTTTTAAAACCAAACCGAATCTCTTATTCGGTTTGATTCGGTTCGATTTTTGGTCCAAAATCGAATAATGCTCACCCCTAGTTCAATGTAAGAAAATTATGTTTGAAACGCCTTAATCTCATAAGGTAGGATAGTGGTAATTGCTAGGAAGTGTAATATTACAAACAATGTAAGTTTTTTAGAGTAACCCAAACTAACTTAACTCGTGGGATATTTTCTAAAAGAAGATGCACTTCAAATCATGGGATACTTTTCTGAAACCGAAAACTCAAGGGGGGCTAGGTTTTAGAGATATGGATATATCAAACCTTGCTCTTATAACCAAGCTAACTTGGAGATTCATCTATAAACCAAAGACGGATTGGAGCGTAGCCCTACGAGAAAAATACCTTAAAGACAATGATTTCTGGAACACTAACATTGGGCCAAACCCTTCATCCATTTGGAAGGAAATCATCAAATGTAGGGAATACCTTAAGGATTTTTCTTTTTGGTCCATAGGGGATGGTCGAAGTGTCAGCATTTGGCATGATCCCTGGGTACCAAGCAGACCCAATTACAGAGTGTTTGGGAATCCAGGATCTCACCTTCAGATGATGCAAGTTAATAAACTAATCACACCAAGTACTAACCATTGGAACTTGGACCTTATCACCAATCTTTTCCCACATGATGAAGCCTATGCCATCTTGCAAATTCCCCTTCCTACATACTGATGCAATGATAAAATAATTTGGACACTATCCCCTAATGTTATTCTTACTACCAAGTCTGCATACAAGATTATCTATGACAAAAGGGTCAATGGCACTACTGATACTAACCCCACAACATTCAAAGCCTGGAAACAACTCTGGAAGATGCATCATATTTGTCCGAGAGTTCTACTATTTGCTTGGAGAGCTATTAATAACTCCTTGGGCACGGGTGATAACCTCCATATTCGGATGCCACAATCTTATCCAATATGTAATCTGCGCAAGGTACGTACTTAAACCATTGATCACCTATTACTATTTTGTCCTATTACAGGTAATAGCTAGATGAAGCTGCCCACGGTATACCCAAAGATACAACCAAAAACTACCATTCAAAGCATATTGCAAGGACTGCTATCGACTGGGGACCATAGAGAGATATCTTCAACTCTATACATCATGCGGGCGATTTGGAAAGCAAGGAATGGAGCTATCTTCAACAACCACCAAGTGAATTGTGACAACATCTTCAAGGAGGCTTCCAGACTACTTGATGCTTATAATGCAGGTTGCTATCAACAAACCAGGGGAGATTCCTCCAACCAAACGATCAAGTCCATAAAGAGATGGAGACCCCCACCATCAAATTTTTGGAAGTTAAACTTTGATGGATCATATTGTGATAGAAGGATGGTTGCGGTATCAGTGCTTCGTGATGAACAAGGCAGCTTCATAAGTGCGTTGGTTATGTTCCAATATGGAGGAGGACCTTTACTTGCAGAAGGAGACGGCCTTAACCTGATTCAACTTTGCAAACAAGAAAGGCTAACGAATGTAATATTGGAGGGCAACTGCAAGATCCTAATAGATGCATTAAATTCAAAAGATGATGCAATTCTATAGCAGACAAGAAATATCATAGTAGAAGCTCAAGCATTGATGGAAACTTCTATGGGTGTGACTTGTTCCTTTGTTCCGAGATCAGCAAACTATGTTGCCCATATGCTAGCAACGCAATGTTATCATCTGTTAATCACCCTCTTAATCAAGTAGTACGAGTTGTTTCTATGTATTTGATGGACACTATCCTAAAGGATATGACCACACTTGATCTTAGAAATTAATAAAAGTCTATGTTTTGTTTTCAAAAACAAAAAACTTAACTCATGAAGAATTCATTGCAACCATTTTTTAGTTATGGGCCGAGCTAGAATATAATGGATTTTAAGTCTAGGAATATGTAAACTCCCTCAATTTTAATCTTTTAATTTTATTATTTTTATTTAATTATAGGAATTTTGGAAATTCTACTTAGCTAAATCGAAATATATAATTTAATGATAACTTGTATAAATATTATTTAATTTTAGTAATTAAAATAAGTCAGAAAGCTAATTTTTTGAATATAAAAGTATTTTTTAAGTATTATAAAAATTTTCTACAATTTATTTCACGTGCAAACCGATTTTTGTATAAATATAAATCTATATATATATATATAATAAAATAAAAATAAAATAAAAAGAAATAATAAATAATAAATAAACCCAAAACCCAAACCCAAACCCAAACACAAAACCCAAACCCAAAACCTAATCCTACCCGCTACCCCTTCCCATGTCTAAGTTCAGTAACCGACCACAATCACCATCCGACAGCCACCGCCACCATCACCTTCACCCTGACCACGCCGCCGACCACCTGCACTCCGGCGACTACCACGACTGCATCCCGCGCGCGGGAGCTGCAACAGCGGTCGCAGCAGATACAGCGACAATCCCAGCGCTGCATTGACCCTCGTGTCCCCGCACGAGCCCCTAAAGCACCATCGTCCTCTACGACGCCCACCGTGTCACGCCCCGGTCTCCCGCAAGCCCAATTGTCCCCGCTGAACGTGAATCACCACGTTACAGCTCTCCCGCGGGACAATCGTTCTCATCGGGACGTGATGCCGTGCAAGCCTAAAGTGCGCTTGCACAAGGCCAAAGCTCTGAACAAGGGCAAGTAAGCTAATCAATACTGAAGCAGCGGCACACATATTGCAGAAAAGTAAAGAACACAATGGCGCATGATAAACAAGCTCTTTTATTGATATTCAGAAGTGTTACAAGCGGCGCAAGGTCAAGGTTACAGATCGCTCAAGCACTCTTCTCTCGATTACAATAACACCGTTCCATACATCATGTCCCTCTATACAAAAGTAGCTCAACTCGGTGCGGCTCAAGGCATCGACTCCAGATTTCCGGTTCCTTGGGATGAGGCACGGCTATCGCTTCCCGAACGAACGAGCACCTGAGAACAAGCAAACTGTTGGTGGGTCAGCACTTTATACAAGTACTGGTGAGATAAACAACTGAACAGAAGCTACACCCCCTGAAACCCACACTAAGTAATCATGTGGCAAAACATTGCATTACTAGTGATCTTGCTACTTTTACCTAAGTTCGTTTCATGCAGTTCTAGCAGAGTCATATTACATCATTAGAAAACATAACTTTGAAACAGTTTTGCATATTCAAACTATAAGCATGCGAATCGGGACAGTGCGGTATCGTGCAGTGTGCAGCATGTATTGTGCATCAAATACTAACTCTTAGGGGCAAAGCTTATCTAGCAGACTGATCATATCGAATTGAGGCAAACATAACAAGTGGACTATCATTCATTCAGAGTTTAAGGCAACACATCTATATGATTTCGGTCCCCGAGAAACTCAGGATTGGCAGCGGTAATCCAGCTATCCAATGACTCACATTCTGATACTATTAGCAGCTGTGACCGAGGTTCAGCTTTGCACTAATAGTCATTGTCTGACCGATGCAATGCATGAAGCACTAACATATAAGCTCTACGATGCAGACTAAATGAACAAAGCAGGCTTATGCATACACTCATATTTCTTACCCCATAGCCGAACGGTTATCCCTGCAGCAGACACACAAGTTAGCCACAATTTGCATATTCATAACTTATGTATCAATCACTGGTGTCATCAATCAATAGGTATGCAAGAAGGTAAACCTAGCATGCGCCCTATCTATATGACGGTCCATGGGTCGCCCCATGATTAGCAGCAGTTGCCCAAGGTTCAGCTCTTCACTAGCACGCATGGGTGTTGGCAGCTGTCACACGAGGTCCAGCTCTACCAACACACCCGAGTGCAAGCAGCTGTGACATCATGGGTTCTGCACAACACTAATAGACATATCGCCCCACTAGACCCTTGCGAGCCGTACACCTCAGGGCGATCCAAAAATCTCTTCCGGACCGAGCGGTTCCCAGTGCCCCAGGAACCGTTCGAGAGACAAGACCTTGTGCACAAGTTGTCCGAGACCAATGCAATGACATAAACACATAGTGCAAGCAAAATAATGATCAAGCAAAACATATGCGGTCTTAGCGAAACACATCTTATCAAACGAAGCATATCTTTCTCAGACGAAGCACACATTTCACATATCTAATAGCACACCCCACTAGACCCTTGCGGGCCGTATCCTTAGGGCGTACTATTAGTCACTGCACTCACACATTCACTTAGCAGTACGATATAGCAAACAGACAAGCGATACACATAATGGCAAGCACGATTGATTTCATTTCTAACATATGCAATAACTATCTCTTCTTAGCATATTCAAAGGGACATATTCGAACGATTCATTTACTTATCTTGTTAGCATAGCAAAGGTTCGTTCAATAACTGTGTCGGTGTTTCTAAGTATTGCAATATTTCTATCTTTTCTCTTAGCATAGCAATGGTTCTATTTCATTTCTGACAAGCATACACATTCTCTTAGTTAGGCAGCAGATTCGTTTCGATGACAAGCTATGTGCGTTCTCTTATTAGCATACTGAGTCGGTTCTATCATTCTCTTATGAAAACATTTCTTCTTAAGCAAACAAGCATTCAAAAACTCAGATTCATTATTAAGTCGTGCAAGAATCAGAGAATGCAGTTCTGCCCACTCACTTTGATCAATCGGTCGGGAACTCTCCGAGAAGACTTCCGTTCGAGCAAGCAAGGCGATATCACTTTGTACGTAGCGTCGATGCGGAGCAGGACGCTACATACTTACCCACCAACAAAGAGTTTCGTCCTCGAAACTCAAGGAGAAACTCACGATAACACAGAGCAGCGATAGTCCTCATCCCTCACCATCCCAAATCAAAACTCAGCAAATCCAGAAATCACAAATCACATCTCAAGCAATAAATCAAATCCAGAAAACTTTTGTGCACATCTTTGAGAATATCTATGGACTTATTGTATGGAACGTTCATTGCAAACACAATCACAACTCAGAGTCGGAGGCAACGGAATGGGCAAAGAATCGAGTTGCTCTGATACCATTATGTCACGCCCCGGTCTCCCGCAAGCCCAATTGTCCCCGCTGAACGTGAATCACCACGTTACAGCTCTCCCGCGGGACAATCGTTCTCATCGGGACGTGATGCCGTGCAAGCCTAAAGTGCGCTTGCACAAGGCCAAAGCTCTGAACAAGGGCAAGTAAGCTAATCAATACTGAAGCAGCGGCACACATATTACAGAAAAGTAAAGAACACAATGGCGCATGATAAATAAGCTCTTTTATTGATATTCAGAAGTGTTACAAGCGGCGCAAGGCCAAGGTTACAGATCGCTCAAGCACTCTTCTCTCGATTATAATAACACCGTTCCATACATCATGTCCCTCTATACAAAAGTAGCTCAACTCGGTGTGGCTCAAGGCATCGACTCTAGATTTCCGGTTCCTTAGGATGAGGCACGGCTATCGCTTCCCGAACGAACGAGCACCTGAGAACAAGCAAACTGTTGGTGGGTCAGCACTTTATACAAGTACTGGTGAGATAAACAACTGAACAGAAGCTACACCCCCTAAAACCCACACTAAGTAATCATGTGGCAAAACATTGCATTACTAGTGATCTTGCTACTTTTACCTAAGTTCGTTTCATGCAGTTCTAGCAGAGTCATATTACATCATTAGAAAACATAACTTTGAAACAGTTTTGCATATTCAAACTATAAGCATGCGAATCGGGACAGTGCGGTATCGTGCAGTGTGCAACATGTATTGTGCATCAAATACTAACTCTTAGGGGCAAAGCTTATCTAGCAGACTGATCATATCGAATTGAGGCAAACATAACAAGTGAACTATCATTCATTCAGAGTTTAAGACAACACATCTATATGATTTTGGTCCCCGAGAAACTCAGGATTGGCAGCGGTAATCCAGCTATCCAATGACTCACATTCTGATACTATTAGCAGCTGTGACCGAGGTTCAGCTTTGCACTAATAGTCATTGTCTGACCGATGCAATGCATGAAGCACTAACATATAAGCTCTACGATGCAGACTAAATGAACAAAGCAGGCTTATGCATACACTCATATTTCTTACCCCATAGTCGAACGGTTATCCCTGCAGCAGACACACAAGTTAGCCATAATTTGTATATTCATAACTTATGTATCAATCACTGGTGTCATCAATCAATAGGTATGCAAGAAGGTAAACCTAGCATGCGCCCTATCTATATGACGGTCCATGGGTCGCCCCATGATTAGCAGCAGTTGCCCAAGGTTCAGCTCTTCACTAGCACGCATGGGTGTTGGCAGCTGTCACACGAGGTCCAGCTCTACCAATACACCCGAGTGCAAGCAGCTGTGACATCATGGGTTCTGCACAACACTAATAGACATATCGCCCCACTAGACCCTTGCGAGCCGTACACCTCAGGGCGATCCAAAAATCTCTTCCGGACCGAGCGGTTCCCAGTGCCCCAGGAACCGTTCGAGAGACAAGACCTTGTGCACAAGTTGTCCGAGACCAATGCAATGACATAAACACATAGTGCAAGCAAAATAATGATCAAGCAAAACATATGCGGTCTTAGCGAAACACATCTTATCAAACGAAGCATATCTTTCTCAGACGAAGCACACATTTCACATATCTAATAGCACACCCCACTAGACCCTTGCGGGCCGTATCCTCAGGGCGTACTATTAGTCACTGCACTCACACATTCACTTAGCAGTACGATATAGCAAACAGACAAGCGATACACATAATGGCAAGCACGATTGATTTCATTTCTAACATATGCAATAACTATCTCTTCTTAGCATATTCAAAGGGACATATTCGAACGATTCATTTACTTATCTTGTTAGCATAGCAAAGGTTCGTTCAATAGCTGTGTCGGTGTTTCTAAGCATTGCAATATTTCTATCTTTTCTCTTAGCATAGCAATGGTTCTATTTCATTTCTGACAAGCATACACATTCTCTTAGTTAGGCAGCAGATTCGTTTCGATGACAAGCTATGTGCGTTCTCTTATTAGCATACTTAGTCGGTTCTATCATTCTCTTATGAAAACATTTCTTCTTAAGCAAACAAGCATTCAAAAACTCAGATTCATTATTAAGTCGTGCAAGAATCAGAGAATGCAGTTCTGCCCACTCACTTTGATCAATCGGTCGGGAACTCTCCGAGAAGACTTTCGTTCGAGCAAGCAAGGCGATATCACTTTGTACGTAGCGTCGATGCGGAGCAGGACGCTACACACCGCGGACGATTTCTGCGTTTGGTAGTCGATCCCGTCATGACGCGCGTGATCATGAAGTCAGAATTTTGTGTTCGTTGCAGCAACTTTATACGTAGTTTTCGAGCAATCCAACCATTGGATCGATGATCCAAAACCTCCAACGTAATTTTGGTATATAGATCTTCACCCATCTCCATTTTCAGCTGTTAATTCAATTGATTTATAGATCAAAATAGGCCTCCAAGTTGTGCGTTTAAACTGAAATTATTCTTACAGTTTCATGGTGCCAACTTCGCGGATTTGTTTCTCCCTCGTCGTAACTCCGTTTTAGGAACCGTTTTCTCTGACACACAGCAGGTATAAATACCTTCATGCTTGTATTAATAGTTGGGAGTAATTCATAGATTTTATTGACCAAGCCTTTGTTCCAAAAACCTGGAAAAAGATAATATTTTCTAAATTTAGAATTTTCTGATCCGGGGTGCATCCCGCCAACGAGGCTACGTCATCGCATACGAATTGCACCGAAAGGTGCGTAATGTAAATACAAACGTATAGGCTTTTAGGAAACTTGATTTGGAAGTGTGTGCATGTCGGGATCAACGCATATCCGTCGAAAAATACCGTATCGGCCTATTCCGACACCTTGCCATAACTTCGTGTGTGCTGGTCGTTTCGTAACTAAACTTGTTCCATCGGATTCGCAGCGTTAAGCTGGTCCTATGACTCAAGTTTGGTTTAATTCTGAGAATGTTGACGAAACACCATTTTGCGGGCCCTACGGTTCCATTTGACGGGTGATTTCGTGACCGGTTCACAGGAATTCAATTTCGGACACTCCGTTGAGTTCGTGTCATCGTTCTAAACTTGTAGATACTAAGTTTTCTAAATTTGGAGAACTTTATCTCTGACACACTTTACGGTGCAAAGTGGGCCACAATTAGACATCGCTTTGATCTGAAACTGTCATTTTTGCTCATGTGTCCAAATTGGACTTATGGGTAGTCAATTCTAGCTATTTCTTATATTTTAGAAATGTTGGAGATATTTGTTGCAGCATTCAGAGACATTCGTATGGATTACACCTTTTCAGGAACAATTGACTCATTGAGCTCGCTACTTGGACCTCACTATATCCAGAATCCAAGCAAGTGTACCTTGCCAAACTTGTAGTAGATCATGTTATATTATCTGCTTGTATTTCTTTCCATATATATATTTTTGTGATGTGCTTGCTCAACCTAGGACCGTGAGACGTTGCTTAGCGTCCGAACAAGGTTCGGGTGTCAACGCCGTACGCGGAGTCGAGTAACGTCACTTAGAGAGTTGATACAACGATCCTATTTTTACGTATTTACTTTACCAAGTACGCCATACCGTAGGACACTTGACACTATTTTATGTGACATAAACTTTCTTGAGTTATTCATGGTGATTATGTATAGGCTTACAGGATTCATGATATGAGACTTGCATATTATATAGATATCATTATGACTCGTTGTACTAGCTAAAGGTCATAATCTTGCATGTTATGGACATGAGACGTGAGGTTACATTGGGTAGGGAGAGACACACCATACTACAGGATGATTATGTTTATATATATACTATATTACTGGAGGTGCCTTAGACTTTGTCTCAGATCTTTGGCACATTTACTGGCCCTATGAGATATTACTTGTTGCTATAGGCTCCCTGACACAGAGCCTATAGTAGTTTCAGCCTGAGTACGAGTGATGTTCTCACGTGCATATCACTTAGATGGTTACAGTAGTTTACCTTTGAGTATGTGACATTATATTATTTTACTTTGGCATGTTGTTTCTTGTACCTTGTTACGTTCCTCGGAGGACCTGGTTCCTTGCCAGTTTTGCAGCATAGATCGTTATGGAGCCTTTGGAGTTGCTGATGTGTGTTTCTTGTTATGCGTGCATTGGTGCCATGTACTTATATTATTTCTACCAGAGTTATGGTCATTTATTCATATTGTTTATTCATCTGCTAATGTAGCCTAGTTTTATAGACTTATCTTCCTTTCTCGAGTCTATTCGAGCTTATGTGTTACTGGGTGGCCAACTTTAGCACATGTAGTTTATTTTTAATATTTTGTTCTTTATGTGGATTGTGACATAAATATTTTCAGTATTCGTAGATAGTTATCCTTATTATACAACTTATATGTATTCGAGTCGGACCAGAGTCTGGTCGAATGCGTAGCGGGCATGTTACGTACTTTTAGTCCTACGTATTTTGGGACTGTGGCGTTATATATTTTTGTGGTGGCCCATGTAGGTCAGTGTCACACCCCAATCCCAAAATACCGAGGGAGTAGCCATGTGGCAAGGGCCAGCAGTACAACTCCAATGGACAAACCCAATTTAATGGACCCGTTAGAGTGTACTTAACCTGTAATAAATATAATTGCAGTCTACACCATCTATCACATAATAATTCTAATCTCATCCACAGAAAGAAACATAACTAAATATAATAGACTAATCAAGATAATAGGTAAAAAGAAATATAGTCTATCAACAAGTCCAAATAAATAGTGTCTCGGGGAACAACCCGATAAAATAAGTTAATACATAAATCCAAGAGTCAAGATATGAAATAATTGGAAGCAGAAATAACTGAGTATGTAACAGAATACTCAGGAGAAATCCTCTGGCACAACCGCGTCCTCTGGTGCCAGTACTGCTCCAACGTTATCTCCTGTCCCATATATCTCGGGGTATTCCTCCTCTACTGTACCTGGGGACATAATCCGGATCCAGGTCCTCAGGGGACATAGCAAGGTACAAGAATAACTCGAGCCAAATAAAATATAGTAAATAAAAATATATCCTCAGGGCAAGCTATGTAACCAGCTATGTGAAATACAATTTGAGAGTATCACTAGTACTCAGGCTGAAACCACTACAAGCTGTGTATCGGGGATCCGGTAGCAGTAATATCACGAAGGGCCAAATACATGTGCCAAAGCTCTGGTACAGAGACTAATACACTCTCCAGTAACATAAGTATATATATATATATATATATATATATATATATATATATATATATATATATATATATATATATATATATATATATATATATATATATATATAGCCTGTAGCCTGTGTGTCTCTCCCCACCCAATATAATCACACGTCTCATGTCCATAATATGCAAGATCATGACCTCTAGCTAGTACAACGAGTCATAATAATATCTATGTATATAAAAGTCTTATGTCATGAATCATGTAAGCCTATACAGAATCACCACGAATAACTCAGGAAAGATTCTGTCACATGAATAATGTCAAGTGTCCTATGGTATGATGTACTTGGTAAAGCAAGCACGTAAAAATATATAGGATCGTGGTATCAACTTTCTAAGTGACGTTACACAACTCCGCGTACGGCGTCGACACCCGAATCTTGTTCGGATGTTAAGCAATGTATCACGGTCCTAGATTAAATAGGTACAACACAGAAGTATATAGAAATAACTCAAGCAAATAATATCTCAATATCTACTGCAAGTTGGCAAGGTACACTTGCTTGGGTTCTGAACTCCTTCAGTTATTCCTGTAAAAGTAAAATCTTCAGGTACGCCTTCGGATGCTGAAACAAACATTACCATCGCTCTCAGAAAACTTAAAATAGCTAGGATTGACTACCCAGAAGTCCAATTTGGACACAGAGACAAAATTGATAGTTTCTGGTCAAAGCATGGTCCACATGTGGCCCACTTCGCACCAAAAAATATGCCAGAGACAAAGTTCTCCAAATTCATCAAACTTAGTATCTACGAGTCCAGAACGATGATACGAACTCAACGGAACATCCAAAACTGGATTCCGATGAGTCGGTCATAAAATCGTCCGTCAAATGGAACCATGGGGCCCACAAAATGGGGTTTCGTCAACGTTCTCAGAATCGAACTAAACTTGGGTCACAAGACCAGCATAACACTGCGAATCCAATGACACAAGTTTCGTTATGAAACGAAAAGCATACACAAAATTATAACGAGAGTCAGAATAGGCAGATACGGGGCTTTTCGATGGATACGTGTTGATTCCGGTGTGCACGCACATCCAAATCAACTTTCACAAAATCCCACACGTCTACCTTGACGATACGCGCCTTTCGGTACAATTCTCATATGATGAAGTCACCTCGTTTAGCAGGACGCACCCCATTTTAGAAAATTTCGGTTTTAGAAAACTAAGTTTTTGGTCAATTTCAACCGCGAATAAATCATAGCATACAACAAATTAAAATAAACTAATTAATGGAATTAAATCTTGGTTATGTTGTCTAAATTACTGTTCAAGTGAAATTTAAAAATATTAACTAGGTTGGAAGAAAAATAGCCATGAACATGGGTGTTTGGGACAGTTTTCTGAACTATAATTTGGGTCAATTTTTTTTCTGTTTTACGACACGAATTGCGACTGACACAGGGCACGATACACAGAACTAATTATACATGGTTCAAGAGGGTCATGTGGTCTTCGCATAGGATTCAACGGGTCAACATTTGGATTAATGTGCAGGAAGATACGAAGGTGGGAAGTAGAGTACATCGTTACTGTTGTGCTCGGGATATTGGGCGGCCTGTCTTCGCGGCTGATGGTGGCGGCGATGGTCGAAATGAGAGAGGGGTTGCTAGTGGTAAGGTTCGGTTAGGCTGGGGTTTTATAGGGGTGAGGGTGGACGGTTTCTAGGAGACGAAGATGGAGGGTTTCGGTCTGTTTGGAAGAGGAAGGGGAGAGGGTTCGGCTGCGGTCAGTTTTAGGGTTGAGGAGTGACTATAGAGGGGAAATGGGTTTCGGGTAGCCGGGTTGGTGGGTCTCGGGTTTGGGTTTGGGTATGGGTTAGGATCCGGTCCTAGTTGGTTTAATGAGTTAGTTTGGTTCAGTTTGGTTCATTTTGGGTTGGTTTAGGTTGGTTTATTTAAAATAATGCTATTAGCTATAAAAAAAAATTAGTTTTAGACTCCAATAAATTTCAGAAAAATTATACAATATTCTATTATTTAATTATACACCCAAAAATATAATTTTTGTAATATTTTAATAATTAATTTATTACACAAAAATATAAATCCATGAAGAACATTTATTATAATTAGCTAAAAATTACAGAAAAATCTGCCAAAATTTTAAAATTCATAATTCCAATAATTAAAATTTTAAAATTAAATTTTAAAAATCTGGGTGTTTACAATCTACCCACCTTAAAAGAATTGTGTCCTCGCAATTAAGAAAACAAAACGTAACCGGTCTAGAAAAGGTTTGCTTCAGAAGAGATGATACGGTTGTAAGACATATTTGTTGAAGCATGACACAAAAGATAAGAGAACATGAACAAGGAAAAATTAAGAGGAAGGGTGAGGGTTTTGTTCAAGCAGAACACGTAGGAAAAAAATAAAAATTATTTCCTAGGCAATGAGAGATGAGTAACTCAAGAGTAAAGGAGCCTGATTAGAGTGAAGATCAACTACAGCTTATGAAAACTTGGGTACCACTGACATATTACTAATCTAGACTAATCAAGTTCATGATAGCATAATACTAGGTATAGGCTAGAGAATGGAACTAACAGGCACATGCTAAAGTATTACTTGGAATATTCGCTATTATAGCTAGCTATGATAAAACTAAATCTTACTCATATTTGCTACTCCTCGAGTCTGTGCCTCCTCCACTATCATCGCAAAAGCCTATCCATATCCATGTGGTGATGCCTTTTGTTGTTGCTGGGCCTGCTAGAAGAGTGTTGCCTGTGGTACCAAGAGTGGCCTCGGCTGATATCCTCCCGGTGGTGGTAAAACTTTCGGTTAACCATCGGTGCTCCCTCTTGACGCTCAGGGCAATCCTTGGATGAATGTTGGTTGGATCCGCAAATCAAGCATAATCACAACTTGCGTCTGCACTCGCTCTCGTAATAATCTCATTTGCCATAATATTGACATATAGGCAGTGCCTGCGGAGCTGCTCTGGGTGGCTGGTGCATGTGAGGTCTCTTTGCAGCTTCTCCCTGTGGTGCTCTGGTTTGTGCTGATGTGAACGGTTGTTTTTGGCTGGACTCTTTCCTGGTGATGCGCTCCATGCGTCGGGCTGCAGAAAGGATGTCAGTATATAAAGTAGGTGCAACGGATCTGATCAATCTCTGTAGATCAAAGCTAAGTCCGTCGAAGAACTTCTCCGCCTTCTCCTCTTCTGTCAGAATCAGAGTAGGGATAAAGTGACTCAAATGGATAAACTCTGCATTATACTCTTCTACCGTCATGTTACCTTGAATGAGGAGGTTAAACTTATCTCTAAGTTCTGCTTTAGCAATGGTTGGAATATACATTTCCTGGAAGAGTCTAGAGAACTCAACCCAAGTGACCCGGTCTGGTCTAAACCGTCTCTCCTCAGATAGCCACCAGTGATATGCATTGCCTGTCAACTGCATCCTGACGGCAATCATCCAACGCTCCCTCGGAAGCTCAGCTGCTTCTAATTAGTATTGAGTATTTTTGAGCCACTCATGAACTTCAGTGGGCTCCTCCTTGCCAGAAAAGATATGAGGCTTCAGCTGGCAGAAATCAGTGATAGATTCCGTCGATGGTCGTCTAGTTGGTGGGTTCGTCTGCTCTAGTATTGCCACTAGGCTGTTCCTCAAGTTTTTTGCCTGACATTGATGAGTCTCTTGATGAACCTGTTGTTGGGCTTACATCATTGCGTAGAACATTTGGAACATCTGTTGTCCGTCCATAGCCTGTCCTGGTGGGAAAATGGACATTGGTGGAGTAAACTGCGGCGGTGGTGGAATATCGTCTCGTCGGAACCTTGAGGCATGCTGATATGCTTATTTACTTTGTTGAGCGGATGGATCTCGACCCAATGGTGTCACTCCATCGTCATAGGTGACCAAAGCACCTTTTGGTGTACCTATGGGAGTCTCGTCGCCGGATCGTGGATCCATTACTCTGTATTAAAAGTAAACTATGAGAATCGTACAAAGGAATCAAGACAGGATGCAAGTCAAGAAATTATTTTGATGTTGACATAGAGGTCAAGAACAGATCAACAAGTGGATGAGATCCTATAACTTATCCCAATCGCAGGCTTGCTTGGTTCCTTAGTTTAAACCAAAGCAATATAGTCGTTGACCTGCATGGGTCACCACAAAAACCATGTCACGCCTCAGTCCCAAAATATCGAGGGACTAGCCACGTGGCAATGGCCAGCAGCACAACTCTAATGGATAAACCCAATTTAATGGACCCGTTATAGTGTACTTAAGCTGTAATAAATATAATTGCAGTCTACACCATCTATCACAGAATAATTCTAATCTCATCCACAGAAAGAAACATAACTAAATATGATAGACTAATCAAGATAATAGATAAAAAGAAATATAGTCTATCAACAAGTCCAAATAAATAGTGTCTCGGGGAACAACCCGATAAAATAAGTTAATACATAAATTCAAGAGTCAAGATATGAAATAACTGGAAGCAGAAATAACTGAGTATGTAACAGAATGCTCATAAGAAATCCTTTGGCACAACCTCGTCCTTTCGTGCCAGTACTGCTCCAGCGTCAGCTCCTATCCCGTATATCTTGGGGTATTCCTCCTCTGCTGTACCTGGAGACATAATCCGGATCCAGGTCCTCAGGGGACATAGCAAGGTACAAGAATAACTAAAGCCAAATAAAATGTAGTAAATAAAAATAGATCATCAGGACAAGCTATGTAACCAGCTATGTCAAATGCAATTTGAGAGCATCACTAGTACTCAGGCTGAAACCACTACAAGCTCTGTATCGGGGAGCCGGGTAGCAGTAATATCACGAAGGGCCAAATACATGTGCCAAAGCTCTGGTACAGAGACTAAGGCACTCTCCAATAACATAAGTATATATATATAATCAGCATGTAGCCTATGTGTCTTTTCCTACCCAATGTAATCATACATCTCATGTCCATAATACGCAAGATCATGACCTCTAGCTAGTACAATGAGTCATAATAATATCTTTGTATATGCAAGTCTGATGTCACGAATCCTATAAGCCTATACAGAATCACCACGAATAACTTAGGAAAGATTATGTCACATGAATAATGTCAAGTGTCCTATGGTATGACATACTTGGTAAAGCAAGCACGTAAAATATATAGGATCGTGGTATCAACTCTCTAAGTGATGTTACACGACTCCGCGTACGGCATCGACACCCGAATCTTGTTCGGATGTTAAGCAATGTCTCACGGTCCTAGATTAAACAGGTACAATACAGAAGTATATAGAAATAACTCAAGCAAATAATATCTCAAGATCTACTGCAAGTTGGCAAGGTACACTTGTTTGGGTTCTGAACTCCTTCAGTTGCTCCTGTAAAAGTAAAAACTCCCGGTATGCCTCCGGATGCTGAAACAAATATTACCATTACTCTCAGAATAGTTGAAATAGCTAGGATTGACTACTCATAAGTCCAATCTGGATATAGGGGCAAAATTGATAGTTTTTGGTCAAAGCGGGGTCCACATGTGGCCCACTTCGCACCAAAATATTTGCCAGAGACAATATTCTCCAAATTCATCAAACTTAGTGTCTACAAGTCCAGAACGATGATAAGAACCCAACGGAACATCCAGAACTGAATTTCGATGAGTCGGTCACGAAATAGCCCGACAAATGGAACCGTAGGGCCTACGAAACGGGATTTCGTCAACGTTCTCAGAATTGAACCAAACTTGGGTCACAGGACCAGCATAACACTACGATTCCAATGGCATAAGTTTTGTTGCCAAACGACAAGCACACACAAAATTATGATGAGAGTCCGAACAGGCCGATACGGGACTTTTTGACGGATACGCGTTGGTTCTGGTGTGCACGCACATCCAAATCAACTTTTGTAAAATCCCACACATCGGCGTTGACTATACGCGCCTTTCGGTATAATTTTCACATGACGAAGTTGCCTCATTTAGCCGGACGCACTCTGTTTCAGAAAATTTTGGGTTTAAAAAATCAAGTTTTTGGTCAATTTCAACCACAAATAAATTATAGCATACAACAAATTAAAATAAACTAATTAATGGAATTACATCTTGGTTATATTGTCTAAATTACTATTCAAGTATAATTTAAAAATATTAACTAAGTTGGAAGAAAAATATCCATGAACATGGGTGTTTGGGACAGTTTTCTGAACTATAATTTGGGTTTTTTTTCTGTTTTGCGTCACGAATTATGACTGACACAGGACACGATACACAAAACTAATTATACAGGGTTCAAAAGGATCATGTGGTCTTCACATGGGATTCGACAGGTCAATATTTGGATTAATGTGCAGGGAGATACGAGGGTGGGAAGTAGAGTACCTTGTTACTATTGTGCTCGAGATATTGGGCGGCCTGTCTTCGCGGCGGTGGCGCGTGTCGGTCCGACGGCTGACGGCAACGACGATGGTCAAAAATGAGAGAGGGGTTGTTGCTGGTGAGGTTCGACTAGGCTGGGGGTTTTATAGGGGTAAGGGTGGGCGGTTTCAAGGAGACGAAGAGGGAGGGTTTCGGTCGGTTTTGGAAGAGGAAGGGGAGAGGGTTCGGCTGCGATCAGTTTTGGGGTTGGGTGTAGAGGGGAAATAGGTTTTGGGTAGCCGGGTTGGTGGGTTTTGGGTTCGGGTATGGGTTAGGATCCGATCCTAGTTGGTTTAATGAGTTGGTTTGGTTCATTTTGGGTTGGTTTGGGTTGGTTTAGGTTGGTTTATTTAAAATAATATTATTAGCTATCAAAAGAAATAGTTTTAGACTCCAATAAATTTCAAAAAATTTACACAATATTCTATTATTAATTATATACCCAAAAATATAATTTTTATAATATTTTAATAATTAATTTAATACACAAAAATATAAATCCATGAAGAACATTTATTATAAGCTAAAAATTACAGAAAAATCTCCCAAATTTTCAAATTTTATAATTCATAATTCCAATAATTAAAATTCCTAAATTAAATTCTAAAAATCTGGGTGTCTACAGTCAATTTAAATCATTTCGGTTACTTTTCGGTACCGAGCGAACCAGTAATCAGGATTAGTAGTATTAGTATCTTAATCCACAACTGATTTAAAAATTCTTTAGCATTTGATTATCGTCCTTGTACTTCATAAATTATACTCTTTTATTTCCCTCGACATGCTTATTATCGTTTATCATCTTTTCCTATTTCAGAGAGATGGACGTTCGTGCGCGGTATTTTCCTCCAGAAGTAGATCCTTGTCAAGGCGGAAGAAGACATGCTGGATATAAATTTTTGAGAAGATGGTTACCCTTAGTAGAATAGGTAGATAGGTTATTCCTATATGTTAGAGCTAGTTTAGATTGTTAGTATGAGAAATTGAATATAGTATTAGAGGCCTAGAACTAATAAAACCTTACCTTTGCTTATGGTAGCAGTAATTTAGAAGTATTAGAAGTTAGAAAGATGGTTTGATTCTAATGCACTAGAATACTTTATAAAATACATAGCTAGATGCTAGGGATTAGATGTGGCCTATGATGGTGATACAAGGAATTGTATTATGACCTTAAAAAATTGGAACCTTACGTCGCATGCCATAGTGGTTAAATCTCTAGTTGTCTTGTGACTTTTAGTATCAAAACTAGATCTTATGACCCCTTAGATTATTGATAACTATAGGTCTGGACTAAATAGATAGGTAGATTGCTAGACCAAATGTTTGAGTAATTAGATAACTAGAGTACTAAGTGTAGCTTTCGAAAATCTAACTAGATGTACTTGATTATTTGGGTTGTCAGTGTTAATTGAACAAGTGAGTTCCACCCGTGATTACTTAGGTAGATAAGGTAGTATCTGTGATAGAGCAAATAGGATGAAGGATAAGAATTTGATAGATGTTATAGTCTTGAGTTAGATATAATGAATTGCCTATAATAGATGACAAGATATAACAAGATGGTAACCATATAGTTGGATGAAGGTATACATGGAATAAACAAGGAGAAATCTCTGGCTTAAGGTAAATAAGGTAAAATGGTAACAAGAAGAGATTCACGAGAAGTACATGACCTTGAGCATTTTAAATTAAGAGTAGGATCTAGGAAGGACTGAAGATTTTATCACTCGGTAGTTGCTTAGAAGATCTATACTATGAAATAGAAAGTACTGTGTCATGATTGGCGAAGCTTAAAGTTGAAAACAAGATTAACATACTAAAAGGATATAAAGGTGAGTAGGAAACAAATGATAAGGAAAAGATATTATGGTCGCATAATCCAAGGAGAAGGGATTGTGGTATGGACTTGAGGGGTAATAATTTTAGTATTTATGAACTGTAATGCTTTTGGAATTTTGAGAACTTAGTGCGAGTAAAAATTGTCGATCAATCTCGAAGTAGTACAAATTTTAAGAAATTAAACACAGGTTCAGAATCACATACTGACTTGTTGGTTATTATGTAGAGGATTATCACAAGACCCTTAGATTATAGATTTACACATGGTAAAAAAGTGTATATGGAAGATAGAAGTGTAAAACCCCTATTTCAAAAAAAAAAATCGTATTTATTATTATTTTTATTAATTAATAATTTAATTATAGTAATTATGTGATAATTAGGAGAAATAGATTTTTAATAATTTTTATTTTAGGTGTTGGTGCACTTAGAGGATTTATGGGACCATCAGGAATTTTTCGGAATTTATTTCATGTAGGAGATCCCTTGAGCAGTTGCTAGCTTAACGGTGTGCATTAATATAATCTATAAATTTTTTTATGAGTATATATATATATATATACAAATATATATATATGTATATATATATTTAAAAAGAAAAAGAAAAAGGAAAAGAAAAGAAAAGAATGGAAAGTAATAATAAACTAATAATAATAATAATAATATTACTAATAACCCATCCATCCTTCAGCCAACAACTCCTTATTCTAACTCCTAGCAAACGTAAAGCAAGCAACAAAAGCAAACCTTAGCAAACCAACTTTTCCTAGCAAAGCCCACAGCCAGCGCCCCTATTCCATCTCAGACCCCCCCCCCCCCCCCCCGCGAACCATCTCTCTGTCTCCTTCCTATTCTTATATATATATATATATATATATATATATATCTTTCATAAAACCCTAACCTATCATCCCAGACCCTCCTCTTCTCATCTAGACCTAGAGAGAGCCGTCACCGCAGCCGGAGAACCCCGCCAGGCCGTCCAAACAAATCCCGACGACTGCGACCCCGCGCACTGCAGATTCCCACACGAGGTACCTTTGTTCCGGAGTTGCTTTCCGTCGACTCGCTCAACCAAACGCCACCTCGTCTTCACCGGTATGCTCATACCTTAACCCTCTTCCATATCTGTATGATAGCAGACCTCGAACAACACGAAACCCTAGGCGAAAATAGCGTCAAAGTTGGCGCAAGCAGACCGAATTCTGGGATCGCAGAAAACTGCGGTGACCATCCATGTTGCCGAGTTCGTATCTCCCACCACAGAGATCCAAATTCAATGATTATTTTTGGTATGCGTAGACCACTTGACCTAGTTTAATTTCTGTTAAATAATCCTAGATTATTAACTGCTGTGGACAGAATTAAATTCGTCACAAAACCCCGCGAACCCACTTTTTCCAGATTTTCAAAAGTTGTGAAACGGAGCGCGCCCCGCCAAACGGGACCGCCCCGCCGTGTACCAAGTGTACCGAATGGTGCACGCAGCATAACCGAACACGTAAAAATTCTTGGAAACTGATTCGGACGCGTGTACGCGTCGGAATCAGCCCGTATCCGCGGACACACCCCGTGTCGCAACTTTTGTGGGAGTCACGCATATTTTCTGCACGCTCGTCAGATTGCGACGAAACTTGTGCCACTGGACTCGTGGTAACGCGCTGGTCCTGTGATCCAATTTTCACGCAATTCTGAGACAGTTGACCAAGTCGCCAATTGGCGGGCCCCACAGTTGACTTTTTGGACGAAATTGTGTTCGGCGCATCGGAATTCACATTTGGATATACCGTTGGGTTCGTATTGACATTTGTTTGACCTATAATTTGTTCCATTTAGAGACTGTTACCCTCGGCACGCTTTTCGGTGCAAAGTGGGCCACACGTGGACCCCACTTTTACCCAAAATTACCGTTTTGCCCTTGTGTCCAAATTGGACGAAAGGGGAGTGCTTTTTAGCTATTTTATTTATTCTGGGAACGTTGGTGATGTTTATTTCAGCATCCGGAGACGTTCATTCTGAGGCCGTAGCTTCTGCCTCTTGGTGTTGATATCGGGACACTACATTTTGCAGCTTTCTTGCTAGGCAAGATACCTTGCCAAATTGTTTACAGTATTTTGCATGCTTAGTATATTTCTGTATATTTATTGCATTTCTGTTTATTTATTGCATGTGTAGTTCTTTCAGTCATTACTATATATTAGATATGTTGACACATACTTGACACCTAGCATCATAGAGGACAATCATTAGGCGTATGGGCTTTTAACCACTCTGGTAAACCGTAGTCACTAGCACGCACTATGGTGGTCGTGTCCGATGGTCGCTACCCCCGAGGTATGTCGATTGATGGAGTCCGAGGGTCGCTACCCCAGAGGTATGTCGGCTGATGATTGTCCACTGACGAGCGCATGAGTTGTGAGGATTAGATCGAGTAGCCTACCCTTGCCCATACGTCAAAAGTTATCCTCATTTGCATTCATATAGATTATCTTGTACAGCGTACTTATTTATTTTCAAACATTATGCATGTTCACTGTATTCAAATTGGCTTGCTTCTATGTATCTTGTTATGTCCCTCTGAGGACCTGGTCCCTTGCCAGGTATAGACGACCAGGAGTATCCGCAGGAGTACGGGCCTGGACCTGACGCATTACTTTCTGCCGAGGAGGTCTTACCTTATGAGCATCTTTGATTACATCTAGCGATGGATTCTTTTAGCTGATACACTTCTGTCTTCACATTATTTTATATTGGAGATTTTATACTTCTCTCTCATTTTAGTTTTGGATATAGTCATTGGTAGTGGATTTGTCTCCACCCGACTATTATTTTGGATATTTCAGACTCCTTATTCTAGTTTAGTATTTCTTTTCTATGACTTGTTGTGTGGATGAGATTAGCATATCTGTGACTTGTGACATTATATATACCACATGTGAGTTTATATTCATATTACAGCGTACGTATGGGTTATGGTTTCCATATATTGGAGTTGCCATATCCATGCGGCTGGCATGCTTACGTGTCCTAGTCCTACGTATTATTGGGACTGGGGCGTGACAAGAAGTCTTATAGGAATGATAGCTGAATATTGTGGACTTACACATAAACTGATTAGGGCCAAAAATTTAGATTTTTGACTAATAAGGGTATGAGCTTGCTGGATCTATCCTTAGTAGTAGGTGATGATAATCTATTTCTAATTTACCATAGTTGATGAATTTTTAAATTTTAGAAATCTTATCATCTCATTGAGTTCGAAGAATTTTTACTCAAGATAACCATGACATCATGCTTGTGTAATAGGGTAGTAGCCTAGTCAAAAGATTCTTGTAAGGAAGATAGGTTTTAGATGACAGAGATTAGACGAACAATAGTTCAGAAAGTTAGACAATATAATGGAGTAAGTTGTACAAAAATGGATAGGCATTCCAATTAAAGATTAGACGAGTATTGATGAGTGTCCTCAACGAATAGTATGCCATGAGTGATAGACCTAAGTACATACTTAGTTTGGCCTTGACCCTTACCTACTAAGTTAGGAATATGCGAGGTAGACGAAGTTGTAAGGATCGTATATTGTTTACCTATAACCAGAGGTAGGTTTTCAATAGTATGAGTGAGATTATATAGAATATAACTTATACGAATATAGTACTGAGTTTAAGGATTAGTTGTTTACTCACTCGACTGCATTCCTATCTTCCTATCAAATTATTATCTTATTTTGCATATATAGCCTCGTGCTTTTGCAACAATGATCCTTATAATTATAACAACTAAGTAGATCCTTATTTCCTTCCCAGTCGTGCTCTAGTAGCAAATTTTTCTTTTAGTTAGTACCATCTTCATGGTGTTAATATCCATCTCACTGTAGGTATCAATTTTTTCTATTTCTAATTTTCTAATCTAGTCACTGTGACTTGATTCTCCAGATACTTGTCTAATCATACATTATTCAATCATGTGACCATACTCCCTAGACTTATCATAAACTTCTCTTGTCATGGTCTGTAGATTCCTTCCTTTGTGATTCCCTCGATTAGTCCCTTCGTCATCAATGACATGCGATGATCAAAGTCTCTATACCACATTGCCCTAATTATACCAAACCAAACCCTTTCTTATGTTTTGTTGAAGACATGAACTATAGGAGCAATATTATTTTGGTAGCAATTTTGCTTATAGAGTTGTCGACCAATAGCACCCTAATAATATCTAGGTCCCCTTAGAGAATATTTGATTACGGCGAGTAGACCCTAGAACACTTGAATCTTTATTAGAAAGTTGGCCCTTACAGAAGTCTTGTTAGCAAGACCATGACTCTAATTTTGATACTAACTTAATTTTTATAAGTTGGGTAGATCGTAGCCCCCAGTTTTAGTGTAGGGTTATTTTAGAATTTCAGAGTAAATTTGAATTTATTTGGTATTGATTAGGATTAATTCCAAACAAAATTGAATTACCTCTTCAATTTTGTATCCTTTAATACCTTGGTTGTGGCTCGGATATTTGGAGCACAACACTATCCTTTCCTTTCCAATAATATCCACTTATATGACCTAGACTAGTCACTCTACACCTATAATATGACTATCACTCACAAACTCATCTTCTCATGCTTCGTTTTAGTCGCACAACATTCACGACGGATTTGTACACACAAATGACACCTAGATATCCTTTTTCATTGCGGACAATTTTAATATGCAACATCGACTCAATTCTTCCGACAACTTTGAGATTTATGAGCCTAACTGGACCTACTTCATTCATGACCCAACTGTTATGCCCAAATATTCATTTCCATGCTCTATATAGACCCCACAACATTTGTGGCATATCTCCTTCTAAAAACCTATACTTAAATATTCAATTCTGTTGCAATTAAATTAAATTGTACATCGGCAACCAAATTACCCTAACCACCGATATACCTGTAGCCCACTCGAGCCAAACAACGTCCATGACACATATGTTGCATTCAAATAATCTTCTATACACTCTACACAATATTAATCACCTTGACAAATTATATTACCCTTTGACACTTATTATTGCACCATTCATCAGCATCAATGATATGCGATAAACATTTTCTCAGTACCATCTCACCCTAGTTGTATTTGGCTATGATATTTTCTATTGTCTTGTAGACTCATGACCTAATTAGGAGCAAGGAGAACTGGTAAACTTTCTTTATAGAGTTATTGACTCATTAATGCCATGGTAGTTCCTAGATTTCTTCTGATAGTCTGTGACTAGGGTCACAAAATCCTAAACATCTCTTACCTCCCTTGAAGATAGACTTATATAACCCTTGTAAACAAGAGGGTGACCAAAAAATTTACGGCCAACTTCATTCTTATAAGTTGGGTAGAGCCTTGATTAAGCGTACCATTATTCTTAGAATGCGACGTCAAACTAGGATCCCATTAGTAACTGCATCCCCCATATTTTGATAAACAAGTGCAACCTTGCTTAACTAAAATCTTTTCTATCATATTTATTTTTAATTTCGATGATGAAATTTTTATAAGTTGGGTAGATTGTAAACTCCCTCAATTTTAATCTTTTAATTTTATTATTTTTACTTAATTATAGAAATTTTGAGAATTCTACTTAGCTAACTAGAAATATATAATTTAATGATAACTTGTATAAATAATATTTATTTTAGTAATTAAAATAAGCCAAAAAACTAATTTTTTGAATATAAAAGTATTTTTAAAGTATTATAAAAAATTTCTATAATTTTTTTCATGTGCAAACCTATTTTTGTATAGATATAAATCTATATATATAATAAAATAAAAAGAAAATGAAAAGAAATAATAAATAATAAATAAACCCAAAACCTAATCCTACCCACTACCCGCAACCCCTTCCCCTGCCTCTGTTCAGTAACCGACCCCCCTTCTCTCCAATATATACCGCCACCATCACCATCCGACAGCCACCGCCACCATCACCTTCACCCTGACCACGCCGCCGACCACCTGTACTCCGGCGACCACCACGCCTGCATCCTGAGCGCCAGTGCTGGCCACCCCCGACTACGGCGTCGCCCGTACGCTGGAGATGCAACAGCGGTCACAGCAGATGCTGCGATAATCCCAGCACAGCATCGACCCTCGTGTCCCCGTACGAGCGCCTGAAGCACTGTCGTCCTCCACGACGCCCAGCGTGGACGATTTCTACGTTTGGTAGTTGATCCCGTCGTGACGCACGTGATTATGAAGTCAAAATTTTACGTTCGTTGCAGCAACTTTACACGTAGTTTTCGAGCAATGCAACCATTGGATCGATAATCCAAAACCTCCAACGCAATCTCAGTATATAGATCTTCACCCATCTCCATTTTTAGCCGTTAATTCAATTAATTTATAGATCAAAACAGGCCTCAAAGTTGTGCGTTTAAACTGAAACTATTCTTACAGTTTTGTGGTGCCAACTTCGCGGATTTGTTTCTCCCTCGTCGTAACTCCATTTCAGGAACCGTTTCCTCTAACTCACAGCAGGTATAACCACCTTCATGCTTGTATTAATAGTTGAGAGTAATTCATAGATTTTATTGACCAAACCTTTGTTCCAAAAACCTGGAAAAAGATAATATTTTCTAAATTTAGATTTTTCTGATACAGGGTGCATTTCGCCAAATGAGGCCACATCATCGTGTACGGATTGCACCGAAAGGTGCATAACGTAAACGCGGATGTATGGGCTTTCGCAGAACTTGATTTGGACGTGTGTGCACGTCGGGATCAATGCGTATCCGTCGAAAAATACCGTATCGACCTATTCTGACACCTAGCCATAACTTCGTATGTGTTAGTCGTTTCACGACAAAACTTGGGCCAACGGATTCGCAGCGTTATGCTGGTCCTATGACCCAAGTTTTGTTCGATTCTGAGAACGTTGACGAAACACCATTTTGCGGGCCCTACGGTTTCTTTTGACGGATGATTTCGTAACCGGCTCACCATAATCCAATTTTGGACACTCCATTGAGTTTGTGTCATCGTTCTGAACTCGTAGACACCAAGTTTGCTAAATTTGAAAAACTTTATCTCTAGCATATTTTACGGTGCAAAATGGGCCACAATTGGACACCACTTTGACCTAAAACTGTCATTTTTGCTCCCTGTATCCAAATTGGACTTATGGGTAGTCAATTCTAGCTATTTCTTATATTTTGGAAACGTTGGTGATGTCTGTTGTAGCATTCAGAGACGTTCGTGTGAATTATACCTTTCGGGAGCAGTTGATGCATTGAGCTCGCTACTTGGACCTCACTATATACAGAATCCAGGCAAGTGTACCTTGTCAAACTTGTAGTAGATCCTGTTATATTATCTTCTTGTGTTTCTTTTCATATATATATTCTTGTGATGTGCTTGCTCAACCTAGGACCATGAGACATTCTTAGCGTCCGAACAAGGTTCGGGTGTCGACGCCGTACGCAGAGTCGAGTAACGTCACTTTGAGTATTGATACCACGATCCTATTTTTACGTGCTTGCTTTACCAAGTATGTCATACCGTAGGACACTTGACACTATTTTATGTGACAGAATCTTTTTGAGTTATTTATGGTGATTATGTAAAGGCTTACAAGATTCGTGATATGAGACTTACATATTATATAGATATCATTATGACTCGTTGTACTAGCTAGAGGTCATGATCTTACGTGTTATGGATATGAGACATCGTGGACATGAGATATGACATTACATTAGGTAGAGAGAGATACACTATACTACAGGCTGATTATGTTTATATATATATACTATATTACTAGAGGTGCCTTAGACTCTATCTCATATCTTTGGCACATTTACTGGCCCTATGAGATATTACTTGCTGCTATGGGCTCCCCGATACAGAGCCTGTAGTAGTTTCAGCCTGAGTACGAGTGATATTCTCATGTGCATATCACTTAGATGATTATAGTAGTTTACCCTTGAGTATGTGGCATTATACTGTTTTACTTTGGCATGCTATTTCTTGTACATTGTTACGTCCCTCGGAGGACCTTGGTCCCTTGCCAGTTTTGCAGCATAGATCGTTATGAAACCTTTGGAGTTACTGATGTGTGTTGCTTGTTATGCGGGCATTGGTGCTAGGTACTTATATCATTTCTATCGAAGTTATGGTTATTTATTCATATTTTTTATTTATCTGCTGATGTAGCCTAGTTTTATAAACTCATATTCCTTTCTCGAGACTATTTGAGCTTATGTGTTACTGGATGCCCGACTTTATCACATGTAGTTCATTCTTAATATTTTGTTCTTTATATGGGTTGTGACATAGATATTTTCAGTATTCTTAGATAGTTACCCTTATTATACAACATATACGTACTCGAGTCGGATCAGAGTCTGGTCGAATGCGTAGCTGACATATTACAGATTCCTAATCCTACGTATTTTGGGACTGGGACGTTACAGAATAAGCTAATCAAGCTTGTATGGGACCTTGGGTCAAATCCAGAGCATATCATCCATAACAAAAAATATGGCCAAACTTTCTCGGATAACCCCTATTCCACTACTATGTTGAAGTAAGGATAGTAAGGAGTGGTTAATAACAATATGTCATGACCCGCACCCAAAAAATCGGGCATGAGTCGTGGGTACATCCAGCCTATGCCGCAGAATCGGTGGTAGAATGCTGTAAAGGTTCGTTCTAGGTCACAATATCTATATCTCACAATGATCATTCAATATAACCTCTCCAAAAGGAGGGCAACCACGCAATATATATAAACTCTCAATCACAATAACTAGGGGAAGAGTAAAAGCACGATAAGATATCACAAAGAAACAAGAACCAAAGAGCAAGTACAATATCCAGATATACAGTCCAAGTCTAAAGTCTACAACATCACAGAAGCAACAAAATAATAAATACAGTCATCCAGAATATCAACTGGGAACAACCCAGGAAAACCCACCTAGCTAACTAGGGTGCTAATGGCGTCTCCTCGACGGGCTCCTCCTCAGTCTCTGGGTCACAACACTCCTCGACGCCCGGCTCGTAGAATGTCGGGCAAAAATCCTCAGGGTCCTCTGGAAAAAATATGCCCAGTCAGGACTGAAGCGAAGTACATAACTCTGAAAGCAACTCCAAATACATGGTAAGGTGTATATGACTAGCAATAGAAAAGTATACAAGATGCACAGGAAAATAAATACATGGTGGAGCAGATAAAGTAGCTGCAATTTAAAACTGAAGAACAATACAAGTAGTAGAGAAGTAACTGCATGTGAGAAAGCAGGAATACTAGCTAAGTGCCTTGAGCACAAGTTCGTTATGTGATCGGCTTAGGTTGCACATGAATAATCTACGATAACTCCGTTATGCGTGAGTTGCATAACCGACATACACATGGATACTGTTTGGCTTTGATCACATAACCAACTCCTACTCCCCTCCCCCACTAATACTCTTGGATCCAACCACGACACGCTACGTACATGATAAATAACTCGCGCACATGAAAGGCGAGAGCACACGAAGCACATGATAGCACATAAGAATCAATACCCGAAGCACATGATGAAATACACGTGATAGAGTACCCGCTGAACATGGTAAGGGGGATAACATCTCATGACGGGATCCACTAGTACCAGCTCGTGTAACAATGTGTCAGAATCAAGTATTACAGTTTTAGAACAGGTGATATAAACGCTATCATGAAATAGAAACGATCAGAGGTAGGTACTCGCCTGACGTCCTGAGCAACTAATGAGGATCGAGATCCGGACTGGCGTCGCAAGAACCTATTACGAAAAGCAAGATTAAACAGGGTTCTAAAGAGTTAAACTGATATAAAATAACTAAAAACAAGGTTCTAGGGTTATTCTAGGTCGAACGGGTCAAATCGATAAAATTTGGATCAAAAAGTCAACCCGGGGGTCCAAAAAGTCAACTCTGGGTCAAAACTAGGTCAAACGTTGACTTTTACGGTCAACGAGGGCAATTATGGTCAACGCTAGGTCAAACTAGGATGCCCCTAAAATTTTAGGTCAAAAATAGCTCATTAAGCTAGTAAACCTTCAAACTCGCCTCCTCGAGATACCGGGATACCCTCGGTAACCAATATCTCAACCTAGGCTACGCACCCCGCCTATACCCGTTAAAACCTATGCTAGCACGCGTAATTATATACACATATACATATAAAAGCAATTCTAAACCTATTCCTAGGCAATTGCTCAAAAACCCTGCTCCGATACTCAATACCTTGGGTATCTCAAGGTATTGAGATACCTTGATATCTCAAGGTATTGAGATATCCCTCTAATCTCTCACTAACTACCCATCTAGCTAACTATCTATGTATATAGATATATACCTAGCTATATATATAGGCTAATATATATATATATATATATATATATATATATATATATATATATACAAACACATATGCATATATATACATATATAGACACACATACATATATATATAAACTCACATACATATATATAAACACACACACACAACACACAACACAACAACCACACACAACACCAACGCACGCACAACCACCCCTATACCTATAAATATATATATATATAAAATACAACCCGAAAACTCTAGCACACACTTCCCGAAGCTAACCCAATGCGCGTACGACCCCGAAACCAAGAAACTAAGTCGAAATGGCTGTTCGGTCATTTCGACGAACACGTGGTGTGCGGTTCGCAAAACCTTGTGAAACGCACACCAAACCTACTCAAAATTGGCCCAAAATTTACCCACGGGTTCTAATCGATGTCTAGATCCAAAAAAAAAATGCTAACTCGTCGATTCTAGATCCGTGGCAAAAATGCGCACGCACATAGAACCTACGACGACAAAAACCCCCAAATTGCCCGAAACGCCCATTTCTCCGCGACATGACTTTACGTGTCCGAACGGAGACACATACTTACCCCCAAGACACCCAAGCACGTCCACCTAGGTCCGTCTAACCTAGGGCATCACCCAAAATAGGGCCAATCTCGGATTTCACCCAAAATTGACATAAAACCTAATGTCAAAGTCTCCAAACACAACCAAACAAGCTCTAACTTCTTCCCACGGGTAGCCTTAAGGTCTAGGAAGGTTCTAAACTCCTAATTATACTATATAATAGCAACCACTAAGAGGAAAGTTAGGGTTTACCTCTTGGGAGTTGGAATTCCCAAGGCCAAGGTCTCCAAAACCCTTGAAATCACCACCCTCAAGCCTCCAAGCCTCCAAATCAAGCCTCCACACTAAGTCTAGGCTCTACACACCTAGGTTAGGGAAAAGTAAATGGTTGGGTTCACATCCATGAAGAATAGAAGAAGAAAGAGAAGAAATGACTTACTTACTTGCTTGAAATAGGAAGTGGGAAGAAGAAAAGAAGAAGAAAGAGTGGAGAAGATGAAGAAGAAGAAGTGAAATGAGAATGAAGAATGGGGGGGGGGGGGGGGGCTGCTGTACAGGTCTGGAAAGGGTCGACCAAGCATGTAGAAATAGGTTTACACTAAGACAAATGACTAAGATACCCTCTCCTTTAGTCATGCTAATTAGGATTTGGGTTTGGGGTTCCAAAAGCACTCAAATTAACTCATAATCACTCCAACTAACTAAAATAAAATATAATAATAATTCTAAACCCAAAAATAAGCCTCACAAGGGTGTTGGTTGGGTCGGACATGGGTCCACTAGGGTCTGACATGGGTCCAGACTAGCCAAAACCCTAAAATAATCAATAAAAAAATAATACAACCATCAATTAAATATAAATATAATTAGTTATAAACAATACACAATTTACCAAATAAAAATAAAAAATAATCCTATTTTCTAGAATTGGGTAGTGACAAGCCTACCCTCCTTAAAATAATTTCGTCCTCGAAATTAAAAAGACAAAACTAGGACAGGAATGCAAGGAAAAGAAAAGAACCATGCCTCAGGGCTCGAAAAGATAAGGGTATCGCTCGCGCATTTCATCCTCCCTCTCCCAGGTCGACTCACCTGGAGAGTGATGCCTCCACACGACGTGAACCAAGGGAATAGTCTGGTTCCTCAACACCTTCTCCCGCCGATCCAGAATCTCCACCGGCTGCTCTGGATAGCTAAGAGTAGGGCCCACCACGATCTCTGAGTGATCCAATACGTGACTGGGATCTGCCACGTACTGTCTCAACTGCGACACGTGGAACACATCATGAACTTCCTCTAGCGTAGGCGGCAAATCTAGCCAATACGCCACAGCACCGACCCTCTCAAGGATGCGGAAGGGTCCGACGAAACGTGGGCTAAGCTTCCCGCCTCCACCGAAGCAAATAGTGCCCCGCGTCGGAGAAATCCTCAGGAACACCAGATCTCCAACCTAGCACATACAAGGTCTCTGCACTTAATCTAAAACAAGCAATCACAAGCAAACACAAGAACAAAATCTAGATTCTAAGCTATACCTCGAACTCCAAAGGTCTCCGGTGGCTATCGGCCCAATGTCGCTGCCTGTAAACACCCTAAATTTTAAGAATAATTTTAGAATAAGTTATTTCGTTTTTGGATTTTTCTGGAAATTAAAACCAAGATGAGTGTGATTTAAAGAATTTTTAAGTGTGCCAAAGGGCGTTAAAATATTCTGGAAGTAAAAATTTATTGTGTATAATGGAGAACCGGACGCATGGCATTTTTCGGTGAATTTGTTGGACATCGGAGCAACGAATCGAGGACCAAAAGCTATTTGGATTGTGAACCAAACCCGAACCAAACCAACCCGAAACCGCAGGGAAAACCCTACCCGCGTGGTATCCTGTAGCAGTATAAGACCGCCGTCCTCGACTTCCGTGTAGAACCAGCCGCCAGCCTACCAAAAACCCTAGTTCATCGCCACCCTCGGAGCATCCTCCCAGCCCGCTGTCGCCCGCGCTCAACCCCGGCCGCGCCGACTGCCTCTGACCCCGTTCCCGCGAGCCGACGACCAACCCAACCCGAGCGCCGCTCCCCGCTGGTTGCCCAGCCGCCGGCGACGCTGACCCTCGCCGTCGACTCTGTCCCCCTCGTTCCCAGAG
This sequence comes from Iris macrosiphon, assembly GCA_036927795.1. Taxonomy (NCBI): domain Eukaryota; kingdom Viridiplantae; phylum Streptophyta; class Magnoliopsida; order Asparagales; family Iridaceae; genus Iris; species Iris macrosiphon. Next base: position 867,086 of record JAYESA010000021.1, read on the forward strand.
CTCGCCGGGCCGCCCCAACTCCCATCCCGTCAGCGTCGAACCGACGGATCTCCTCGGTCGACCGCTGATCACAGTCGCCCGACCCCGTCTACGTCTCGCCTACCCCCGCGAAGCCTCGGCCGGCCGCCGCTGACCTAGACCCGACTCAGCAGGCACGGCCATCCTCGGAGCAGGGACACAGTAGACACCGGACACACCGCGAGGATACGACCAGGACACAGTTTGGACTCTCGGTCACGTGAAAAACAGAATTCACGGAGCCCTGTTCAGGTACCGTTTTCTCCCTCATCGTAACTCTGATTTCGATTCCGTCAGTTGCTATGCGTAGACTGTATAACCCTCTCGGTGCCCGTGCAACTCGCTCGGTGCATCGCGTCCTGTAGTGATCGCACACCGCGATCCAAAAACAGGAAAACCAACGCCATGTTTCACCCCGGAACTGAGTCCGCCCCGTCAATCGGGACGACTTGGTCGCACGCGGTCTTTACCGAACTGTGCGCGTCGTTGATACGGTCGTGTGGGATTTCGCAGAAGTCGATTCGGAGGTGCGTGCACCCCGGAATCAACGCGTATCCGCCGACGACACCCCGTATCCGACCTTTCTGGAACGCGCTGTAACTTTGTGTACACACGTCGGATCGAGACGAAACTTGCGCCATCGGACTCGTAGCAATACACTGGTCCTGTGACCCAAGTTTGGTCCGATTCTGAGAACGTTGACAAAATCACGTATCGTGGGCCCCATCGGCTCCACTTGACGGGTGATTTTGTGATCGGCTCATCGGAATCCAATTCTGGAAGTTCCGTTGGGTTCGTATCGTCGTTCCCAACTTGTAGACACTGAGTTTGAGTAATTTGGAGACCTTTGACCCTGACACGCTTTTCGGTGCAAAGTGGCCCACATATGGACCCCGCTTTAATCCGAAAATGACCTTTTTGCCCCTGTGTCCAAATGGGACGTAAGGACAGGCATTTCTAGCTGTTTGACATCTTCTGAGACTGTTGGTGATATTTATTACAGCTTTCGGAGTAGTACCTACCGGATCCACCGATACCAGGACGGCAGTTGATATTCAAACATCAGGCAAGTGTACCTTGCCAAACTCTACAGTATTGTTATATATTTTCCTTGCTTTATTATGTTGCTGTGCATGCTTAACCTAGGCCCGTGTGACGTACTTAGCGTCCGATTATCAGTCGGGTGCCGACACTGTACGCAGTGTTGGGTACGGTCATCTAGAGATGGACATTCGTGACACTTTATTCTCGTACTTGTCTTATCAAGTACCCTATGACCCAGGACACTTGACACTATTCATGAGACAGGATTTTCCCGAGATATTCGTGGTGATCCTGTATAGGATACAGGACATGGACATTATATTCTTAGATACTTTATGACTTGTTGCATTTAGCTATGATCGCGCTTGACATGGGCATGAGACGTTATGGTCATGATATGCGTGGTTACATTGGGTGGGGAGAGACACACAGGCTACAGGCTGTTTACATATATATATCTTCTATTATTGAGAGGTCGTAGACTCTCGTAGCAGAGCTAGACCCACTACCGGTTATTACCGCTACCGGCTCCCCGACACAGAGCTTGTAGTGGCTCAGCCTGAGACTAGTGATGCTCTCACTTGCATTTACACTTAGATGGTTACATATTTACCCCATTGTTCATTTAGTTATTTATTTGCTGCACTGCTTATCTGTATTTATTGGCATGAGCTTTCTTGTACCTTGCTATGTCCCCTGAGGACCTGGATTCAGATTTTGTCCCCAGATTTTGCAGACGAGGTTTATCCCGAGGTTTACGGGACCGGAGCAGGAGCCGATCCAGGAGCTGTACCGCCATCCGAGGACGAGGTCTTAGCTGAAGACTTCTCTTGAGCATCCATGATCATGCTCAGCTTTTATTATTTATTTCAGTCTTTTACTTTCTAGTCTGCTGAACCATTGTACTAGATATTTATCGGGTTGTTCCCCGAAGTACTTTGTGAGACTTGCTGATGATTTACATTCCTTATTTATTCTGTGGATCATATTTTATATCTTGTGTGGATGAGATTAGTTGTGCCATGATTGTCGTAGACTTGTTTTACAGCTTAAGTATGCCCTGATGGATCCATTATAAGGAGTTGGTCCATCGGTGCGTACTGCTGGCCATTGCCACGTGTCTGGTCCCACGGTATTTTGGGACTGGGGCGTGACACTGCCTGTCCTGCGCCACCCGAAGTCTATCTCTAATGAGCTTGACCTTCTTCGCTGCATCAACCACCATCTCTGGGCCAAGCAAAGCTCTCTCGCCTACATCATCCCATGATAATGGAGTGTGACACCTCCGTCCATACAACGCCTCAAAAGGTGACATCTCGATACTGGCTTGGTAGCTGTTGTTGTAAGCAAACTCTACCAAGTGCAAGTGATCCTCCCAAGAGCCTCTGAAATCCAGAACACAAGTGCGAAGCATGTCCTCAAGTGTCTGGATGGTCCTCTCTGACTGACCATCTGTCTGTGGGTGATATGCACTACTAAACTTGAGCTGGGTGCCCAAGCTAGCCTGCAGATTCCTCCAGAAATACGAAGTAAAGCGACTGTCCCAGTCTGATACTATGCTCACAGGAACTCCATGCAGTCTGACTATCTGGCGCACATACATCTCTGCTAGTCTCTCCGTAGACATACCCACTTTGAATGGTAGAAAGTGGGCCGATTTGGTCAACCTGTCTACGATGACCCAAATTGCATCCTTCCCGCCTGGAGAACGGGGAAGTCAAGAAACAAAATCCATGGTCACATGCTCCCATTTTCACTCCGGAATGGGTAACGACAGGAGCAAACCTCCTGGCCTCTGCCTCTCCGCCTTCACCTGCTGGCACACTAAGCATCGGGATACGAAGCGTGCTACCTCCCGCTTCATCCCGTACCACAATACATGCTCTCTCAGATCTCTATACATCTTGTTGGCACCTGGATGCATAGAGTACTGGGATCGATGCGCCTCCTCACGCAACGACCCACTCGGCACACACAACCGGGTACCGTGCCACAATGAACCATCATCAGCAATGGTGAAGTCATATGATAATCCAATCTGAACCTGCGCCCTAATGCTCCTCAGGGACTCATCCTGAAACTGTGTAGCCCTGATCCGGTCTACCAACTCTGACTGAATCTGCAGTCCCTACATCTGTATCTCAACTCCAGGCACTATCACCTCAATGCCCAAGCTCTCTAGATCTGCCAGAAGATAACGATCTGTAGTCAGGCACATAGCTACCAGATACCTGCTCAGCGCATCCGCAACTATGTTCACCTTCCCTGGATGGTACTGTAACAATATGTCGAAGTCTTTCATCAACTCCAACCATCTCCTCTGCCTCATGTTCAGCTCTTTTTGGGTAAACACATACTTCAAGCTCTTGTGGTCTGTGAAGATCTCCACACGCTCTCCGTATAAATAGTGTTTCCACAACTTCAGAGCAAAGATGACCGCTGCCAACTCCAAATCGTGGGTAGGGTAGTTCTTCTTATGAGGACGTAATTGCCTAGAAGCATAGGCAATCACCCTCCCATTCTGCTGCAACACACAACCCAGTCCCTTCCCCGATGCATTACTATAGATAGTGAATCCTCCAGACCCTGATGGCAACGTCAACACTGAAGCTGTCGTCAACCTCCTCTTCAGCTCATCAAAGGCAATCTGGCACTCCTCTGACCAAACAAACTCTATGTCCTTCCGGGTCAGCCTGGACAACGGCTCTGCAATCCGGGAAAAATCCTGAACAAATCTCCTGTAGTAGCATGTCAGTCCCAGAAAACTCCTGACCTCTGCTAATGAACTCGGAGCACTCCAGGCCTCAACTGCCATGATCTTTCTCGGATCCACCGAGATACCCTCTCCAGTCACCATATGACCAAGGAATTCAACCTTGTCAAGGAAGAACTCGTACTTCGAAAGCTTTCCATAAAGCTTCTCCTTCCTGAGAGTCTCCAGTTCTATCCTCAGATGCTCCTCATGCTCCTCTGGGGTCTTCGAATACACCAAGATGTCATCTATAAACACCACCACAAACCTGTCCAGATGCTGATGGAACACCTTATTCATCAGATTTATGAATACTGTCGGGGCATTAGTCAACCCAAGCGGCATCACTATGAACTCATACTGTCCATACCTGGTCCAAAAAGCTGTCTTCAGAATATCCTCCCTCCTGACCTTCACCTGGTGGTAGCCTGTCCTCAGATCAATCCTGGGAAACACCCTCGCTCCGCTCAACTGGTCAAAAAGATCATCAATACGCGGCAGCGGATACTTATTCTTGATTGTGAGGTTGTACAGAGCCCTGTAGTCGATACACATCCGTATCGACCCATCCTTCTTCGACAAAAAAAGTATCGGAGCACCCCACGAAAAAGAACTAGATCTGATAAATCCCTTGTCCTGAAGCTCATCCACCTGCTTCTTCAACTCTATCAGCTCACTATTGCTGACTCTATAGACATGCTGGGATATCGGCTCCGCGCCTGGCACCAAGTCTATAGAGAACTCCATATCTCTGTCCGGAGGTAACCCTGGCAACTCCTCCGAAAATACATCCATGAACTCCGCTATCAGTGGATGTGGCAACCTCGGCTCTACCACCAGGGCTCCGCAGAAGACTCCCTCGCTCTGCTCCGCTGCTCCTCTGGCAAACTCAAACTCTGGCTCACCCGGCGGACTAAACAATACTCTGCCTCCACGATAATCTATAGTAGCATAATGCATACTCAACCAATCCATCCCGAGTATAATGTCGTAGCTCGTAAATGGCATTACGAGTAGGCACACACTCAACTCCCGGCCTCCCAAGGTAACTCTTCGGTCTCTGCAGACATCACTAACTAGGATGATGCCACCCCCGATCGTGATCTTGCAGAGTCTAGTTAAAGGTTCAGCAACAAGATGGTGTCTAACAGCAAAAGATACAGACACAAAACTATGGGAAGCACCGAAATCAAATAAAGCAAGTGCTAGAATGGAATCAAGAAAAACAGAACCTGAGATCACATCACCAACGGTGCAAGATACGATATCATCAAGGGAGAAAATTAATATTGCAAAAGAAACAATTTCAGAAAAATTAAGGATAACAAAAATCAGGAAGGGTCCTAGTTGTGATTGAGCACACACTCTCTCAGCCTATATCCTATATCCAATTACAGGTAAACCTAGAAACTAGACCTGCAACTACGACCTGCATACTAGACCATGCATGGGCCGACACCAAAAATGTGTCACGACCCGCACCCGAAAAATTGGGCATGAGTCGTGGGTACGTCCAGCCTACGCCAAAGAATCGGCGGTAGAACGCTGTAAAGGTTCGTTCTAGGTCACAATATCTATATCTCACAATGATCAGTCAATATAACCTCTCCAAAAGGAGGGCAACCACGCAATATATATAAACTCTCAATCACAATAACTAGGGGAAGAGTAAAAGCATGATAAGATATCACAAAGAAACAAGAACCAAAGAGCAAGTACAATATCCAGATATACAGTCCAAGTCTAAAGTCTACAACATCACAGAAGCAACAAAATAATAAATACAGTCATCCAGAATATCAACTGGGAACAACCCAGGAAAACCTACATAGCTAACTAGGGTGCTAATTGCGTCTCCTCGACGGGCTCCTTCTCAGTCTCTAGGTCACAACACTCCTCGAAGCCCGGCCCGTAGAATGTCGGGCAAAAATCCTCAGGGTCCTCTGGAAAAAATATGCCCAGTCAGGACTGGAGCGAAGTACATAACTCTAAAAGCAACTCCAAATACATGTTAAGGTGTATATGACTAGTAATATAAAAGTATACAAGATGCACAGGAAATAAATACATGGTGGAGCAGATAAAGTAGCTGCAATGTAAAACTGGAGAACAATACAAGTAGTAGAGAAGTAACTGCATGTGAGAAAGCAGGAATACTAGCTAAGTGCCTTGAGCACAAGTTCGTTATGTGATCGGCTTAGGTTGCACATGAATAATCTACGATAACTCCGTTATACGTGAGTTGCATAACCGACATACACATGAATACTGTTTGGCTTTGATCACATAACCAACTCCTACTCCCCTCCCCCACTAATACTCTTGGATCCAACCACGACACGCTACGTACATGATAAATAACTCACGCACATGAAAGGCGAGAGCACACGAAGCACATGATAGCACATGAGAATCAATACCCGAAGCACATGATGAAATACACGTGATAGAGTACCCGCTGAACATGGTAAGGGAGATAACATCTCATGAAGGGATCCACTAGTACTAGCTCGTGTAACAATGTGCCAGAATCAAGTATTACAGTTCTAGAACAGGTGATATAAATGCTATCATGAAATAGAAACGATCAGAGGTAGGTACTCGCCTGACGTCCTGAGCAACTGATGAGGATCGAGATTCGGACTGGCGTCACAAGAACCTATTGTGAAAAACAAGATTAAACAGGGTTCTAAAGAGTTAAACTGATATAAAATAACTAAAAACAAGGTTCTAGGGTTATTCTAGGTCGAACGGGTCAAACCGATGAAATTTGGGTCAAAAAGTCAACCTGGGGTCCAAAAAGTCAACTATGGGTCAAAACTAGGTCAAACATTGACTTTTACGGTCAACGAGGGCAATTATGGTCAACGCTAGGTCAAACTAGGATGCTCCTAAAATTCTAGATCAAAACTAGCTCATTAAGCTAGTAAACCTTCAAACTCGCCTCCTCGAGATACCAGGATACCCTCGGTATCCAATATCTTAACCTAGGCTACGCACCATGCCTATACCCGCTAAAACCTATGATAGCACGCGTAATTATATACACATATACATATAAAAGTAATTCTAAACCTATTCCTAGGCAATTGCTCAAAAACCCCGCTCCGATACTCAATACCTTGGGTATCTCAAGGTATTGAGATACCTTGATATCTCAAGGTATTGAGATATCCCTCTAATCTCTCACTAACTACCCATCTAGCTAACTATCTATGTATATAGATATATACCTAGCTATATATATAGGCTAATATATATATATATATATATATATATATATATATATATATATATATATATATATATATATATATATATATATATACAAACACATATGCATATATATACATATATAGACACACATACATATATATATAAACTCACATACATATATATAAACACACACACACAACACACAACACAACAACCACACACAACACCAACGCACGCACAACCACCCCTATACCTATAAATATATATATATAAAATACAACCCAAAAACTCTAGCACACACTCCCCGAAGCTAACCCAACGCGCGCACGAGCCCGAAACCAAGAAACTAAGTCGAAATGGCCGTTCGGTCATTTCGACGAACACGTGGTGTGCGGTTCGCAAAACCTTGTGAAACGCACACCAAACATACTCAAAATTGGCCCAAAATTTACCCACGGGTTCTAATCGATGTCTAGATCCTAAAAAAAATGCTAACTCGTCGATTCTAGATCCGTGGCAAAAACGCGCACCCACATAGAACCTATGACGACGAAAACCCCCAAATCGCCCGAAACGCCCATTACTCCGTGACACGACTTCACGTGTCCGAACGGAGACACATACTTACCCCCAAGACACCCAAGCACATCTACCTAGGTCCGTCTAACCTAGGGCATCACCCAAAATTGACACAAAATCTAATGTCAAAGTCTCCAAACACAACCAAACAAGCTCTAACTTCTTCCCACGGGTAGCCTTAAGGTCTAGGAAGGTTCTAAACTACTAATTACACTATATAATAGCAACCACTAAGAGGAAAGTTAGGGTTTACCTCTTGTGAGTTGGAATTCCCAAGGCCAAGGTCTCCAAAACCCTTGAAATCACTACCCTCAAGCCTTCAAGCCTCCAAATCAAGCCTCCACACTAATTTTAGGCTCTACACACCTAGGTTAGGAAAAAGTAAATGGTTAGGGTTCACATCCATGAAGAATAGAAGAAGAAAGAGAAGAAATGACTTACTTACTTGCTTGAAATAGGAAGTGGGAAGAAGAAAAGAAGAAGAAAGAGTGGAGAAGATGAAGAAGAAGTGAAATAAGAATGAAGAATGGGGGGGGGGCTGCTGTCCAGGTCTGGAAAGGGTCAGCCAAGCATGTAGAAATAGGTTTACACTAAGACAAATGACTAAAACACCCTCTCCTTTAGTCATGCTAATTGGGATTTGGGTTTGGGGTTCCAAAAGCACTCAAATTAACTCCTAATCACTCCAACTAACTAAAATAAAATATAATAATAATTCTAAACCCAAAAATAAGCCTCACAAGGGTGTTGGTTGGGTCGGACATGGGTCCACTAGGGTCTGACATGGGTCCAGACTAGCCAAAACCCTAAAACAATCAATAGAAAAATAATACAACCATCAATTAAATATAAATATAATTAATTATAAACAATACACAATTTACCAAATAAAAATAAAAATAATCCTATTTTCTAGAATTGGGTAGTGACACAATATGACTCTGATGGATAGTTCAAAGAGATGGAGAAAGGAAGAGAAATAAAGAAGAGAAAATAGATACACAATCATTAAACAAATCTACTATATTATTTTCTAATCTTAGCTAGTAATTTTATATCAACTATAATAATCGAGGATCTTTGAGCTTTCCATCTTTAGTGAAAGTGCAAGGCCCTCTTCTTGCTCTTTATCATGCTTGCACATGCATCTGCCAACATATTTTCATGGGTATTGAAGGCATAACACAACAACCCTAGAGTGGTCCATGGGGTCGTGGCATGTTGGTTATGATGGGAGGCTCCCATGGGGATAGACACGGTTCGAATCCTTCCTTGGGAACTTAGTTCCTGACCCGATGGAAAGGGCATATCAAAGGAAAAACACCACCCTAGAGTGGAATTGACTTAGGTTGATATCATACTCCCTCCCCTTGCAAAGCCCTAATCAAGTGCTCCAAGTTCCCTCTAAAGTCAAGGCTTTCTTAGAAGTAGACTAACACACTTTCAATACTTCATATCATACAGTCTCTGACATATAGCTTAGAGAAGTTGTCCTCCCCTTTCTAACCATCTACACCACAATTCTGTATCGATCAAATTTTATGACAAAGATGAATATTATAATATTTATAACGTGAATGGAATTTTGACCACTTTGCTTTCTTAAGGTAATCATACACACAACCTCCCTTAGAAGCCTCCATAAAAATATCACATCTTCTACATCGAACTCAACATAGTTTTTGCACCAATCCCTTCTCCTTTTTCTATAGATTTTTTATAAAGGCACTACAATTCTTACTCAGGGCTAGTCCAGTATTGGTACTAGTCCAATTTGGAGGAACGTTTACTCAGGCTAATCCAAAATTTACTAAGGGCCACCCACCCTCTCCTCCTCCCACTCCCCCCCCTCCTTCCTCCTCCTCTCCGCCCTCTCCTCCGGCTCCTCCCGCTCCCCCCGGAGATGCTCACCATCACCAACCACGACGTCCCTAACTTCGGCGCCGACCCCTCCTTGGCATCGGTACCGATGTCCGTGCCCTCTATACCGCTCACAGCACTGCCACCCTCCGCAAGGCCCTCGGCTTTCCCACCTGCCTCATCATCGACCTCGAGCCCATCTCCCTTACCGACATGTCCATGACTGCCACATGGGCGCTCCAGTCCTACAAGATTGCCCCCAAGGCCATAACCCCCCTTCGACCTACTACTCTCCGGCCCCCTCTCCTTCTCCTCCTCCTCCCTCCCCCCCCTCCGGGCTGTCAAAATCTTTGATAGTCCCGACAACTGCTAGGACTGTCAAAAGTTTTGACAGTCCTTTCAATTAGTAGGACAGTTAAAATTTTTGACAGTCCTCACTATAGGAAAAAAAATCCATTATGAGTAGACATCCCCCTAAGTAATTTTTGGCAGTGACAAACTTGTAAATAAATAGAAAAAAAATTAGGTTTTCCTGAGTAAAATGTGTAGGGCCTCTATAAAAAATCTTTCTATATTACATTAAATGACACCTATTTTCTTTTGTATTATTCTCCAACTCTTTGATACATTAAACAAATTTCTCTTCTTACTTGATGTTATGCCTCGTTTCGTGAGGTGTATTTGGTTGGATTGTTGACTTGAAGGGCTTGGTTAGACTTGGAGTCATGCAAAAATTTTGGTGCTTGAGGTGAAGACTATTCTTTATGGTGGGTCTCCCATTTACCTTCACACTTAATAAAAGATGCTAGTCTTTATTTCTATGTCATGAGATAGTTAATGCTAGTAAAAAGACCCAAGATAGATAAAAAGTGAGTAATCTTATTGTTATTAACTTGTTGTTATAAGACATGGAATATTGAACTATTGGTATATACCAGTGTAATATTTGTACTGTTGATTATGTTATCATGTGAAATATTATACTGTTATTTTAATAGGTGCAATATTGTACTCTTGTTCAGAGATATAATTATATAGAAAGGTTTAGGATCATTGGGTCGCCAAGGTAGTATCCTTGGACTGGGAAGTCGATAAATAAAAAAAAATCCCTTGAATAAGAAGTATGGTAGTGCGAGCAATAGCTCAAGAAAATTTTGTAATAGAAGAGATGTGTTGTATAGTTATTTTAGTTTTATGTACCATACATATATTTTGTAATTAAATTGTTCATGTATTTACATGGTTATGGATAACTTGTGCACAAGGTTTTCAGGACACCAGGTTCATTGGCCTAGGAGGAATTTGTGCGGCGTACTAGCATGGGGTATTGTTTTCATGTTAACGTCCAACACTGGATGATTCAGGGACTTTTAAGGGGCTCACTACCTACGCTGAAATGATCGCCTGTCACATTAGACATTCATGATGGCTTGTGGTACTAGTAGCCTTCATGTAGTTAGGTTATATGCTAACATCAATCGGCTTGTAGGCCTATCAAATTTGTTTACAAGGACGAATGCACGACATATTATATTTTATAAGCCTAACATTCAATGTAGAGACACACATGTGATACATTTTTTAAAATTATGAATTGATAGCATTGTTATAAGAAAGGATGGTAAGTTGGGTAAGATTCATTATGTTTGATATAGAGTTTAATTGAGTTATAAATTGTAATCTTCAAAATGTTGTAAGAAGATCATCATCTTTCTTGTAAAAGGTTGAATTCCTCGAGCATTCAAATCAAAGATTGTGTAAAATTTGGTGAGCCATTCGAATCAAAGCTCGTGTATGTAAAGTTGGTGAGGCTTTCAAATTAAAGCTCGCAAATGTAACTATTTTTATAATAGTTGATTAAAGTCGGAGAGAGTTTCTAGATTTGAGTGACTCAAGAAGGATACCATGACGCATCGAATGTTTGCTTTCTTACCTTATTTCTAGCACTTATTTTAAATTGCCTATTAACATCCTTAATTGTGTATAATTTTAGTTACACCATATTCACCCTCTTCCCCTCTAGGGCACTTTCAAGTATCTTAGATATGCATATTGCTAGTATTGTTCCTATTCTCACATATCGTATTGTAGTTTTCATATTATAATATAGTTGTTCTCACTTTGAACATGTTCGAATAATACATTTGTCATATTGTATAACTTTATTGTACTATTGTATTTGCTCCAATCCTGACTGGATAATGTTGACATCTTTAGATGAAGATGGTTACCTAACACACTAAGGTCATATGAGGGTGACGTGGACGCTATTACAAAATAGCCCTAGTTGAAGACAATGTTTTTGGAGATGCTTGACTAGTAGTAGATAGTCCTTAGTTTATTTTTCTTTCCTTCCTTCAGTTTATTTAGCAGGTTTATTCCTGAGTTTATTAGTTCAGTTTATTTAGCAGGTTTATTCTCGTGTATTGAATTCTTATGTACTTATTGAATCATTACTTATTTTAGAGATTATTAGTTTATGTCTTTGTTTTTGTAGTCATATTACTGATATGTAGATGAGCTAGATAGTTAAAATATATTGATATTGATGTATAGATACAGATTGAGGTATTGACAGAGTATTACTGTCGATGTCTTTATGTAGGCTCAGTGTACTTACGTACTCGTATACCAAAAATTAGGAACAATGGATGATAATGCTTGTAGCTACTTAAATAGGGGAGACATGTCTGAAAGTGGTAACCGTCCACTAAAGACGTGAGCGGAAGACCAGGGAGTGAATTCCTATTAAGTACGTTAGTTAGTAGCAATAATTTCCTATAAATAGGGCACTCACAAAACTTAACTGCCCCAGTTACAGCAAAATTATGACATAGGATAGAGCAACAGTTTCGCGGAACCACAACTCTAAAGGCATATGGAACCACAGTACCGTAGAATCGTACGTACTGCCATGTTGCTCCATGCCCTTCGTAGCTCCGCAAGAACGCACAATCTTTGTGCCCGGACGTACTTGTTGGGTCCAGTTTGAATTGGTAAGAACAAAATTTGGAGACCAAATATGGTAAAAGATTTGATTTGATGTGTCACGTCCCAGAACCAGAATACTAGAGAGAGGGGACAGACAAAGGCAACTACGAATACCAGAGTACTCCAATACCCAAAATTATGTTACGGTTGTGAATAGACATGGGGGGTTAATTGTCACGTCCTACTCCCTGAATACTGGGTAAATACGGGAACTGACATGGCCAACCGCATCTTGCAGAATACCGAAGTAAGCCGTAATGTGTTAAGGTTATCTAGAAGACAGATGGGTGAACTCTAGCATGCTATGACGTCAGTCCTAAGTCTGACAAATCATATTATCTCAATCCAATAACACAAGTACAAGAGTATATCATAAATGAAAGTAAAGAGGCATCCCAAATTATATGTCCCATATGATCATGAAGCTAGTGAATACAAAATGCTACACTAGCAGAGTTTAATAATACATGATCAAATATACCAACCATAGTCTAATATATACATTATCTTGACCGAAGTCTCAAATATATAAGGAGCTAACTATGAACCTTGCTAAACACCACAAAAAGAAGTAATCAAGACGAGGGGTGGAAGAAGAAAACCCACTTGCGAGCTTCAGCGCCGTCCTACGAGTGTGAGCCATCTTGCTGGAAGTGCGATGGATCCTGGTTCTCTTCGGCATAACCTGGCCATGCAAATCCAGTGGGGTCAGAACCCCAAGCAACAAGTACCATAAAGGAGCTCGAGGTGATAGACCAGGCACATCACAACATAAGTAGAAAGAGACATAAAAGAAATAAATGCTGATCCAGACTTATACGGTACCAATGTACTTGTCTCAAGAATAATACAAGAAGAACTGATAATAAGTGCAGAAATGAAAGTAAGACGATGAGCGACAAGAGAGCATAGGAACTACTCTGGATAGGGACCACAACCCTTAAACTAAACAAGGACCAGGATTGCAGACTTTTACCCGAGCAGAACTTAGCACCCTAACCACCCGCTGGGAGAAAAAGAAACTAATAGAGCGAGCTATAATAAAAGTAACATCATTCATCGTACGACCAAACAAATTTACGGCTTGCTACGATTAACTAGCTAGGGTTATCACAGACATTAATTACTAAATGCATGTTTAAGAATATTGCTACCACTGACACTGCAGTTAACCTAGATGGCCAAGGGTACGTTTGTCTAGTAAATTTAAATGCATATTTAACCATACAATAACATAACTTGTTACTTATCATAAACAAAAAATGAACTCAAAAGCAAAAACTTGAACTTGTAATCATAAACTTGCTTTACAAACATAAACTTGTATATAAACTTGTCTTATAAGTGCTGCAACACGCGTAAACTTGGTCAGTCATGGAGCCCTTGCCTAGAAGGATTGTTCCATGCTGCATGGGGACCTTAGAGATCGGGGTATCCGGTAGTGCAATATTCTTTCCTCCCAATGATCTAGGTAATTCTTATCTTGTTTAATTATTACTAAATTATTTCAAGTTCTCGAGTCGTGGACACTTAAGAACTCCATAAAATAACGAGTCGTTAGTACGAGATTTTCATAAATTATCGTATTTGCGACACGCGATACATTAAATAATACTCACACTCGATTACCCGATGCCAAATGCAATAGATTTTCATACACAAACATTTCTACGGTGTCGTGAGGATGGTGAACTTGTATATAAACTTATCTTGTGAACTCACATGCAAAATTTGTCTGGTATCATAAACTTGTATCGACATAAGGAAGCACACAACAGTAATCACTAAAAGGAATTACTAAAAGAACATAACAACAGGGAACACAAAATGCACACAAGAATTCTTGTCCGCATGCGCCTACTGGCCGCATGGACCCACTGGCCGTATGCACCCACTGGCTGCATGGACTCTCTGGCCGCATAGACTCACTGGACGCATGTACCCACTGACCGCATGGACGTCCCTATTGGACTTAGCAAATTTTTTATTCGTTCAACGAGCGAAAACACAAGGTGTTCAAGGACACTTGTGTAAATAAGCAGTCATACGTCCAACAAGATGGACATATGCTGTGTCATACCCCAATCCCAAAATTTATGGGATCAGACACGTGGCAATGGCCAGCTGGTACGACTCCGTAGGGCTTTCCAATTTAATGGACCCGACAAAGTGCACTTATGCTGTCCACGATCAAGTGATCCAGTTGATAATCTAATTCTAACATACAACAAGTAAACTAAATCTCAATCCATGGTAAATAATCTCAAGAAAGAACGATATGCATCATCAGTCTACAACCCAATAATACCTCCGTTCGAATAGACCAAAAGAATAACACAGGTCTATAAAACTATAGGCTATAAAAGCAGAATAAAAATAGAAAGTAGTACATGACTGTAATAGCTAAAAATGTAAGGATACCTGCAACGATGTCCATACTCTACTATATCAAGCATCATGCAAACTGCACAAATAACCTGGAAGGGAACCAGGTCCTCAGAGGGACGTAACAAGATACAAAAATATATGCCATAAAGTAAATACTGTGAAAACTCAAGGGTGAACTATCCAACTAAGTGAAATGCAAATTGAGGACAACTTAGTGTGTAGGAAAAGTGTAGGCTAGACATATGCTGACGTAATTTACCAACCGTGGTGACTGGCTAGTATATGCCACATATGCCCCCATAACAAGGGCACTCTGTAATATAATAACGTCCAGCTCCGAGGAGCATGGTATCTGTAATAGTATAACGTCCAACGTTCTTTAGAGTGTGGTATCTGCAAAAACCACAAGTAACATCCAACACTCTAAAGAACGCGGTATCTGTAATATAATATATACGTCCGTATCGCTCCGAAGAACGCGGTATCTGTATAAAGGAGGTGGGTGTCCCATACGCCTACTAGTCGTCCTTCCCGCCCAATGCCAATGTACAAATCTCAAGTGAGACATGAACATCTCATACTATAATGCAAGTCACTAAAAAGATATACAACTAAGCTAGATATCATCACACGTGCTGCTCACACCGATGGCCAGTCAAGCATAAAGCACGTGTCCCTACATGAATTCACTCTGTGACGTGTAATGATACGTGTCAAGGCCTGGGGAGTCATATTGATAACTCCACAACTTTTGGTGGGTCCACTAGACACTAGGTCAAACACAAGTCCTAACGTCAACGCCTTCGTTGACTGCACCCGAGTCTTCTCGGATGCGCACATTTATATAATATTAAAATAATAAAATATGCAACTAGAAATAACTAAATTTAAACAGTACAACAAGGCAAGGTATACTTGCCTACGTCCTCAAGCTGTGAGTGCCAATAACCTGCTCCTGAAATCTCGTCTGTTTGGTCCAGTGATCCTATATATATAATATAATAATTCCATCATCAGTCACTACAACAGTACTATCATGACACACTACGTTGCAGTAACGAACTAACGTAGGGTCACGACTGTCCATCTAGCTGGATTACGTGTGCACGTAGCTAGAACGTACACGTGTCGTTCCTTATAAAAAAATAATTTTATAAACATATACAAAATTAATATTTAAATATGTAAGTAAGTATATACATATATATATATAGTAATTACATATACAGTATATACATATAATCATATATATTCATAATATACATACATATACTATATATCTGAATATAGTACTTATATACGCATATACATATATATATATATATATATATATATATATATATATAATATTTATATACATATATATATACTTTAATACTTTATATGTACATATATATATACATAATATTCATATATACAATATATACTTATATACTTAATATATATATATATATATATATATATATATATATATATATATATATATATATATATATATATATATACATAATATACATATATATACATATACTTATATACTTTATATATATATATATATATATATATATATATATATATATATATATATATATATATATATATATATATATATATATATATATATATATATATATATATATATATATATATATATACACAGATATACATATAATAATATACTTAATATATATATATATATATATATATATATATATATACACACACACACACAATCTTATTTCTGTCTGAAATAACTTCATTTTAGGGGCAGAAATAACAAGACTATTTTTAATAGCTAAATGTTTAAAAACATTTAAATGCTTAAAATGCTCTTCAATGGTATTAGAGAATATAAGAATGTCATCAATATAAGAGAGAATAAAATTAGAATATTGAATAAATATCTCATTCATAATATTCTGAAATTCAGAAGGAGCATTCTTTAAACCAAATGGTATAACATTCCATTCGTAGTGCCCGAATAAGACTGTGAAGGCAGTTTTGTATTTATCCTTTTCATCAATTTGAATTTGCCAGTAACCTGACTTTAAATCAAATTTAGAGAATATCTTTGCATTAACAATTCTGTTAAGCAAATCTCTTTTGTTGGGAATGGGATATCTTATCCATTTAAGGACTTTGTTAAGAGGTTTATAGTTAATAACTAACCGTGGAACACCTCTTTCCTTTTCAGCATTGTTATTGACATAGAAAGATGTACAACTCCATGGAGAGTATGATTTTCTGATAAGTTTTTTATCAATACTTTTCTAAATAGAGTAATGCAGTTAAGTGATGCAAATGATGCATACTGAAAATCCAAATTTATTGATGGTCTATCTAATCTGTTTGCAGAAAAGGTTAGACAACAAATAAGAAACAATAATGATGGCACTATTCCATATAGTAATTTCACTTATGGTAACCTTGTGAATGCCTGTATACAAGAAGGGTTAGCCCTTTGTAATGACCTTAAATTACGTAATCAATTAAAATCTCAAAGGTTATCTGAGAGAAAACAATTGGGAGAATTCTGTAGTCAATTTGCTATGGAAACTGTTAAATCTTCGCCTGATACTAAAAGAAAATTCTCTAAAGAAAAATCTTACAAAAAGAAGAATTATTCTTCTAAAAGGAATTATCCTAAAGATTTTTCTAATGAAAGAAAACGATTTCCTACTAGGAAAAAATTTAAGAAAAATTCTAGTTCGAATAAAAAAGTTAAATGCTTTAAATGTGGCAAATTAGGCCATTATTCGAACAAATGTAATACTAAACAAAAGATCGATATGATCGAAGACGAAGGGTTGAAAAAGACTCTATTAAAGATCATGATCAATTCTGATTATGAATCTGATTCATCAAGTGATGAGTCTATTAATTCTGCTACTGATTGTGGTACTGATTGCGATTGCAAAACATATACCATTAACAGCAAAGCTGATTATTACAAATCTATTATCGAAATGAATGGTCTTTCTATTAACGTATTGACCAGTCAAGATAAAAAAGAAATTCTTGAGTCATTTTTGACGATACTATTAGCCAAAATGTGAAAGCAAAAATTATTGAGATTTTGCAAGATGATACTCAAGAAACTTCTTCAAGTTTCGCTCCTTATACCATGACAGAAGTCTTAGCCCGAAGAAAAGGGATTAATTATTTTAGATGGTATAAAGATACTTTTCTAAATAGAGTAATGCAGTTAAGTGATGCAAATGATGCACACTGGAAATCCAAATTTATTGATGGTCTACCTAATCTGTTTGCAGAAAAGGTTAGACAACAAATAAGAAACAATAATGATGGCACTATTCCATATAGTGATTTCACTTATGGTAACCTTGTGAATGCCTGTATACATATATATATATATATATATATATATATATATATATATATATATATATATATATATATATATATATATATATATATATATATATAATATACACACACACACACACACACACACACACACACACACACACACACATATATATATATATATATATATATATATAGATTTATATATATAGATATATAGATATATAAATAGTATAAATACATAATATACATATATATATACATATATATATATTATATTATATTATATTATATTATATTATATCATATTATATTATATTATATTATATTATATTATATTATATTATTATGTATATATATATATATATATATATATATATATATATATACATAATATATATCATATACATATACATATAATACTTTATATATATTTAATATATAATACATATATTATATATATATACATAATACATACATATACATATAAATATATACGTATACTTATATACTTAATATATATATATATATATATATATATATATATATATATATATATATATATATATATATATATATATATATATACATATATATATATACGTATAATAATAGGGAAGGGTGTACCTGTGTCGTGTCCGGGGGGCGTGTCTGTACGGGGTCGTCGTCGGCGGGGTGGGGGGGGGGGGCGGAGCTCCGACGGGGTCGTGCACAGCAGCAGCAACAGTTGCAGCAGCTGCAGCGGCCGTTACGGTGGCTGGGGCGGTGGCCGAGGGTGGTCGTCGACGGGGGAAGGGTCGTGGGTGGTCGGGGGTGACGGTGGCGGTGGTCGAGGGTGGCTAGGGTCGGCAGTGGTGGCGTACGGGGAGTCGGGGTGATGGATGATGGTTGTCACGCCCCAGTCCCAAAATACGTAGGACTAGGACACGTAAGCATGCCAGCCGCCTGTATATATGGCAACTCCAATATATGGAAACCATAATACATGCGTACGCTGTATAATGAACAATAATTCACAAGTGGTAAAACTATCACAAGTCACAAGGTATAATCTAAATCTCATCCACATAAATCAAATAGAAATAAATAACCAATAACCATGTAACTAGATCTCAATATAAAGTATCTAAAGAATGACAGTCGGATGAAAACAAATCCACTGCCAAAATAGAATATAAAATGAACAAGATAAACCCCATATAAATACAACACCTAACCATCACGAGGCTCGAAGAGAAGACCTCCTCGGAATATAAATAACCAGTCCGGATCTGCGCTCCTGCGAATACTCATGAACATCTACACCTGGAAAGGGACCAGGTCCTCAGAGGGACGTAACAAGATACATAGAAGCATGCCATAAAGTAAATACTGAATAAATAAGGTGGGGTGTACTAACCATCTAAGTGAATGCAATTTGAGGACAACTTAGTGCGTAGGGAAAGTGTACGCTAGACATATGCCGACGTAATTTGCCAATCGTCGTGACTAACTAGTACATGCCACATATGCCCCCAGAACATGGGCACTCTGCAATCGTCCATCTCCGAGGAGCATGGTATCTGAAATAGTATAACGTCCAACATTTTTTAGAGTATGGTATCTGCAAAAATAACAAGTGACGCCCAACACTCTAAGGAACATGGTATCTGCAATATATATATACGTCCTTATCACTCCGTCGAGTGCGGTATCTGTATAAAGGAGATGGGTGTCCCATACGCCTACTAGTCGTCCTCCCCACCCAATGTAGATATACAAGTCGTGAACACGACGTGGACATCTCGTACTATGATGCAAGTCTCTATAGAATAAACAACTAAGCTACATACCGTTACACGTGTTGCTCACACTGATGGCCAGTCGTGCATGAGACACACGTCCCTACATGAACTCACTCTGTGACGTGTAATGATACGTGTCAAGGCCCGGGGAGTCATACCAATAACTCCACAACTTTAGGTGGGTCTACTAGACACTAGGTCAGACACAAGTCCTAACGTCAACGTCTTCGTTGACTGCACCCGAGTCTGCTCGGACGTGCATATTTATATAATATTAAAATAAATAAATATGTAACTTAAAATAACTGAATTTAAACAGTACAACAAGGCAAGGTATACTTGCCTGGCATGAGAGCTACAAAATGTAACGTCCAGATGTCAAATGCCAAAAGTCAGAAACTATGGCCTCAGAATGAACGTCTCCGGATGCTGAAATAAACATCACCAACGTTCCCAGAATAAGCAAAATAGCTAGAAAAAACTATCCTTTCGTCCAATTTGGACACAGGGACAAAACAGTAATTTAGGTCAAATCGGGGTCCACTAGTGGCCCACTTTTCACCGAAAAGCGTGCCAAGGGTAAAGGTCTCTAAAAGCGACAAATTATAGGTCAAACAAACTCTAAAAGTCAGTACGAACTCAACGGTATGTCCAGATGTGAATTCCGATGAGCCGAACACAATTTTGCCCAAAAAGTCAACTGTGAGGCCCGCCAATTGGCGACTTGGTCAACTGTCTCATAATTGCGTGAAAATTGGGTCACAGGACCGGCGCGATACCACGAGTCCAGTGGCGTAAGTTTCGTCTCATTCTGACGAGTGTGCACAAAATGCGCAAGACTTTTGTAAAAGTCGCGACACTGGAAATTTGCTACGGATACATGCTGATTCCGACGCGCACACGTGTCCAAATCAGTTTTTGCGAATTCCTACATGACCGGGTACACTGCGCGCACCTTTTGGTATACTTGGTACACAGCGGGGCGATCCCGTTTGCCGGGGCGCGCTCCGTTTCACAATTTTTGGAATTTTGGAAAAAGTAAGTTTTTTGGGTTTTTCTACTTATTTATTTTAACATACAGCAACAAATAAAATATTGTATTTAACAGAAAATAAACTAGGTTATGTGGTCTTCGCATACCAACAAGAAAAACCGGATTCGGATCTCTGTGGTGGGAGATACGAATCTGAGAACAGGGGTGGTTGCAACATAATTTCTAAAATTTAGAAAGTGGTCATTTTTCCTCGACTTGACGTCGATTTTTATCTAGGTTGGCACGCTGTTCGAGATAAACTAGCATACAAATATGGAAGGGGGATAGGTGAGGATTATATCGGTAAAGACGGGGTCGAGTTTGGTCGAGCGAGGAGACGAAAAACGGAACATGAACACATGTACGCTGTTCATCAGTTTCTGTCTCGCGCGCGCGGCGTTGCGGTGTGCGGCCGGCTCCAGCGCATGGCGGCGGCCCTGGGGTGGTCGACGGCGGGCTCCGGTGGCGCGGCGGCGATGTCGAGGTCGAGAGGGAGGATTAGGGTTAGGGCTTTGGGGTTTGAGTGTGTACATATAGGGAGAGAGAGAGTCGGCGGGGGGGGGGGGGTTGTACGCGGGGGGGGGGGGTGCAGTGGTATTCAATACCACTGCTGCTGCCGCTGTTTTTCTTATTCTTCTTTCCTTTCTTTCTTACTTTCTTACTTTCCTTCTTTACTTCTTAGTTTGCTACTGCTGCTGTTTTCTAAGTGGAATAGTTTTGGGTTTGGGCGGGTTTGGGTTTATGGGTTTGGGTTTGGATCCATTAGGGATCCAAACCCACTATCTTTTTTTTTCTTTTTTTCTTTTTTTCTTTTTCTTTATCTAATTAACTAATATATACATATATATATATATATATATATATATATATATATATATATATATATATATATATATAAAATTATATATATACATATATATACCTATAAAATTCTAGAAAAAATATATTTGTGCACACCATTAAGCTAGCAACTGTCCACAGGGTCTCCTACATGGAAGAAATTAGGGAAAATTTATAATGGCTCCAAAAATCTCCTAGATGCACAAACACCTCAAATAAAAATTAAATAAAATATATTTTCTCTATTTAGCACATAATTACTATAAATAAAATAAATAATTAAAATAAAATAATAAAAAAAATAACTAATACGGTTTATTAAAAATTGGGGTTTCACAATCTACCCAACTTATAAAAATTTTGTCCTCGAAATTAAAAGTAAGCCATGGTAGAAAGTCAGGGATGGTATAAGTTATAAATTAACAAATTAATTTTATACCTTGGTCAACGAATAGGTTCAAAAATGTTTGCACATGTCATTCTCGCGCTCCCAAGTTAATTCTTCTGACGCGCCATGCTTCCATGCCATGCGGACCAAGGGAATAGACTGGTTCCTCAATACTTTCTCTCGACGATCAAGGATTTCCACGGGTTGCTCTTGGTATGACAAGTTCGGCCCAATGGTGATCTTCGAATGGTCGAGAACATGACTGCTGTATATCATATATCGCCTGAGTTACGACACATGGAATACATCATGTACTCCCTCAAGTGAAGGTGGTAGCGCAAGTTGATATGCCACTACTCCTACTTTCTTTAGCACGTCAAATGGTTCAATATACCTTGGACTCAACTTGCCGCGTCCTCCGAATCGAATGATGCCTCTGGTAGGTGATATCCTCAAGAAGACATGATCGTACTCTTTGAATTCCAAGGGACGACGATGACGGTCTGCCCACTGCTTCTGTCTGTCTTGTGCTACTCACAAGTGTCCTTGTATCTTCTTAACTGTCTCCATGGTATTGACCACCAATTATGGTCTCAGAATCTGACGTTCTCCCACGTCACTTCAACATACAGGTGACCTACACTTTCTTTCATACAATGCTTCAAACGGATCTATCTGGATACTCGCTTGATAGCTATTGTTGTAAGAAAACTCTACAAGATGTAGGTGGTCCTTCCATGATCCTCCAAAGTCTAACATACAAGCCCTCAACATATCCTCCAATGTCTGATTAGTACGCTTTGACTGCCGCTTTTGTCCGTGGATGATAAGATGTACGAAACTTCAGACGAGTTCCAAGACTCTCTTGCATGCTATTTCAAAAGTGCGATGCGAAATGCGAATCCCTGTCTGATACAATGCTGACTGATGTGCCGTGCAATCTCATGATCTGTCTTATATATAAGTCAGCTAAAGCTTCTGTAGATTGACCCACTCTAAAAGGTAAAAAAAATGGGCTGACTTGGTGAGTCGGTCCACGATTATCCATACTACATCTCTTCCACTTGGACTCTTAGAAAAACCCGTGACAAAGTCCATAGTGATGTGCTCCCACTTCCACTCTGGAATTGGAAGTGGTTGCAATAATCCTGCTGTTCTCTGGTGCTCCGCCTTTACTTGCTGACATACAAGCATTTAGCTACAAAGTGAGCTATCTCTCTTTTCATTCCATGCCACCAAAAGTGCTACTGTAAGTCACGATACATCTTGATGCCTCCAGGATGAATAGAATGTATCGAACTATGAGCTTCTGTCATCAGCTCCTGTCGAATCTCTCCATTGGGAACATATAGACGATCAACACATCGTAATGTCCCATCTGCTCCCGGTAAAATTACTTCAATGTCAAGCTCTTGCAAGTCCTCCAATAATTCTCTCTGTGCTGTCAAGAAATAAGCTGCTGGCCTCCGGTTTAACGCGTCTGCTACAACGTTAGCCTTGCTTGGGTGATAATGTAACTTTATCTCGAAATCTTTTATCAATTTAAGCCATCGGCGTTGCCTCATATTTAAGTTCTTCTCCGTGAAGACGTACTTTAGGGTTTTGTGGTCTGTATAGATCTCTACTCTTTCCCCATATAAATAATGTCTCCATAGCTTCAGAGCAAATACAACGGCTGCAAGTTCCAAGTCATGAGTTGGATAATTCTTCTCATGCACTTATAACTGTCTAGATGCATATGCAATCATCTTGCCATGCTGCATCAATACGCCTTCCAAGCTTTTCCCTGATACGTCTGTAGATCACATAACGTTCTGATCCTGATGGAATAGTCAATACTGGTGCTGTGGTCAGTCGCTTCTTCACCTCCTCGAAGGCGGCTTGACACTCGTCGGTCCATATGAATTCTTGATCCTTACAAGTCAACCGAGTCATAGGTGCTGCTATCCATTCAGGAGTTAGTCAATTGTCCATCCAGGTGAAATCCATTTAGACTTCTGACAGCAAAATAATACATTCTTCATCGTAACACTTGAGTTCTAAACTTGACCAAGGTTACGAGGCAAAAAAATTTCATGCTGCCATAGTGATGCATGTATCAGGAACGTAATAAAATATAGGTAGGTAGTGAAAAGTCATTCTAAAGGTAGCACAGTTTTAAACTGAAATCAAATCTAATAATAGAGTTTGGTAATTTTCCTAATAAACAAACAGAAATGGCTACAAAACAATAAACTTTTCGTACTTTTACTAAGTACGAGGGTTCGTCTTTCCGAAATAAGGGAAGACGGAAGACAATAATCAAGAGTTCAAGGAGGAGGTAATAGATTAGAAGTGTGGGGATCAAGGCGTTTAAAGAATTCAAATGGAAATTGTCAAGGCAGTTGTGGATTGAAATGCTATTTTGGTAATCCCTATTCACATGTTCGTATCAGTACAGTTATGTAGCTGATACGATATGCTCAGACATATCTAGAGGGCAAGTACATTCGTCTACTAATTACTATATATCTCAATCCACGTAAAGTAGTTATGCGAAGGGCGAACCAAGCGCACTATGGTTGATCAGACCGTAATACACTGATTCTGAAATGTATTAGTGTAGTACTCCAATAATACATATATCATGAACAAGCTTGATAAAGAATAAGCTTGCAAAACCAGGCTATAATAGCAGCACAAGTCAAGCTAGTACAACAAATATAAGTACGCTAGATTATGATGAGAGAAATACAAAATAATTCAAATTCACAAAAAGACAAGACTCTACAATCTCTACAGTTATTATTCTAACTCCTTGTCTAAGTCGCTAGTCGACCAAATAGAGGTATAGCCTTCCACGTTGTCACGACCCGCACCCGGTGTAAGGGTACTAGTCGGAAACAACGCCCAGCCTACGCCGCAGAATCGGCGGTAGAACGCTGTCTAGATAATCTATCTAATATAATGAACCACCAATAATGATAAAATACTCAATCACAGAACTAAGATAGAATGAGCACGAATCAGATAAAGAATAGAATAGTCACAATACAACTCATGAGTCTAAAATAATACATCAATGAGTCTGAAGAAAAACAGAAATAAGCTGGAGACAAATCCAGTACAAAAGAATACTACAAAACTATAAAGCTACAACTCCAGGGTCAACTGTCTCAGTTGGGATAAGTCCCTCTTGAGCCAGGGTCTCAGAATCTAAACCCACAACATCCTGGGGTCCATAGTAGGTAGGGTACTCCTCAGTGTCATCTGGAAAAATATTTCCAGTCAGGAAGGAGCAGAGTACAACCCTAACAGCAGTTCTCAAATAATGATAAAAACTATGTAACATTAAATAGCTGTGGATAAACAAGATGCATAAATAGATACAAGAAATGTATAGACAATAAGTAAGTACTGGAAAGAAATACAATAATGAACAATATGCTGATGGAACAAGAATACTAATGACTAAGTGTGTGAGTACTAGCTTTAACATGTGATCGGCTTGGGAACTTGCACAAGAGTATAATGGCCTGGCTGATTATACGTGCGGTGTATGATCAACACTCACAAGGAATAAGACATGCACAAGGAGGGTATGATCACATATCTACACTAAAATACTCCCCACCCCCGACTGGTATAATAGATCCAACCACGGTACGTTATGGCACAAGATTCTCCAAGAAGAGAGCGACTCCTCCCGAAAATCGGTGTCTGTACATGTACAAGATAACCAATGAAACAATACTTGCACCATATACACCATATACCAAGGAATAACATCTCATGACGAGATCCGGATATACCAATCCGTGTAACAATAGTGTCAAGAGAACATGTAAATCTACACTAGATACAACGAACATAGAGGATATCATAAATGAGAAACTATCAGAGAATGTACTCGCCTGAAGTCCAATGAACAGTCTCACAAATGTCTGACTCGGTGCCTCGAAGACCTAGATATGGAATACAATATTAAAACAAGGTCCCGGAAAGAGAACAAGTCAAACTAGACAACTTCTAGGTTAATAACTCAATTCTAAGGCAAAAGTCAACTATGGTCAACTCTAAAGTCCACTAAAGTCAAACATGGTCAAACCCAAAGTCAACCTCACAAAACATCCATAAAATAATATAAAAATAAAATACAACAATTTAGGAATCAAATTAGATTCCAAAAGAAACTCACACAAAGTATACTAATAATACAATTAATATATACCTTAAAAATATATATATACAACCCAATATTCATATAATTAAAATACTATATTATAACAATTATTATACCTCACAAAACACATATATATATACATATAAATATATACAAATACAATATATAATATATACATTAAATCTGTCAAAGCGTCACTGAAAACAGTGAGCTAAGAATACAATTTAATTAAAACGGCTAATAGTGACAGTTTCGTCTGTCACCGAAAAACTGTCGCAGAAAAAACTGAATACAATTCCTACTGCCGACTGGATCGCTGACAGTTTAAAACCGTCGCAGAAAGACTGTCGCGGAAAATCCGCTCAGACCCGCCCACTGCTAATTAATGACAGATTTGTCATTAAATGCATTTAAATGCACAGAGTTACAGCGGCTGCTGTATCGGCTAATTAATGACAGTTTTACTGTCATTAATTCACTGTTACTAAAACAATCAAAATATATATATATATATATATATATATATATATATATATATATAACAATATATATATATACAATAAAATCACAATACAATATAATTAAATAACTAATAATTATATACTTATATATATACACATCTACACTTATAATTAAATACCAATTGTTACAAACTCATGTACATATTAATGTACATATTTTATATGGCTAGAAGCACACCTAAAATATATACATTAATATACAATAAGTTCATAATAATTATAAATAATACAATTACACAATCAAACACATAAATATATTTTATAAAATATTTTATGTATAAATTATATTATTTAACAAGTAGTAACATATATATTTGCATGCAAGAAAGCTACATATTATATTGTACATTATATTAGCACACACAAAATATAGATCTATGCTAAATAATTACTATAATAAATATACAAAATAAATATATAATATCCATATATATTTACTAATTATAAATGAAGAATTGAACCATAATTAATTAGATCTATGCAAAATACACACAATTGGAGAGTATCTCACCGTATCCCACTAGATCTAGGATACGCATGCGACACGAGTCCAACACACAACCAAATGCACCCCGAAGGACACAAACAAATCACAAATAATATTTATGAACAAATCAAAGTGTCAAAAGTAGATCTATGTGTCCGTGTCAAAATACGACATGTTCAAAGCCCCGTGTCGGAGGAAAACCCCCAAATGACACGTATCACCAAATAGTTGGGATACGAACCACAAGTATCCCAATATGGACACGACACTAGCCTCAAACACAAATCTCATGTCCAATTGATCTATAGGATCAATTGACACACACAACAAAATGTAAATTCGGAATTCCAACAAAATTGATACAAAAAGCACCATAACTTTCTCCATGGGTCTCCTATGAACACAAAACAAAGTCCTATGGGTAGTACATACATATAGGTTGATTTTACATGATTAAATCCCAGATTTAGAAGCTATTAAAATAGGAAAAACTGAATTATACCTATTGGGAGATGGATTCCCAATGAAACCTCCAATTGAGATGAACTTGCTTCCAAATTGTAGATCCTTGCTCCTCTTTGTAGATCCTTGCTTCCTTCTTCTAGATCCTTGCTTTCTTCTTCTCTAATGGTGAATTGGGAAGAATTTGGAATGAAATTTGGTAGGGAATTGGATTGGGAATGGAGGGAATTTGGTAGTGGGAAAATTCTAGATCTAGATTTGGAATGAAATGAGAGGAGAGAGAAATTTCCTCCCCTCATTAATAGGCCGGCCATAGCCCCTCCCCCAAGCAATTGTAAAATGTCCAATGTACCCCTTGGGGCCTCTCATGAAGAAATAATTAAGGAAGGAAGCTTCTAGTCTAATCATTTAATTAATTTAATCCATCTCCTTAACTATGGGCTTTCTAAATGGGCCAAGTCTAACTAGTTAATTCATGTTGGTCCATGGGTCCAAACTAAACTAGTTGGGTCCACTAAAATAAGTCCAAAATAATTAAATAATAACTAACAACAATTAAATAATACAACAAATAATTATTTACCATGAACAATATTTATTTAAATAGGAAATTACCAAAATACCCTTTCCTAGAAAATGTGGTAGTGACACACGTTCTACCATCTTAATAAACACTATCGTCTTAATGCTACTATACAGTTAATGTCATTTAGTTACACTGCAACAATGAGTCAAGAGGACTATGTGTTACTAGGTTGTGAGGCATACTATTCAACTTAAAATAATAAACTAATAATGTAACTGCCTTAAAGGAGATCCTACAAAATATCCTGGTCCTGGTAAATAAGGTAGAACTCTTATTAGGGTACACGAGAAAAAGATCTTGTTACTCATTAAGGTCTTCTATTGCATTATAATGGTAATGGCCATCTTAAGTCTTAATCATTGTGCTTATAGAACAAGTGTCTATATTAAGAATGAAAAAGTTACTGGCCTCAAGGGAAAAAGGAAATATAACCTATATTAAGGTGGGGTACTTACGTGATTTAAACTAAGAATAATCAGATCACAATCTAAAGAAACATCTCAAACTATCAAGCTCTAGCTACCAAGCACCTGATTTCAAAGTTCAAGATTATAATTATAATCCTAGCAACTATATATCCTTAACATAGAATAAAATTACTTGGCCAAAATTCAGAAATGTTAGGTGGCACGAATCGAAAGATGAGGAAAAGAAGAACATAATTTAGTCGTTGCACAAAGGCGAACGCTAAAGGTTTAGAGGAACGAGTCATAAATAGAGAGACTCTGGATAATGTCATAGTTTCTCTAAGGAGAAAGTGGTATACTAATCTCTGTGTTCGAGGTATGACCAAGGGAATATTCTATCCATTCCTCGTGGCTTCCTAAGGCATTGTTCGGCTATTATAAGATAAGGTGCTAAAGTTGTAGCTCTTTAGTACTATCTTACCCTGAAAAGCTAGGTTCAGTCCTAATGTTTAACCTTGGATTTCTATTGGTTCCTCAATACTAGGGTCAAACACTATGGTCAAATTTTAAACTAATCCTAGTAGTGTTTATACTACTCTCCAGTCATACATAAATACATCAAGGGATATTGGTAAGTTAATCTATAGGTAAGTGATGGTAGGGTTCATTAGGTAAGACGGAAGGCTAGGGTTCATTCAGTATCCTAAACTTAGTGATGTTTCAATGCCCTATATGTATTCTTAATAGGAATGTTACCCTAAGTATCATCCCATCAACAGGGATTCCGATATTCTAGCAGGGGATATACTCAAGGAACTATCAGGAAAGCACATGAATCAAGCAGGATGCAATTATGTAAATAGGACAGACTGGAAGGAAGATAAGTCATAGTCATTTGTGGATGAGATCATATATTCTAATCCTAGGTGCAGGCTTGCTCGGTACAGTAACGTAACCGAGACAATATGCTCAGACCTGCATGGGCCACCACTAAAAACATGTCATGCCCCAGTCCCAAAATACGTAGGACTAGGACATGTAAGCATGCCAGCCGCCTGTATATATGGCAACTCCAATATATGGAAACCATAATATATGCGTACGCTGTATAATGAACAATAATTCACAAGTGGTAAAACTATCACAAGTCACAGGGTATAATCTAAATCTCATCCACATAAATCAAATAGAAATAAATAACCAATAACCATGTAACTAGATCTCAATATAAAGTATCTAAAGAATGACAGTCGGATGGAAATAAATCCACTGCCGAAATAGAATATAAAATGAACAAGATAAACCCTATATAAATACAACACCTAACCATCACGAGGCTCGAAGAGAAGACCTCCTCGGAATATAAGTAACCAGTCCGAATCTGCGCTCATGAGAATACTCATGAACATCTACACCTGGAAAGGGACCAGGTCCTCAGAGGGACGTAACAAGATACATAGAAGCATGCCATAAAGTAAATACTGAATAAATAAGGTGGGGTGTGCTAACCATCTAAGTGAATGCAATTTGAGGACAGCTTAGTGCATAGGAAAAGTGTAGGCTAGACATATGCCGATGTAATTTGCCAATCGTCGTGACTGACTAGTATAGGCCACATATGCCCCCAGAACATGGGCACTCTGCAATCTTCCATCTCCGAGGAGCATGGTATCTGAAATAGTATAACGTCCAACGTTCTTTAGAGTGTGGTATCTGCAAAAATAACAAGTGACGCCCAACACTCTAAGGAACGTGGTATCTGCAATATATATATACGTCCGTATCACTCCGTCGAGTGCGATATCTGTATAAAGGAGGTGGGTGTCCCATACGCCTACTAGTCGTCCTCCCCGCCCAATGTAGATATACAAGTCGTGAACACGACGTGGACATCTCGTACTATGATGCAAGTCTCTATAGAATAAACAACTAAGCTACATACCGTTACACGTGTTGCTCACACTGATGGCCAGTCGTGCATGAGACACGCGTCCCTATATGAACTCACTCTGTGACGTGTAATGATATGTGTCAAGGCCTGGGGAGTCATACCAATAACTCCACAACTTTAGGTGGGTCTACTAGACACTAGGTCAGACACAAGTCCTAACGTCAACGTCTTCGTTGACTGCACCCGAGTCTGCTCGGACGCGCACATTTATATAATATTAAAATAAATAAACATGTAACTAAAAATAACTGAATTTAAATAGTACAACAAGATAAGGTATACTTGCCTGGCAAGAGAGCTGCAAAATGTAACGTCCAGATGTCAAATGCCAAAAGTCAGAAACTATGGTCTCAGAATGAACGTCTCCGGATGCTGAAATAAATATCACCAACATTCCCAGAATAAGCAAAATAGCTAAAAAACACTATCCTTTCGTCCAATTTGGACACAGGGGCAAAACGGTAATTTTGGTCAAATCGGGGTCCACTAGTGGCCCACTTTGCACCGAAAAGCATGCCAAGGGTAAAGGTCTCTAAAAATGACAAATTATAGGTCAAACAAACTCTAAATGTTAGTACAAACTCAACGGTATGTCCATATGTGGATTCCGATGAGCCGAACACAATTTTGCCCAAAAAGTCAACTATGGGGCCCGCCAATTAGTGACTTGGTCAACTATCTCAGAATTGCGTGAAAATTTGGTCACAGGACCGGCGCGAAACCACGAGTCCAGTGGCGCAAGTTTCGTCGCATTCTGACGAGTGTGCACAAAATGCGCATGGCTTTTGTAAAAGTCGTAACATTAGAAATTTGCTGCGGATGCATGCTGATTCCGACGCGCACACACGTCCAAATACTTTTTCATGAATTCCTACACGACCGGGTACACTGTGTGCACCTTTTGGTATACTTGGTACACAGCGGGGCGGTCCCGTTTGGCGGGGCGCGCTCGGTTTCACAATTTTTGGAATTTTAGAAAAAGTAAGTTTTTTGGATTTTTCTACTTATTTATTTTAACATACAACAACAAATAAAATATTGTATTTAACAGAAAATAAACTAGGTTAGGTGGTCTTCGCATACCAACAAGAAAAACCGGATTCAGATCTCTGTGGTGGGAGATACGAATCCGAGAACAGGGGTGGTTGCAACATAATTTCTGAAATTTAGAAAGTGGTCATTTTTCCTCGACTTGACGTCGATTTTTACCTAGTGGTCAAGCACATGACTCGGATCTGGCATGTACCTCCTTAGTTGAGATACGTGGAAGACATCATGCACTCCTTCTAAAGTCTGTGGCAAGGCTAATTTGTAAGCAACATCTCCAATGCGTTCTAACACCTCGAATGGTCCGATGTACCTTGGACTTAGCTTTTCTTTGCCTCCAAACCTGATAGTCCCTCGGGTAGGCAAAATTTTTAGAAACACATGATCTCCAACTTGGAACTCTAGGGGTCGTCGATGCACATTTTCCCAGTGATTTTTCCTGTCCTACGCTGCTCACAGGTGCCCTTGGATCTTCTTTACCTTCTCCACTGTACGAACAACCAACTCTGGCCCTAGAATCTGCCTCTCGCCCACATCGCTCCAACATACTGGGGAACGACACTTCCTACCATATAATGCTTCATAGGGAGCCATCTGAATGCTCGCTTGATAGCTATTATTGTAGGAAAACTCGACCAAATATAAATGGTCCTCCCATGATCCACTGAAATCAAGCATGCACACCCTCAACATATCTTCCAGTGTCTGAATGGTGCGCTCAGACTGGCCATCTGTCTGCGGGTGATACGATGTGCTAAACTTTAGGCGGATACCGAGACTCTCTTGCATACTCCGCCAAAAGTAAGATGTGAACCTCGTATCCCTGTCAGACACTATATTGACCGGCACTCTATACAGTCGCATGATCTCTCTCATATACATATCTGCTAAAACCTCTGTAGATTGCCCAATTCTGAAGGGTAAAAAGTGGGCAGTCTTGGTGAGTAGATCTACGATCACCCATACCGCATTACGACCACTATGACTCCTCGAAAAACCTGTAACGAAGTCCATAGTGATGTGCTCCCATTTTCACTCAGGTATTAGGAGTGGTTGAAGCAAGCCTGCGGACCTCTGATGCTCAGTCTTGACTTGCTGACATACCAGGCACTTCGCCACAAAGTGGCTATATCCCTTTTCATTCTATGCTACCATGAGTACTGTCTTAAGATCTCTGTACATCTTGTGCCTCCTGGACGAATAGAGCATACTGAACTGTGCACCTCCGATATCAGCTCCTGACGAAGTTCTTCGTTCATAACATAGAAACGATCTCTACATCTCAAAGTCCATCCTCGTGTATGCGTAATCTTGTCTGCATCTCGGCCTCTGTCCTCTATCAAAGCCTCTGGAATCTGGCATCTGTTGGCAAGTAGCCTTGATCTTCTCAACCAATGTCAATTGCACCTGCTAACTTAACAACTGGCCGTCTGTTCCGGGCAATAATGACCTCTATACCTAACTGCTCTAGATCTCTCAACTGGTGTTACTGGTAATCAAAAGAATGCCATGGGTCTCCTGCTCAATGCGTCAGCTACTACGTTGGCTTTTTCTCGTATGGTACTGTAGCTCACTCTCAAAGTCTGTCATTATCTTGAGCCAATTTCCTTGTCTTCGGTTCAGGTACTTTTCTAAATTTAAAAAAAAAACTCAAGGTCAGGTACTTGTCATGAATCTCATCTTATTGCCACTCTACCCTTTTACCTCGAACCTGAGGTTTCTCCTAGTTTACTCCATGCGTACCCTTCATCCAAACTATATAGGTATCATCTGCTTTATAACTGGTCTTTTATTATAGGTAGTTCCCGATATCCAACTCAAGGCTAACATCTGTCGATATTCTCACCGTCAATCCAATTATTCTATTCCAGATACTAGCTTAACTAATCGAATTATCAAAGGTGAAAACACGAGACTAAATAGTCACTGACAACCCAAATAAGTCAAGTACATCTAATCTAATTTGAAAGCTACCTGTAGTACTTAGCTATCTCTTCATCCAAATGTTGGGTCTACCAATCTGTGTCTAGCAATCTACCTATCTGTTTTAGCTTAGTCGTAATCATTACTGTCTAAAGGGTGGAAGAATTTCTAGGTCAGATATTGTAAGTCATAAGGTAACTAGGGGTTAACCTCTATGGTTTGCTACCCTAAGTGCTATTTCATACCCTACTTTTATTAGTATCTGATGATCTTCTTCTAGATGTGAGTCTAACATTATGTCTGGTCAAGTTCATAATGTCGTTCCTCATATCACCACCATAAGACTACAACTAATTTCTAGCATCTGGCTATGTCTTCTTCGAATTATTCTAGAGTCTTAGAATTAATCAACCTTTCTAGCTTCTACTACTAGCTTCTAATACTGACAGGTCACGGCTACCTTAAGTAAGGGTAGGGTCTAGTTTTAAGTCTCTACTTCTATGTCTAATTCTCATGTCAACAGTCTATACTAGCTCTAGTAACAAGAAAGAACTTATCAATCTTCTCTACCATGGTTAACCATCTACTCAAACATTTTATCGAATACGCCTTCTTCGTCTTAACGAGGATCTGCTTCTGGAGGAAATTGCCGTACGCGAGCATCCATTTTCCCGAAATAAGGAAGATAAGAAACAATAATAACGATGTCGACGGTAATGAATGAATATAGTAATGAAGTCCAAGGGCGACAATCAAATACAAGAGGAGTTTTAACATCAGTTATGGATTGAGATCTTATTTAACATTAATCCTGAGTTGCAGGCTCGTTCGGTACAGTAACGTAACCGAAACGATATGCTCTGACCTGCATGGGCCACCACTAAAACCATGTCACGCCCCAATCCCAAAATCTATAAGATTAGACACGTGGTAATGGCCAGCTGATACGACTCTGTAGGGCTTTCCAATTTAGTGGACCCGACGAAGTGCACTTACGCTATCTACGGTCAAGTAATCTAGTTGATAATCTAATTCTAACATACAGCAAGTAAACTAAATCTCAATCCATGGTAAATAATCTCAAGAAAGAATGATACGCATCATCCGTCTGTAGGCCAATAATACCTCCGTTCCAATAGACCAAAAGAATAACACAGGTCTATAAAACACTAAGCTATAAAATAAGAATAAAAAATGGAAAGTAGTACATGACTGTAATAGATGAAAATGTATGGATACCTGCAACGATGTCCACACTCCACTATATCAAGCATCCTGCAAACTGTACAAATAACCTGGAAGGGAACCAGGTCCTCAGAGGGACGTAACAAGATACAAAAATACATGCCATAAAGTAAATACTGTGAAAACTCAAGGTGAACTATCCAGCTAAGTGAAATGCAAATTGAGGACAACTTACTGCGTAGGTAAAGTGTAGGCTAGACATATGCTGACGTAATTCACCAACTGTGGTAACTGGCTAGTATATGCCACATATGCTCCCATAACAAGGGCACTCTACAATATAATAACGTCCAGCTCCGAGGAGCATGGTATCTGTAATAGTATAACGTCCAACGTTCTTTAGAGTGTGGTATCTGCAAAAACCACAAGTAACGTCCAACACTCTAAAGAACGCGATATCTGCAATATAATATATACGTCTGTATCGCTCCGAAGAACGCGGTATCTGTATAAAGGAGGTGGGTGTCCCATACGCCTACTAGTCGTCCTCCCCGTCCAATGCCAATGTACAAATCTCAAGTGAGACATGAACATCTCATACTATAATGAAAGTCACTAAAAATATATACAACTAAGCTAGATATCGTCACACGTGATGCTTACACTGATGGCCAGTCAAGCATGAAGCACACTGATGGCCAGTCAAGCATGAAGCACGCGTCCCTACATGAATTCACTCTGTGACGTGTAATGATACGTGTCAAGGCCTGGGGAGTCATATTGATAACTACACAACTTTAGGTGGGTCCACTAGACACTAGGTCAGACACAAGTCCTAACGTCAATGCCTTTGTTGACTGCACCCGAGTATTCTCGGACGCGCACAGTTATATAATATTAAAATAATAAAATATGTAACTAGAAATAACTAAATTTAAACAGTACAACAAGACAAGGTATACTTGCCTACGTCCTCAAGCTGTGAGTGCCAATAACCTGCTCCTGAAGTCTTGTCTGTTTGGTCCAGCGATCCTATATATAATATAATAATACCATCATCAGTCACTACAATAGTACTATCATGACACACTACGTTGCAGTAACGAACTGACGCAGGGTCACGACTGTCCATCTAGCTGGATTACGTGTGCACGTAGCTAGAACGTACACGTGTCGTTCCTTATAAAAAATAATTTTATAAACATATACAAAATTAATATTTAAATATGTAAGTAAGTATATACATATATATATAGTAATTACATATACAGTATATACATATAATCATATATTCATAATATACATACATATACTATATATCTGAATATAGTACTTATATACTCAAATACATATATATAATATTTATATACAGATATATATATATACTTTAATACTTTATATGTATATATACTATTTATATAAGTATATATATTATGTATATATATATATATATATATATATATATATATATATATATATATATATATATATATATATATATATATATATATATATATATATATACAGTATATACATATAATCATATATATTCATAATATACATACATATACTATATATCTGAATATAGTACTTATATACTCAAATACATATATATAATATTTATATACAGATATATATATACGTTAATACTTTATATGTATATATATATATATATATATATATATATATATACATAATATATATACTTATATAAATAGTATATATACATAATATTCATATATACAATATATACTTATATATATATATATATATATATATATATATATATATATATATATACATAATAATATAATATAATATAATATAATACATATATTATATATATATATACATAATATATATCATATACATATACATATAATACTTAATATATACTTATATATATATATATATATATATATATATATATATATATACATAATAATATAATATAATATAATATAATACATATATTATATATATATATACATAATATATATCATATACATATACATATAATACTTAATATATATTTAATATATAATATTTATATATATATATTATATATATACATAATACATACATATACATATACATATACATATTCATATACATATAAATATAAATATATACGTATACTTATATATATATATATATATATATATATATATATATATAATTATATTTATATATAATATACATATAATATATATATATAATAAATGTATACATATATACATATACATATATATACGTATACGTATAATAATAGGGAAGGGTGTACCTGTGTCGTGTCCAGGGGGGTGTGTCCGTACGGGGTCGTCGCCGGCGGGGGGGGGGGGGGGGGAGCTCCGGCGGGGGTAGTGCACAGCAGCAGCAGCAGCAGTTGTAGCAGCTGCAGCGGCCGTTGCGGTGGGTGGGGCAGTGGCCGAGGGTGGTCGTCGGCGGGGGAAGGGTCGTGGGTGGTCGGGGGTGACAGTGGTGGTGGTCGAGGGTGGCTAGGGTCGGCGATGGTGGCGTGCGGGGAGTCGGGGTGATGGATGATGGTGGTGAGGGTGATGTTGGTGATGGCGGTGCGGGTAGTGTTGCTGTTGGTGGCGGTGGACGGAGGCAGCCAGGGAAGGGTGGAGGTGGCGAGGTCGATGGGGGAGTGGGTGAGGGCGGTGGTCCAGGTGGTGGTGGCTACGGTGGGGGGGTCGGAATGAGAGATGATGATGGTGAGGGTGCTATTGGTGATGGCGGTGTGGGTGGCTACTGGCGGGGAGCAGCGGCGGGTGGTGGCGGCAGGGGGTACCTGAGAGGAGGGAGGTCAGAGGGGGAGTTGGGTCAAGGGTGGTCGGAGGTGGAGGTGGCTGTGGTGAGCTGAGGGAGGAGCTTGGGTGGGGTATTTATAGGGTTGGGAGAGTATTAGGTTAGGTGTGAACATACTTAAAGGATTGTAGGCTACATTTAATGCATGTACATGCATTTAATGTAGACCTAAAATGAAATAGAGGGTGGAGAATTCTCCATGTGTTTTCTCCAATGGGAGGTGGACACCTCACCCTCCTATTTGCACAAAAGTCCTTGGTAATTTCTAAATTGCATAAAAGCCCTTGAAAATTGGAAAATTGCACAAATACGAAAAATTGGATAAGAAAAATACCTTATTTTTGGTGTGATGTAATGCACTAAAATGGTGGGTGGTGTTTAGTAAGAGTCTTGAGGGTGTGAGTGTGGGTTTGGGTAGGAGTTGGGTCTAGTTTTGGGTGAGGCTGGATCATCGTATTAATTTAATTAAAATTAATGAGCAAGGTGTTCTTTAATTAATTGGAAAGATATAGGGTTAAAATTGGGTAGAACGCAAGTATCATGGACGTAATATACTTAGAATAGAATAATGTCATAATTTGGGTTGGACAAAACGGGTTGATGTTGTGTCTCTAATTTCGATTGGAACGGACAAAGAATGCAAGTTAGAATTAATTGAATTTAAGCACGGAAGTTTGCAACGATTTTGTGCGACTAAAATGAAGCACAAGATAGAGTATTTATGAGTTACACAAAGGTCAGAATAGTAGGCTGGCATGTCTAGGAAAAGTATATGAAATTTGTTTGAAGGTAATAGCCAGTGTAGTGCTCTAAATATCGAGGCAATGGTAAGGTGCACTAAGTAATATAAATATTGCACAACAAATATAAAATACTGTAATTAAATTCTAATTGGCTCTAAATTAACCCTAATCTCTCTATCTAAGCTAAGTGAACCTAAATTTGGTCGAGGGAGTTTACATGCTGTCAGTATGCGGTAACAGTTTAGGCCGCATGGCGCTCTCGGGCCACATAGAACTCTCAGCCGCATAGCTCGCTGGCAGCATGAAGACCTCGTCTTCTCCAACAGCAGGTTCAGCCATGGCCGAAAGCTCCAAAAACCAAAAATTATTTTCTTCATAAAAAAATTATTTTAACTCAAAATCAAGTGAAATAAAATCCAAATTGCACAAAATAAAATGCTTTAACATAAGAAACCACTAGTTTTTGAAAACACCAAGTTTTAATATATCAAAACCAAGAAAAACTTATAGAACACATAGAAAACCCTAAACTTGAAACTCAGATCTACAAAAATCTATGCATTAAAATCCAAAACTCCAAGAACTAAATATGATCAGCAACTCAAGGAGAATATTTTCCATCAAAAACATTTTTTAAAATAACACATATATAAAAATCCAAAAATTTATGACTTCACCATTGAGCAAGATGTACTTGTCTTGGGTGGTTCGGAGCCTCTTCCTCTCACGGTCTAAGTCACAACAACCTCTCCCTAGGGCTAGGGTTTGGCTATAAGGGGCTTGAAGGAGAGGAGGAAGAAGGAAGCAAGGAAGAATGAAATGAAAATAAAGAAGAAAGAGAGGAGAGAGAAAAAGCTCATATATATAATAAGAGGAGAGGGAGATGGTTTAGTCATGGGTTCACCCAAAATAAACTGAACCAAGTGTCCATTCTATATGTGGGTCCTAAACCGAGTCTATGTCAATGCCAATGGGTATTCTACTGGTCTCGGGTAGTCTCTCTCAACAACAAGAAAAAGTAAAATAATTAATAAAATAACCGGAACCAACATAAGAAAATACAGCATGAATACATTATCAGGAAAAAATAAAATTTAGAAATTCAAGAAATACTAAATCTAGAATCGGGTGTGACATTAATACTATAAGCCATCAGTCAATCCTAGGTCAATCAATACTAGTGTCTCAATCACAAGCAGGAATCCATAATATACAAGATATATGATCATCAGAAGCAAGATATTAAAGCGTCACAAATCATATATACATAGATGATCATGAAGATAGTAATATAAAATGAAGAACTAGCAAGAGTATAAATCATACATGATCAACTCTAGCTATAGTCTAGAATATACTAATCATGCCATGCCCTGTAGGCGATATATTATGCCCAAAATACGAGAAAAATATATGCTCAAGGCTAAATGCCACAAAAAATATGTACAATAAGTGTGAGAACAAAATAGAAACCCACTCAATCAGTCTAGTGTTCCTAGTGGTCACCATCCACAGGAAGCTACGGAAGATCCTCTGGCTCCGCTACCGGATCTGGATAAGTAAAATCAGGGGGGTCAGACCCAAAATATCTGAACTAAAACCAGCTTGCATCACAAAGCTACAGTATACTAAAGCAACATATAACCAAC
The DNA here is from genome assembly GCA_036927795.1 of Iris macrosiphon. Lineage (NCBI taxonomy): Eukaryota > Viridiplantae > Streptophyta > Magnoliopsida > Asparagales > Iridaceae > Iris > Iris macrosiphon. The sequence goes on from JAYESA010000021.1 coordinate 907,240, forward strand.
AATATATATAGGCACCGTGAAACAGGAAAATAAACTGATGATATGAAAAGTAAAACTGAGCACGTGAACATGTACACGTCATGTTAAGTAAACTAGAACATCTGGAATGTACGGGATCACAGAACGGTAAAAGCAATAAACATGTAAGTGACAATAACCAGCAAAATGAGTAAGTGCATAGGTAACAATATACATGAAAAGATAAGATAAGATGGCAAGCAACAAGAAGATTTAGGAACTCCTCGAAATAGGAACCATAACCCTTAAACCAAACAAGGACCAGGATTATAATTCTTTTTTCGAGTCGTACCTAGTCTCTAGTCACTTATCGACAATGTAATAATACGAGTAAAGAAAAGACACTAGACAAGCAATAGTAATAATCAGTAAAGCACAACCAAGCAATATCTACCGCTTGCTATCATTAGCTAACTAGGGTTATCACAGAACCTAATTACTAATAAATACAATTTTGAGAACCTCTCTATTGGTCATATGCCCTACAGACTATCCAAGTTAAGCCCAGCTATAACTAAGCTAATATATATATATATATATATATATATATATATATAGTGGACTGTCCGGCCTCAAAGCCTGTATCCTAGGAAGTGGCACCACACGACGGTGAGCCTAGTATATTTCGTACGACGGTGAGATAATAATCGTCTATATAGACATAATGCCCCACTCGATGGTGAGATAGAAATGTGCCCCTCACGACGGAGAGCTACAAGTTCTTACAAAGCAAGGTGGCTAGACAACTGGACTAAATGCAACCTAGAAATTTCCCCTCCCAATGATCTAGTTATACAAGCTAGTTAATCCTTATCATTTAATTTTAGGATTCCGTGTTTGGCTTCCACAAAATTCATCCTAGACATGATGCTCCCCGCAGGGATGTGCAAGACCAGACGATGTTTTAACAAACACTCGCAAAGGGTAAGAAAATAATACAACCACACGGTTATAGACACAACTAGCGTGCGCTATAACAAGACACAATAAATAATATATGGGTAAAGTATCACGAGTATACTACTACGAGTCACTGTCATGCATATAAAGAATAATGAACATAAGTGCACTACTACGAGTCACTGTCACACATGTCATATACAATGACCACGAGTGCACTGCTACGAGTCACAATCACGTATGTAATATACAATGACCACGAGTGTACTGCTATGAGTCACTATCACGAGTATATATGGTGTAAATCAATCCCCTAACATACAAGATCACCTGGTCAAATGCATCTAGGTTATAAATTATCCCCTAACTATACAAGAGACTGGTCACGTAAATCCTGGTCAAATATATCTAGGATATAAATCATCCCCTAACTATACAAGAGGCTGGTCACGTAAATCCTGGTCAAATGCATCTAGGGTGTAACTTATCCCCTAGCTATACAAGAGACTGGTCACGTAAATCGCGGTACACCAAGGTCAAGTCTAGGCTGTACTAGTCATAAGTAATCATATCAACGGTATATGCACCTAGGTGCCACACAAGAAAATAAAAGAAAATACGACAAAAACAAAGTATATTAAAAAGAGTACACCACTGGTATATCGTCGGTATACATCGGTATACCATCGGTATACACCAGTATATCGTCGTTATACCAGTCCAGAGATAGAAAAAACACAACAGCTTTTCGATTCCAACAAATCGTTATACCATCGGTATACACCAGTATACTGTCGGTATGCCGGTTTGTATCATAACAAGTTCTACAATTTCAAGTCAGGCCAAAATGGATATACCGTCGGTATTTACCAGTATACAGTCGGTATGCCGGTTTCCATAGGCAATTCTAGGAAAATTCCAATTACGGCGGCTATTTCGGAACCGAAGTCACGTTCCAAAACTTAACAGAAACTGGTCTAGCAAGAGGTCAATTCTAATGGTAAGTCTCATATAGCATATAGACTATGTTTTATGGCAATCACTTCGGTTATCGTTATCAACACCGAGTTACCTAACCAATAAATATCAGGATTTCTACCAAAAAAGTCTAAACCAAGCTTAAAACAATTTCTGAAACTAGCCCATGGCAGAAAATCACTAGAGAAACATATTTAACAAACTAGTATCATAAAATTCTAAGCATAAACTACCAAAGAAATCGAAACTGTAGTACAGTAAAGTCGTTCAAGAATTTAGCAATATGTACTTGTCTCAAGTTAATCTTCCAGCCTAAACCTTCAACTCCACCACCAAGAGGGGTTCAGAAATCACACTATTAGGCCTCAAGATCAAGCTCCTAGATCTCACAAGAAAAGAAGAGGAAATAAAGAAGTGAAGAAAGAAAGAAAAGAGAGAGGAGAAAGAAAACCAATTCATATATATATATATATATATAAGAGGTAATTTAATCATGACCGTTTGATCTACCTCATCAACGATCTAAGTCACGAGATTAAATCAATCTCGACCACTCAATGAAAAACCAAGAAACCATTGGATAATAAAAAATATTAAAAACTATTCACAAAAATATCTCACAAAAATATCTTAAAATATCTCAAAAATATTGCAAAAATATATAAAAATATCTCAAAAATACAATAAATATCTGTCGAATGGTATACTGTCGGTATGCCAGAGTATACCACCTGTATGCCGGTTTGGTAGTAAAGTTCCAAACTTGAGAAAATTTTGAGCTTTCACGATATCCAATAAAACATAGATAATGTTATAAAATACGTATCAATATACCAATATAGATACTGTGAGACGAGTCTCACATGATATAATTTAAAAATCTATATTAATTTGATTAGATTTTAAATTTGTATCAAATATTTAATTAGACCATATTTGGACGTCCATAATTAGTATTTTCTATTTTCGATAATGAGTTTTCTATTTAGGAATTCTTATGACCTAAATTAGGGTTTCTCATAGGCATAAATAATATAACACAAAAGGTAAAGATTCAGGGTGCACGTCCATAGAAAATCTAAGAGAAAGTTCATACTTTGCTTTAGGGGCTCGTCATCCAAGACAGAAGGAAGATGAGATATGATCAAGGAGTCGTCGCCTTCGTTCAGAAAAATTACTACGTGATTTGGTGAGTGATTTTAATTGTAATCTCTTTCTTTTTCTTCTTGAGTGTAGTGAGGGGATTGAACCTATTAGGGCAAAGGGTTCAACATTAGTTTTGTCAATTTTGTAATTTTAATTAAGTTATATAGATTATGATTTGTCCAGGTGACGTAGTCACCGCCATATATGTTGTCTTTATCTGTGTTTGGTGTTCATTAAATAGGGGTTGTTTATCTCCGGTAGGTTATCCTATATTTTTGCTGCAGTCAATCTCAGATATGGTATCAGAGCGCTTATAGGGCGTGTTCGATCCCAACATCTAGTGTCAGAGCTACAAGTTTTAGTTTTGGCAACTATATCTATGGAGCATATGAACACTCGTATGATCACCCTCATGGGTGGAACTAGGAAATTTGGAAGCCAAGGATGGAGGATCAACTTGGGTTCAAGGACTTGCATGGTTCGTTGGAGGGCGACAACACCAAGCCATCGGATAAAGCTGCTAAAGAATGAAAATTACTAGATTGGAAAGCTATTAGATTCATCAACCAATGGCTGGATGATTCGGTGTTTCACTACGTATCCATGGAGAATAAAAGCATTATGGAAGAATCTACAATCGTTGTACCAAAGAAAGACGGCTGGAAATAAGGCATTTCTTATTCGTCAACTCCTCATCTCGAAGTAAACTGAGGGTGCCTTGGTGGCACAATATTTGAACGAGGTTCATGATATTATCAATCAACAGTCTGCGATAAAGATGGTGATTAAAGATGAGCTTCAGGCCCTTCTGCTTTTGAGTTCTCTACCGAAAAGCTAGGAGATATTGGTGGTGTTGGTGAGCAACTCCGTATTTGGCGGAGTTGTCACGATAGAGGCAGTCAAAAGTAGCTTGTTGAATCAGGAGATTCGGCATAAGCAAGTTGAATCATCGCAGGAGTCCTCTTTGGTAGTTCCCTACGGGAAGGAAAGACTCAAGTCACAAGCGAGGACATGAGGAGTTCTTGGGATCCTTTGACTTTCAATCTCAAGGATGGCTGCTATCAATATGGCAAAAGGGGTCAATGTCAACCCATATTCCTGGCATACAAGCAAATATATGTATTTTATAAAATACGCGTATATTGTTGCTCACGTATTTTGCAAAGAACGCGTATTCCCCTAGCTCACTAATTCTGTGGCCAGGGTAGTGGTCAGCTTAAGCCACCACCAAGTACATATATATTTATTGTTCGCATATTTGGTGGCAACTACAGTGGCCAGACTAAGCTGTTGGCCCATCCGGTCTCAGTCAACTTGATTTTGATAGTTAACTAAACCATGCATTGATATATCATGATCTGAAGTCTCAATACTTTTTTTATATGTCGTATGTATTTCATCTATTCAAATGTAATATTTTATTTATTTGAGTCTAGGACTGATGTAAGCTGAGTCGCACTGGCAAATCCTAAATACCTATACCCAGATACCTAGTCTACTCAAATGAACCAAAGAACCTATCCACTAAAATAAGCTACATTTATTTACAAAGTCTGCCATACTAAGAGACCGAACTCGGACCAAACTCAGACCAAACTCGGTTACCCTTTTGGTATAAAATCAACTAGTTTAATAGCTCCTGATTTCTTGGCCCAACGGTTGGAAATTTGAATTAAATCCTAACCAAATTCTGGCCAAATTTTGTTTGCCTACATCCTATAAATAGGATTGGAATTCTTTATTCTTACTCACTCAACCATTCTTAAGTCTTCTATCTTATTGTGAGCAAACTCCTAAAGCCTTAACTTTTCTATCTCAAAGAGCAACTCCCTAGACTTCCTAGTGCCAAGTGCGATCTCGGTCTAGAAGTCATTTGAGTTGTAAAGAGATTTGTTCGATCAGTTACTCTCTCTCTCTAAGCTGTGAAGTTACGAGACTTTGGATTAAATCTCGTGGTGTAAAGAAGTAGCAAGCCTTCGGATCAAAGCTTGTGATTCACTATTGGTGTTATAGTGGAGAAAACTCTGAGCTTGAGTTCTCGGGACTGGACTAGTCATCTCAGAGGGAAACCAGTATACATCTTAGTGTTTGCGTTTGCTTTCTCTCTCTACTTTACTGCTTTACTTTATTGTCTTTATATACACTGTTAGTTAGCAATAGCCTTTATTCTGATAATTATAAATTGGGTAGATTATTCTGTTGCACTCTATTTACCCCCTCTCTAGTGTTGCCTCACGGTCCTACACAAGCAGCCACTTATTACGAACAAACCTCCACCCAACCTAACACGAGACACGTAGCAAAACAAAAGAACACTCACAGTTATGCTCCTATCTACATGCATAACAGTTCATGCTATCATTATGCACATAGAACCAAACATAATCATGCATTCCATTATAGAAAACCACAAAGAAATATCCCACACAATCATGCATCCTATTATAGAAGACCACCAAGAAATGCTTCATACAATCATATCTATCATGCTGCACCAAGCATCAATCACACAGCTATATATCACTACTTTGGTAAGAAAGGACATATATCTAGATTCTGTAGAATAAGAAAATTAGTAGATATAAATGTTTAAGCATGGGTACCAAAAACTAACATAACAAGACCCTCAAGGAAATGGGTACCAAGGGTTACATCTACAACTTGTTTTGTAGGCGGACCAACCCTCTCATGCTAGAAGCAAGTGGATTCTCGATAGTGGTTGCTCACGACATATGACTGGTGATGCTAACCTATTTGCAACGCTATCAATAAAGAAAGAAGGTTATGTATCCTTCGGCAATAACCTCAGAGGATACATTATTAGTAATGGTAATATAGGTATTCCTCCCTATCCTATCATAAAAGAAGTTTGTCTAGTAACAAAATTAAAACACAACATACTCAGCATCAGTCATCTAGCTGACCATGGTTATGGTATAAACTTCGTTAAAAGTAAATGTTCTATTTATGAAAGATCAACTGGTAAGGTTATCTTTGAAGGGATCAGGGAAGATAATATATATATTTTCTATCTTGCAAAAGACACTAACAATGCAGACAAATGTCTATACGCCAACAAAGATGATATCTGGCTATAGCATATGTGTCTAGGATACGCAAACATGGATACTATTGTAAGACTGTCTATAAAGAAACTCGTAAGAGACTTACCAGAGATTTCTTTCAAGAAAGATATGGTATGTGCTGACTGTGAAAAGAATAAAGCCACTAATTCTTCTTTTAAATTAATCAACTCTATAAGTACCTCTAGACCTCTCCAACTCTTGTATATGGACTTGTTTGAACCCAGTAGAGTCGCCAGTCTTGGCGGTAAGCTTTATGCGTATGTTATTGTTGATAATTTTTCTAGATACACATTGGTTTATTTTTTTGCAAATAAAAATGAAGCATTTTCTGAATTTGCCACTTTTTGCAAAAATGTTCAAAACAAAAAAGGTTTCATGATTACTCGTATCCGAAGTGATCATGGAGGCGAATTCGAAAATAGTGATTTTAAAAGATTTTGTAATGAAAATAGTTTTTCTCATGAATTTTTTTGTCCTAGAACTCTATAACAAAATGGTGTTGTAGAGCGGAAGAATAGAACTTTTGGCGATATAGCTAGAGTCATGTTAAATCAGTATAACCTTCCGAAATAATTTTGGGCTGAAGCTGTAAGTACTTCATGCCATATTTTGAATAGGGTGCTTATTAGACCTATATCGAAGAAAACCTCCTATGAACTTTGGTTTGGTAGAATTTCCATAATTAGTTACTTTAAAGTTTTTGGCTGCAAATATTTTATTCTTTATACCAAAGATAATCTAAGAAAATTTGACTCCAAGGCCGATGAAGGTATTTTTCTAGGTTATGCCGTCAAAAGTAAAGTATTTAGATTATTCAACAAAACCTCATTGACTGTTGAATAATCAATCAATGTTACATTTGATGAACATAACACTCAAGCACTAAATGAAAGCGACGATGAAGGTTGTCAACCTGCAACCAACAAGACATCAGAAGATACAAATAGTACAAGCCATCCAAAAAGTCTACCAAGGAGACTAAAGTTCTCGACAGATCATCCTGAGGACTTGGTAATACGTGATGTATCGAAAGGTGTAAGTACACGTTCCTCAAATAGAGATATCATTACAAATGTTGCTTTTATTTCTCAAATAGAACCTAAAAATACTGATGAAGCTTTTGCTGATAAATTTTGGTTTTCTGCTATGCAAGAGGAACTCAAACAATTTGAACGTAATCAAGTTTGGGAACTTGTTCCTAAACCTAATAATTATCCAATCATTGGTACTAAATGGATTTTTTAAAATAAATTAAATGAGGATGGTTCAGTTACACGTAACAAAGCACGTCTCGTAGCTCAAGGATACAACCAAGAGGAAGGTATCGACTACGATGAGACTTATGCTCATGTTGCTAGACTTGAATCTATCCGAATGCTTTATGCTTTTGCTAGTTTTTATAACTTTAAACTTTTTTAAATGAATGTTAAAAGTGCTTTTCTAAATGATGTTATCAAAGAAGATGTTTTTGTTAAATAACACCCTGGTTTTGAAGATTTTAAACACCCTGACCACGTATTCAAGTTACGAAAGGCTCTATACGGACTCAAACAAGCCCCTCGTGCTTGGTATGAATGTCTTAGCCTCTTTCTACTTGGAAACAATTTTTCAAAAAAAAAATTGATACTACCTTTTTTATAAAAACTTCTGCTGATTCTTTGTTATTAGTGCAAATATATGTTGATGATATCATATTTGGATCTACTAATGAGATGCTATATAACGAGTTTGCTAAGTATATATAGAGTAAATTTGATATGAGCATGATGGGAGAACTGACTTTCTTTCTAGGATTGCAAATCAAACAAGATTCACAAGGAACCTTTATCCATCAGGCTAAGTACACGAAGGATTTGCTCAAAAAGTTTGACATGGACAATGCAAAGCCTATCGAAACTCCAATGGCAATATCCACTAAGCTTGACCTTGATGAAAGCAGTAAACCAACAGACATACGTAAGTATTAAGGTATGATTGGTAGTTTGTTATATCTATCTGCTAGTCGCCCAGACATTATGTTTGATGTATGTCTTTATGCTAGATATCAGGCTAATCCTAAGGAATCACATTTGTGCGCAGTTAAGCGTATTTTTAGATACCTTAAAGGGACTTTGTTGGCAGGCTTATGGTATCCCAAAACTATATCCTTTGATCTTGCTGGTTACTGGGATGCTGATTTTGCTAGATGCAAAGTCGATCAAAAAAGTACCAGCTGCACGTGTCATTTTTTGGGAAAGTCTCTAGTCTCCTGGTTTGGCAAAAAATAAAATTATGTTGCATTATCAACAACTGAGACAGAGTATATCACTGCAGGACGTTGTTGTGCATAAATTTTGTGGATAAAGCAAACCCTAGAAGACTTCAATCTGCATTATACGAACATTCCTATTTTCTTTAATAACACTAGCACTATTAATCTCACCAATAATCTAGTATGCCACTCACGCACCAAGCACATAGAAATTTGTCACCATTTTCTAAGGGATCATCAATCACACAGAGATATTTGTTTAGAGTATGTGGACACGAAACATCAACTAGCAGACATTTTTACTAAACCTTTAGCTGAAGATCGATTCAACTTTATCCATAGAGAATTAGGTCTTTTAGATTCTGATAAAATATAAGAATCATAAGATGCTTTAAAAAAAATTTGTCACACTTTTTAGAAGTTATAATTTTTTTGGATACAAGCCGAAAGGGCCCTTCTGTCAAAAATGTGTAAATAACCTTAAGCGACACGGTATTTAAGTGTCTTTGGACCACCGCTAGCTAGGATCCGGCCTCTACAGCTACTCTGAGATGATTTAAACTCTTAAAAATGTACGATTTAAGTTCAGCACTTATTATTCTGTATTTATATCAAGTCAGGAAAGACATAATATCGATTAAAGTTACATTAAGATTCTGGAAATAAATATCAACAGAATTCAGACCAAACTCGGGCCTAGCTCGGACCGAACTCAGTTAGTTTAATTCCAGAATATGCTTTGTCATTTAATCTTCTTCCTAATTTAGGTTTCTACTACTCTATATATATAGGTCATTTTGTTGCTCAATCATTCAGACCAACAAAAATTATTCCTCCTCCACAAATAAACCTTAGCATTTTTTCCTACATCCTCTCCCAATGGCCCCTAAAAGGAAACAAGATTCCTTTTTTGACTCTCTTTTCTGTCCCATTATGCCAAATATAGGAGAATTCAACATTTTCACCTTTCCGAGCCTTAAAATTTTAAATGATTGGTTTAATGACTTCTCCAAGAGACACATCTGTTTTGGCCATCCTATTGATTTTATTTCCCAACACATAGACTATCTACCTACTCTTCAAAAAATTTAACTTGAAGAATTTGTGACAACGCGTACCAAAATTTACAACTATTCAAATGTTCTATTGTAACTTAACATATGAACATGATACTATTTCATCTAGAGTTCATGGCATTCCAATTAAACTCGATGCAGATGACTTGGGTAAAATCCTACCCATTCCCGCTGATGGACAACCCTTAGTCAATATCACGCAAGTTTAATTCGATCATGACTTAACCCTAGATTCTTTCAAGAATATCCTTTGTTACCCTCTTGAATGTCCACTGGTAAATTTTATGCTAGATATTTGAATGGTCACTTCTTTGACATGCATCGTATTATCTTTTCAACCTTTCTACCTAAGAAGACATACTTTGATGAGGTCTCTTATTTAGAAATGTCAGCCTTATATCACTTGTATTTCGGCATTAATTTTAATATTCCACAGACCATCTTATCTTAAATAGTTTAATGTCGTAAGAAATGGCGTCCACTACTATACGCCATGTACTTGCCAACCATTTTTAGCTATTTCGATATTTCTTTGGATATTTGTCCAAATCTTGAGGAACCTTTATACCTCAATAGAATTCAAAGATTTGAGCCAACTTTGCTTCTACCTTATAACTCGTCATCAAACTTTAATACTCATCATGTTGATTCCGTCCCTACTGTTGATTAAAAACCTCAAACCTTAGAGTCTATTTTTAATCTATTGCGTGATCGCTTCCACCAAGAAGATATATGCAATCATGCTACTGATCGTCGCCAAACTCTTCGGACTCAGGCTTTTGGCAACACTTTGATAGACATCCAGTACACCCTATCGAAGCACCCAGCCGGACCTTTTTCGATTCTCCGGAATCCAAATCAACAAAGATTTCGTATTGATCACCCTTATGTTCAGCGACACTTGGATTCAGCTGATGCCTACTTTGATCCAAACAGAATAGTTGAACCGGATGATGAAGATGATGAAAATAATAATTAGTTACTCAATGATTTTCAAATATTTACTTATAGTTGTTCTACTATGATGTTTTTATTACACATTCACTTTTGTATGTTTTCTTTTAAATGAATAAAAGTTTAAATATAATTTTTATTTTGTCATTATATATTATCATGTATACACTTTACTCTCTTGTTTTTCTTGTCATCTCACTGATTTCGGGGGAGCATGCCATTTCGATTAAATGACAACGGAGGAGAAAGACATACATGATACTAGCATATAAGACGATACTTGGCAGACGTTGTCTTCAGTATATCGCTGCTCCATAGTTAGGGGGGAGCCTTGCATATCAAGACTTGTAGTATCATTCATAGTTTGTTAATTAATAAAATGGGGAAGATTGTTTGCCCATCCGGTCTCAGTCAACTTGATTTTGATAGTTAACTAAATCATGCTTTGATAAATTACGATCTGAAGCCTCAACACTACTTTTATATGTCATTTATATTTTATCTATTCAAATATAATATTTTATTTATTTGAGTCTAGGACTGATGTAAGCTGAGTTGCACTAGCAAATCCTAAATATCTATACCCAGATACCTAGTCCACTCAAATGAACCAAAGAACCTATCCACCAAAATATGCCACATTCATTTACAAAGTATACCATACTAATACACCGAACACGGGCCAAACTCGGGCCGAACTCGGTTACCCTTTTGGTATGAAATTAATCAGTTCATTGGCTCATGATTTCTTGGCCCAACGGTTAGAAATTTGAATTAAACCATAACCGAATTCTGGCCAAATTCTGTTTGCTTACACCCTATAAATAGGATTGGAATTTTCATTCTTACTCACTCAACCATTCTTAAGTCTTCTATCCTATTGTGAGCAAACCTCTAAAGCCTTAACTTTCCCATCTCAAAGAGCAACACCCTACCCTTCCTAGTGCCAAGTGCGATCTCGGTCTAGAAGTTTTTTGAGTTATAAAGAGCTTTGTTCGATCAGTTACTCTCTCTAAGCTGTGAAGTTGCTAGACTTCGGATCAAACCTCATGGTGTAAAGAAGTGGCAAGCCTTCGGATCAAAGCTTATGATTCACTATTGGTGATTATAGTGGAAAAAACTCCGAGATTGAGTTCTCGGGACTGGACTAATCCTCTCAGAGGAAAGCCAGTATATATCTTGGTGTTTGCGTTTGCTTTCTCTCTCTACTTTACTGATTTACTTTACTGTCTTTATATACACAGTTAGTTAGCAACTGCCTTCATTCTGATAATCGTAAATTGGGTAGATTATTCTGCTGTACTCTATTCACCCCCATCGAGAGTTGCCTCACAGTCCTACACAAGCAGCCACTTATTACGCGTGTTGTTGAGGCGGTTGGTTGTGCGACCAGGATTGTTTTATGGATTCAATAGCGTACAATGGACCGACTTCAATTTGGTTGTGTATAAATAGTTTTGCTTCTTTCTCTCTCTTCACTTGTTTTTATTTATTGTTCTTCTTCTATTTTCTTAGGCAAGTACATCTTGCACAAGTAAAAAACCATAGATTTATGCATGCTTTAAATTCAGTTACTTTTAATTATAATTAGCTCATGCTGTTGGGATCGAGCTCTTATACTTTTAGTAATTGATATTCTTGATTTTTATGGCTGGAATTGCATAGACCTGATTTATTGGTTCATGGGTTCACTTTATATTTTAGGGGATTGATCACCCAAAACTTTGTGTTTATAAAAACTATGTAGCTCATATGGGAGAGCATCATATTTTACCTATCTTTGTTTGGTTATACTTAATTTTGAGTTCGACTGAGTTCTGTGCTGAAACTTGATAAAGTATGTCTATCAAAGTGGATGTAGGAGAAGATGAAGTCTCTGCGTAAGTATGCCGAGTAAGCCTTGGCGTATAAAACACATGAACTTTTCTGGGTACATTATGTGTTGTCCTAATATAAAACCCCCTAATTTTAAATATTATATTTATTTAATTAATCATTGAATTTATTTATATTATTTCTTAGTTAATTAGAAAATATATTTTATTGATTTAATTACCTTGATAAATACTCATTTAGAATTATTGCACAAAACTATTATTTTTATTTTATTTTATTTTAGGAATCCTTGTTAAAGGGTGATAGATTTTTAGAATTTATTTTTGTGTATAAATATTATTTTTAAATTTTTAACCTCATCTATATATGTAATTATATATAAATAAATATATAGTTAATAATAATAATAATAAGCAATATGTAATAATAGTAATAGTAATAGTAGTAGTAATAATAATAATAATAATAATAATAATAATAATAATAATAATAATAATAATAAGTAATAGTAATAGTAATAATAATAGTAGTAATAGAAATAATAATAATAATAATAATAATAATAATAATAATAATAATAATAGTAATAGTAATAGTTATTAATAATAATAGTAATAATATAAATAGTAATAGCATTAATAAATAAAAGAAAAGAAAAGGAAAGAAAAGAAGGCAAAACTAAAAACCTAAACAACTAACAAATTTCCTAAACCTATTCCATTCCCAGAACACCCCCCCCCCCGCGGGGCCCAGAAATCATCTCTCTCTCTCTCTCTCTCTCTCTATACCTATATATATATGCCCATACATAAAACCCAACCTAAACCCTAACCCTAGCCCCGACCTCAGCGCCGACACCCACCCGACGTCGGCGACCATGCCCCGACCTCCGGCCACCGCCCTGCGCCGCCGCAGCAGCCGCCGTCCGCCCCCGCGCACACGCATAGTGCACAGCAGCCCGAGCACATCTTCATGGTATGTTATCTCTCTCATCTCTCGTCCTTTTCTCTAGCTGTTTGTCCGTATACGTTCAAAACCTAACCCTCTAGGATTTTCCTTCAAGAGGGACGAGTTTTCGTGTCCCGGATTGGTCAAAAAATTGACCGAAAGTTGGCCAAAAAACTGACCAAAAACAGTCCAAAATTTCAACACCAAACCCCCATGTTCATGCCTAATTTGCCACCAAACTGTTTAATAGTTTCAAAATCTAATTGAAGGGTCTTCTTCTCAATATAACCGAGAATTTAACTGTTCTTTTACTTTTTATTAATTTGTTTTAATTGTTAAAATTATTCAACCTCCAAAACGACCAAAAATTTGATATTTTTAAATTAAAATTTTATGATACGGAGTGCGCCCCGCCAAACGGGATAGCCTCGTCCCGTACCAATTTCAACGAAATGCGCGTAGGGTATATCCTGACGTGTGGGCTTTTGCGGAAGTTAATTCGGACGTGTGCGCGCGTCGGAATCGATCCGTATCCGTAAAATGTCCCCGTATCGCAACTTTTGCAAAACACCACCCCATTTTGTGTACGCTCGTCAGAATACGACAAAACTTGCGGCATTGGATTTGTGGTATCACACTGGTCCTGTGACCCAAGTTTTACGCGATTCTGAGACAGTTGACCAAGTCGCCTATTTGCGGGCCCCACGGGTTGACTTGAAGGGCAAATTTGTGATCGGCTCACCGGAATCTAAAATTGGATATACCGTTGAGTTTGTATCGACATTTAGAATTTATTTGACCTATAATTTGTCCCATTTAGAGACCTTTACCTCTGGCACGCATTTCGATGCAAGGTAGTCCACAGGTGGACCCGTTTTGATTCGAAATTACCGTTTTGCCCTTGTTTCCAAATTGGACGAAAGGGTAGTGTTTTCTTGCTATCTCGCTTATTCTTGGAACGTTGGTGATGTTTATTTTAGCATCCAGAGACGTTCATTCTGATGCCATAGTTCTGATCCCTTGTGCTTGACGTCTGGACGCTTACACTTCGCAGCTTTCTTGCCAGGCAAGATACCTTGCCAAATTATTTATAGTACTTTGTATGCTTATCATATTTTTATATATTCATTATATATGTGTTTTCTGTTAGTCATAATTATATACTATATATGTTGACACATAGTATCATGGGAGGGGAGGACAATCAGTAGGCGTATGGGCTACCCACTCTGGTAAACCGTAGTAACTAACAAGCACTACGATAGTTGTGTTACGATGGTCGCTACCCTCGCGGTATGTCGATTGATGGTGCCACGATGGTCGCTACCCTCGCGGTATGACGGCTGATGATGTTCATAGACGTGTGTGAGAGTGGTGAGATAGATAGAGTATCCTACACCTACCCATACGTCGAAAGGTTGTCCTAATTTTGTATTTTATATAGATTTTCTAGTACAGCGTACTTATATATTTTCTGCCTATTATGCATGTTTTACTGTATTCAATTGGCATGCTTCTATGTATCTTGTTACATCCCTCTGAGGACCTCGTCCCTTTCCAAGTGTAGACGATCTTGACTATTCGCAGGAGCACGGATTAGGACTTGCTACTTCTCTCTCTTTCGATGAGGTCTTCTCTTCGAGCCTCATTGATCATTAGATGTACTTATTTTGTTTCTCTTATATTCTAGTTTGGTAGTGGATTTATCTCCACCCAACTACTTGCTCTTATCAAGCATTTTATACTTGATTCAGTTATATAGTTGATTGGTTATTTGATTCTGTGGATGAGATCTGGTTATGCCCTGTGACTTGTGACAATATATACCACTTGTGAATTGTTATTCATAACACAGCGTAGGTATGTGTTATATTTTCCATATATTGGAGTTGCCATATACATACGGCTGGCATACTTACGTATTCCAAGTCCTACGTATTTTGGGACTTGGGCGTGACATATTTTTGTGGTGGCCCATGCAGGTCAAAAGCATATTGTCTCGGTTACGTTACTGTACCGAGCAAGCGTGCGCATAGGATTAGAGTATAAGATCTCATCCACTTATCTAATCACCGCCCTTGATTCCATTTCGTATTCCTATTTGATTGCTTGTATTGCATCTTGCTTGATCCTTTCACAACGTCAATCTTATCTTTTCTTTCGTGCTTGATAGGGGTTAGGAAGGTGACTTGTACTAGGTATATACACTCTATTATTTAATAACACTATTAGTTAAATTATTGCAAATTGGGTAGTATGCCTCATAACCTAGTATCATATAGTCCTTTTGACCCATTAATGAAGTGTAATTTAATGACACCAACTATAGGCTTGCATAAGAAGATATGTTTATCTAGACTGTAGAACTTAGAGGCCCATACCCCCATTTGGTTGACTTTAGACTTAGACAAGAAGTTAGTATCGCAACTGTAGAGGCACAACACCAATCTTCTTGGTGAACTTAAATTATTCTGTACCTTCCTCAATCATAATCCAGCGTACTTATATTTTCTGGACTACCTCCGCTTATGCTGCTATTTTATAGCCTAGTTTTGCAAGCTTATTCATTTTTGAGCTTGTTCATAACATATGTGCTATTGGGGACGCCTACTAATACATTGTCTAAATCAGAATCAGTGTATTACGGTTTGATCAACTTTAATGTACTTGGTTCGCTCTTCGCATGACTACTTTACGTGGATTGAGATATAGTTGACTCAGCTTGTTAGACGAATATACTTGCCCTTTAGACATGTTCGAGAATATCGTATCGGTTACATAATTATACTGATATGAGCATGCAAATAGGAATTTACCAAAATAAGATTTTAATCCACAACTGCCCAGACAACTCTCTTTTTGAATTCTTTAAATCGCCTTGAACCCCGTACTTGTATTCTATCACCTCCTCATTGAATTCTTTATTTTTTTTCGTCTTTTCCTATTTCGGAAAGATGAATGCTCGTGCTTGATATAAGTTTGATACACGGAGAGTACTAGATATACCCCATAGGCCAATCATATTACTTTATAACTATCTTTTGTAATTAAGGGCATATCACAATGTGATATATTTGGTGTTAAAATTTTTGAGGATATGTTGATATTTTAACTAGATGGCATACCCACGATGCTAATGGATGACACGAGTAGCAGTAGTAGTATTCTCTTTCCTATCACCATCTCGTCCTCTTGGGTGGCTCATCTTCTCTTCCATATCCATTCCTTGTCCCATGCTTAATTCTTTCTATCATAGTTGCATCTTTTCGTGCCATCATGAATTGTTGATTTACTTCAACCTCAACCTTGTTTTGTTATTAAAACATAAATGGGTTAGTAATAATTAATAACTAAAAAGATGAGTTCATAATGATAACCCTTATGTATATGCACTAAAACAATATATGTATTCTCTTATTATTTTTAAAACCTTAAGTAGTATCCTTTAGTCTAACATGAATTAGTTGGATTGTTGAAATGGTTCATACTTCTAATAGTTTTATAAAGTTAGTCAAGACCTTAATTGTTGCCCTAAAACTTTGACAAAGCTTAGGAAAGAGTTGAAGGCACTTGTTACGAACTGATGACTATGACAAATTATTGGCGAGGTAACGACAACTGCAGCTAGACCATTATTGTAGAGTAGTCAAATTATTTGCAGATATACTAGCCAGGTGGCATGGCAGTATTAGACTACGATACTTGACGGTTACAGAGAAAGATCATGGTTATGAGATCCAGACAAGTATTCCAAATTTTTTGACCCAATGAATAAATTCGTCTTACAACCTAGACAATAGCCTCAAAAGACTTTGACTACTAGTAGAATTCTTGTAAGTTGGGTAGTGTAGATGAGTTAGATGATAAAAGGATAGTGTACAGACAATAAGGGAGAAAAGTGTTAGGATGGCTGACCATAACCTTTTTAGAAGCGTTGTAAGCTAGCAATGAAGTGTCAATAGTTATAGTGATTTATTACGAATATGGGTTAGTGTTAATTTCGAGGACAAAATTTTTGTAAGTTGGGTAGAATGTAAAACCCCCTAATTTTAAATATTATATTTATTTAATTAATCATTGAATTTATTTATATTATTTCTTCGTTAATTAGAAAATATATTTTATTGATTTAATTACCTAGATAAATACTCATTTAGAATTATTGCACAAAACTATTATTTTTATTTTATTTTATATTAGGAATCCTTGTTAAAGGGTGATAGATTTTTAGAATTTATTTTTGTGTATAAATATTATTTTTAGATTTTTAACCTCATTTATATATGTAATTATATGTAAATAAATATATAGTTAATAATAATAATAATAATAATAAGCAATAGATAATAATAGTAATAGTAATAATAATAATAATAAGTAACAGTAATAATAATAATAGTAATAGAAATAATAATAATTAATAATAATAATAATAATAATAATAATAATAATAATAATAGTAATAGTTATTAATAATAATAGTAATAATAGAAATAGTAATAGCATTAATAAATAAAAGAAAAGAAGGCAAAACTAAAAACCTAAACAACTAATAAATTTCCTAAACCTATTCCATTCCCAGAACATCCCCCCCCACCCCGCGCGACCCAGGAATCATCTCTCTCTCTCTCTCTCTCTCTATATATATATATATATATATATATATATATATATATATATATACCTATATATATATATATATATACCCATACATAAAACCCAACCTAAACCCTAACCCTAACCCTAACCCTGACCTCCGGGCCGACACCCCCCCCGACGCCGGCGACCACGCCCCGACCTCAGGTCGTCGTCCCGCGCAGCCGTAGCAGCCACCGTCCGCCCCCGCGCACGCGCACACGCGTAGTGCACAACAGCCCGAACCCATCTTTAGGGTATGTTATCTCTCTCATCTCTCGTCCTTTTCTCGAGCGGTTTGTCTGTGTACGTTTACAACCTAACCCTCTAGGATTTTCCTTCAAGCGAGACGAATTTTCGTGTTCCGGATTGGTTGAAAAATCAACCGAAAGTTGACCGAAAAACTGACCAAAAACAGTCCAGAGTTTCAACACCAAACCCCCATGTTCATGCCTAATTTGCCACCAAGCTGTTTAATATTTTCAAAATCTAATTGAAGGGTCTTCTTCTCAATATAATCGAGAATTTAACTATTTTTTTACTTTTTATTAATTTGTTTTAATTTTTAAAATTATTCAACCTCCAAAACGACCAAAAACTTGATATTTTAAAATTAAAATTTTGTGATACGGAGTGCGCCCCACCAAACGGGAACGCCTCATCGCGTACCAATTGCACCGAAAGGCGCGTATGGTATAT
Organism: Iris macrosiphon; assembly: GCA_036927795.1. Taxonomy (NCBI): domain Eukaryota; kingdom Viridiplantae; phylum Streptophyta; class Magnoliopsida; order Asparagales; family Iridaceae; genus Iris; species Iris macrosiphon. The sequence goes on from JAYESA010000021.1 coordinate 925,767, forward strand.
CCTGATGTGTGGACTTTCGTGGAAGTTGATTCGGACGTGTGTGCGCCTCAGAATCAACCCGTATCCGTAAAATATTCCCGTATCACAACTTTTGCAAAATACCATTCCATTTTGTGTACTCTCGTCAGAATGCGACGAAACTTGCACCATTGGTTCGTGGTATCACGCTGGTCCTGTGACCCAAGTTTCATGCAATTCTGAGATAGTTGACCAAGCCTCCTATTTACGGGCCCCACGGGTTGACTTGAAGGACGAATTTGTGATCGGCTCACCGGAATCCAAAATTGGACATACCGTTGAGTTCGTATCGACGTTTAGAATTTGTTTGACCTATAGTTTGTCCCATTTAGAGACCTTTACCTCTGGCACGCATTTTGGTGCAAGGTGGTCCACATGTGAACCCCGCTTTGACCCAAAATTACCGTTTTGCCCCTGTATCCAAATTGGATGAAAGGTAGTGTTTTCTAGCTATCTTGTTTATTCTAGGAACATTGGTGATGTTTATTTCAGCATTCGGCGACGTTCATTCTGATGCCATAGTTCTGATCCCTTGTGCTTGACGTCTGGACGCTTACACTTCGCAGCTTTATTGCCAGGCAAGATACCTTGCCAAATTGTTTATAGTACTTTGCATGCTTATCATATTTTTATATATTCAATATATATGTGTTTTCTGTTAGTCATAATTATATACTATATATGTTGACACACACTTGACACATAGTATCATGGGAGGGTAGGATAATCAGTAGGCGTATGGGCTACCCACTCTGGTAAACCGTAGTAACTAGCACGCACTAAGGTAGTTGTGTCATGATGGTCGCTACCCTCGTGGTATATCGATTGATGGTGTCACGATGGTCGCTTCCCTTACGGTATGACGGCTGATGATGTTCATGGACGTGTGTGTGGGTGGTGAGATAGATAGAGTATCCTACACCTACCCATACGTCGAAAGGTTGTCCTCATTTTGTATTTCATATAGATTGTCTAGTACAGCGTACTTATATATTTTCTGCCTATTATGCATGTTTTACTGTATTCAATTGGCATGCTTTTATGTATCTTGTTACATCCCTCTGAGGACCTCGTCCCTTTCCAGGTGTAGACGATCTTGACTATTCGCAGGAGCACGGATCAGGACTTGCTACTTCTCTCTCTTTGGATGAGGTCTTCTCTTCGAGCCTCATTGATCATTAGATGTACTTATTTTGTTTCTCTTATATTCTAGTTTGGTAGTGGATTTGTCTCCACCCAACTACTTATTCTTATCAAGAATTTTATACTTGATTCAGTTATATAGTTGATTGGTTATTTGATTCTGTGGATGAGATCTAGTTATGCCCTGTGACTTGTGACAATATATACCACGTGTGAATTATTATTCATAATACAACGTACGTATGTGTTATGTTTTTCATATATTGGAGTTGCCATATACATACGACTGGCATGCTTACGTATTCCTAGTCCTACGTATTTTGGGACGGGGGCGTGACACCTAACTCACCACGCGTACTAACGTACCGTACTAAATCCCTTATCAAAGAACGCTATCCTCACTCTTTGAGTAAAGATGGCGTACTCTTGAGATGAAACTCTGGTAGTGTACTTTGGTGCATACCTCATTGAGTCGCTCATTATCAAGGAAAAGTATGCTAGTCTTTCCTCGCGCACGCCAGTCCTAGCTCACGTACTATCACCAACTTCAAAAGTTGGCGTACATTCCCTTGATCCGCATTTAACAAAGCCGGTTTATATTTTGTCGATCTCTTTTACGCTTTCTTAGCAGCAAAGAATTGACCTACTTTATTGGTTTGCGTGTTCTCGACTGCCGAGCCCGCATCGATATTTGTATTTTTTTATTTAGCCTATGCATTAGTTGGCGGGTCAGTCAGTTGAATAAGTGTACTTGTCCAAGTACGTCGACTCCTCTGACTTGCCGATTTTATGCCAACCTTGTTGCTAGCATTTTTGTGTTCAAGTATGCCAAGCTTCCTGGATCATGTACTTATCTTCATGTACTTATCTTCATGTACTTATCTTAGTAATCTAAGACTTGTTGCTTGCGTATTTTATGCCGGACTTGACTTCTTGTTTTTGCAGGAACTCATTTTGTAGAGATCGTACACCTAGCCTATCATGATGATTACTTGCGTACTATCTTTACAAGTGTTCTTCTCCTTTATCTTCTGAGTATATTAGTTGTTCTCTGGTTATATGGTAGGTTCTTGCTCGCGTACTTCTTCCAAGTATGCAGAGTTGCTCGACTTGCGATTTGTACGCCCGACTTAATTAGTTGAGAGTATGCTACTGCTCAGCTGTTGGCTATTGCACGCGTACTTCGCGTTTGTTGTTTCCTTTACTCTTGTGCGTATTTTGCATGGATTGACTTAAGTCAAATGTGTGGCACTTGACTTAATTATATGACCTAATCACATTCTTATACGTTGGAGAGAATAAGAGGCATAGTTCAACTCGGGTGACGTTCTCCAACCCCGGTCCTTGTTTGGTTTACGGGTTGTGGATCTGATCCAAAGGGGTTCTCACCCTACTCTTATTTATCTACCGATATAATAATGTGACAAATCAATAACTTGTACTTGATCGATCCGACTTGAACAACTTGTCCATGATACTTGATCGTGTCCTTGTCCTGACTATCGTATCTATGCTAATACACTTGTTAAGCATCGAGAATGCTTTCTGATATAATTGTGAGCCATCGTGCCACATAAATCTTGCTCGTGATACATATAATTAATGATTACTTCTAATTCACATATGTAGTAGTTAGACAGTGACCTAGCCGTGGCTAGATAGTTTAATTTGATTCTTGCATCACACTTGAGTAAATTTAGATTCGATCTCTCGAGTGACAATATAAATTTGCATCATGTGTGTACGTACTTAAAGGTACGACATCAAAGGATGGATATTCATGTGACCACGACATGATATTTCAATTGAACATAGGGATAATTAAGGTAACTAAATTTGTTGAGCTTTGGGAGGGTAGAAAATCTCGAGAAACGTACATGGTAGCTATAAAGTTCTATGGAGTCAGAGCTGGCCCCCAACGGATACTGTATATCATCTACATTAGTAGAGTGTTGTATCTGGATATACTATTTATAGAATATTTTATGATCTATCGCACGGTAGTTCTTGCTTACTATAAGTAACTTTGCGCTCTTGATAATTGGCTCAGCTAGCTCACCTCATCATTAGCACGATATGAGGATTTTATTACATTCTAGGATAACCCAGACACCATATATTAAGCCGTGATATATACTAGGCCGATATAACTCACTTATAGCCAGGAAAGTGTACTTTAGTGACATGAAAGTTTAACCCGTGTCCTTATTTGGTTGTTGGGTTGCATTGTTATGTTACGACAGGACATGGACCAAAGTTATGTTGTTTATAGTATATCATTCTCTTTACCTGCTTGGGTATTGTGCCTTTTGTTAAGTGAAACTAGGAACATGGGCTGTCATGGTGTATCGGTTCAACTCATGTCCGTGTTTGGTTGTTGGGTTGCGTTATTGTTTTATGATTGCCTATGAACCGAACCTACGAATCAGAACTTTTAGCTTGACCTTGATCAAGGGACGTAATTTTATTCTGATGTGATATGGTATTCCTTGTCCTTGTTTGGTGTAGATTGTCATATCATGTCTTTGATGGGGCACGCACCATTGATACTTTGGCTCATACATCTCATGCTATATATATATCTGGTTTTATTTCTTCATTCATGCTCATTTTTGGTACTTGCTATTTGGGGTCTGACCCCACTGGTTTTGCATGGCCAAGTTTAGAGCCAGCACCCGAAGATCCAGCTTACCTTATCCTGACTGATGTCGCACACTGGAAGGATGGCCGCTGAGGGCGACGAGTAGGGTTTTCTTGTTTTACTACTCGTCTTGTAAATTATAATCTTTTGGGCGTTTAGCCACCGGACTTTGTTAGCTGGCTCATCTGGAGATTAGGTCAGTACAAGGCTGTAAATATTCAGACTACAGCTGACACTGTCTTGTATGTTTGATATATCTGCTAGCCTATTATTTTGTACTGCTAGACGTCAAGAACACTTTGATGCGGCATATGGGACGCGTTACTCCTTTATCTAAGTTGTCCTGTATTATTGCTACTTGCTTGAATAATTGAGATATAGGACTTCACGACCCTAGGTGACTTGATTGTAGTATACACCCCCTAGTCTTGTACAACCTTAGCATATTACGGGCTACTTCGATATTTTGTAAGGTGTGGTTGGCTGAGTCATACCCCTGCTCTCTAGTATTCTGGATCTGGGACGTGATAAGGTTTTAGTGGTGGCCCACGTAGGTCTGTGTTTTCAGACTTGCGGAGGGTATTAGAAGTCTCAATCAATATGTTCCTCCTTGAATTCCTGAAATCGTCTTCCTCAATACTCAGCTTGGATATCCAACTGCTTGCTTTCCTATTCTTTTCCTGTCCTGTTATTTGATTGTCTTGTGTCCTTTCTTTAGGGTAACCCATTCCTCAACTGTAAGAGCATGAGGCATGGCAAAGCAACCAACAAAGTGAGGTTCCTCTAGACAACATCCAGAGGTAGTTTACCCTTGGGATCCAATCAGAGATGAGCCTGTGATTGAGCATGATCAGTAGAGAATACTAGAAGATCTTGTTCCAGTAGTTCTAGTATTGCCAGTGCCAGCAGTACTTGATAACCTGGCATTGCTTGAGGTGATCAGGATAATGTTGGCAACTCAGCAACATCAGCAAGTTCAACAGCAGAAGCAGAATGTCCTATTACACTAAGGTCTGCAGACGGCTTTGGAAAGAAGTATGAGGACTGATTTGGGGGCGTCGATTAGATTCTGCTGACTTAACCCGGGATACTTTGATGGCATGGAATATAACATTATAGCAGATGCATGGCTCCAAGACATTGAGGTCATCCTGGCAACAACCAAGGTACCAGCAGAAGAGCAAGTTGACCAGGTCCGGTTGTAACTTCAAGACCTCGCAAGAGATTGGTGGGAAGCAGAAAAAGTTGGTCTGAGGCATCCTATCTCTTGGATGACTTCCAAGCCTATTTCTAGGTCAATTATTTCAGATTTGTAGCCTGGTACGAGCTACAACAGAGATTCATTAACCTGAAGCAGTCTGAAGGAAAGTGGAGGAGTATGTAGCAGAGTTTTGTAGACCGAGTAGATTTGCACCAACAATGGTAGCAACAAAACCAGAGAAGGTATTGAGGTTTCAATGTGGACTTCATATAGAGATCTTATAGCTAGTAGAAGGGCATAATTATCAGACCTTTGATATCGTGTTGTTAGTGGCCAAGAGACATGAGCTGACGATTCAGAGGTTAGCTTTGAGGACAGGAGGCTAGAAAAGGTCTCATGCACAAACTAGAGGAGGAGGATGAGCAGTACCCCGGACATCAACACCATTTTTGAGTATTCGTATTCATGATGTGGCTCAGAGGAGGCTAGCAGCACTAGCAGTAACGGCATTAGCACAACATCAACAGCCGAGACAGCAGTAACTACACTTGGGATCCCCACCCGGCTGTATTTATTGTGGCTTGGGAGACTATACCACAAATGTTTGTAGGGTGTCACAAGGTTTGTTACTGAGGTATGGTGGTTCTGATTATAGGATTATAAATTGTCTTATGATGCAGAGGATAGAGGGACTAGTACAGCGAGAAGCATTGCTAGCACCAGGAGCAACACAATATGGAGGACCAACATTGGCAGTTCGGCCGTTAGCTCAGCATTTATTGCCGATGCAGACTCAGATGTTTGATTAACAATAGCACCAGCAGTATGGGCACCAGAGACCACTACTGCGTATCCAAGGGAGGCAGCAACAAGGAGCACCATGAGGATAAGGGTAAGCTTTTATCCTGTATTTGGAGGAGGTCTTGGCATCAGAAGACGTGGTGGTAGGTAACATTTCTGTTACATATTTTCCTTCCATTGCATTATTTGATTCAGAAGCATCCCATTCATTTATATCTGCATGATTTATGACATATATTAGATTGGAGTTTGAGGCATTGCCAGAGAGGCTGAGCATACTCACTGGTAATGGGCTTGTAGGAATTAGTAGAGTGAGTTTAGCGTGTCCAATCGTAGTATGCATGTATTTATTGCCTACGAGATTGATTGAGTTTCCTATGGTTAACTTCGATGTTATCTTGGGCATGGACTGGTTGAGAGACAGTCTTGCTATGATAGATGGTCGTATGGATAGAGTTGTGTTTAGCATCCCAGGCAAGGAAGAGTTGGTTTTCAATAGAAGAATGCAGGATCAACAAGAAGATAGGAGTACCTCACTAGTAGTAAATAAAGATCAGTTTCCTAAAGTAGTAGGCGAGTTTATGGAGGTCTTCCCCGAGGAGCTTCCAGGATTACCCCCAGTGAGAAAGGTATGTTTCTGTATAGAACTACTGCCAGGATCGAAACCTGTATCCAACAAAGTGTATCAGATGCCACCATCAGAGTTGAATCAGTTGTACCAACATGTGGAAGAACTAAAGACGAAGAAGTTCATTCGAACAAGTGGATCACCCTAAGGAGCATCTGTGATGCTAGTGAAGAAGAAGGATGGATCAACTCGGTTATGTATTGATTACAGGCAGTTGAATGCCGTAACAGTGAAAATAAGTACCTATTGGCTAGGATTGACAATACCAGTAATATTCGTGGATTTGATGAATCGCATATTTATGCCATACCTAGATCAATTTGTGTTGTATTCATAGACGACATTCTTGTCTACTCCAGCAGTGAAGAAGAGCATGGAGAGCATCTCTGGAAGGTTTTATAAGTTTTAAGGGAACATCAACTTTATGCAAATTTTGGTAATTGTGAGTTTTAGTTGGACCACGTGTTGTTCTTGGGATACATCATCTTAGAGGCAGGAGTGGCAGTGGATCCTACAAAGATTGAAGTAGTAGAGAGTTGTCCTGTTCCAAGGATAGTAGCTCAAGTACGAAGTTTTCTGGGATTAACAGGGTACTATCGAAGATTCGTAGTATACTTTGAACGAATATCAACGCCAATTACTCGTTTGACCCACAAGGATGTTAAGTTCGTTTGGTCGACCTCATGTCAATTAGAATTTAAAGAGCTAAAGAAGAGATTAATTTTAGCGTCGATCCTAACGCTTCCAATAGGATCTGGAGGATTCATGATTTTTTGTGACGCATCTGAGAAGGGACTAGGGTGTGTTTTGATGCAGCATGGGAGAGTGATAACTTATGCATCTCGGCAGCTTCGGGATCATGAGAAGAACTATCCGACACATGAGTTGGAGTAAGCAGCGGTAGTCTTTGCGCTCAAGTTGTGGAGGCACTACTTGTATGGTTATCGAGTGGAGATCTTTATAGATCATAAGAGTTTAAAATATATCTTCACTCAGAAGGCTTGAACATGAGGCAAATGAGATGGTTGGAGTTGATTAGTGATTATGATATGGATCTTCAGTATCATCCAGGAAAGGCGAATATAGTCGCAGATGCTCTCAGTAGAAAAGGTATTGCATTTGTACTAACTAGGCAGAGATATCTCTTGGATGACCTTCGTGAGATGCACTACCAAAATAATACATTTTAGTGATGCCAAAAAACGTCGGTAATAAGTAAAAAAATGTCGCTAAAATAAATTAGCGACGTTTTGATGTTGTCTCGTAATCCATTATCGCTGGCAATAATTTATCGTTATTCGTCGCTATACCAACGTATATTTGTAATGCATCCATGTTGTTGATTATTTTGTTATTACCGACGTCCAGTAACTTGACGTCGGTATATCAGCGACAATGTATATTGTCGCATAACGTCGCTAAATCAACGACATTACCAGCGATGTTTAGCTACATCAATGCTGACATGGCAGAAATTACCATGTCAGCTATTTAGCAACGTGTAGCGACATTTTGACACAGGTTAGTGACTTCGCTGCTACTAGTCAACGATATTTTGACACATTTTAACGATGCACTGTCACGTCGGTAGACGTCGATAAACATCGCAGATCGTCGCTAAATTTAAAAAAAATAGAAAAAGAATAAAATTTTAAAATTCCAACAAAATTCTGCCTGCAGTTATAAAATCAAAGTTTATATAAATAGACCCGGAGAAACCCCCGTTGAATTCTCTGGGTTCGTCGACCCCTTCGGTGGAACACTCAACACCGGTACATACACAAACACGTCAAGAAATCCAAACACGCAAGAATATCCTAACAAATTCAAATAAATGAATCTAAAATAATGTCACATCCGTCTCATCAAAATAATATAGTAAAAAGTTTAAAATAAGTACATCCAATACACATAAACATAATTAAAATGTCCCTATAAGAACTATTGTGGATCTGGAGGAGGAGAAGCACTACTGCGTATCTGGGATAAGAGAAAGCCATACTGCTCCTGTGAAAGCGTCACCGGTCCCGATAGAGGAGGCAGTGGAATTGATGGAGTCAGTGTCGATGCCGACGGACCAGGAGGACGTATCTGCTCAAATTCTAGTAGTCGAGCATTGTATGAATCCATGACAGTTACCACCCTCGAAGTATTCTCTGCCACCGACCGACTCAAAAAATCATGCGCTGCATGTATCTTTACAAGTGAGTCGCTCATGGCCGAATGCGACCCCTCCAGCTCCATCTGTCTGTGCTCCATCGACGTGGCCAGAGTTGCAAAGCTGCCCTTTGTCGTCTGGCTCATAGTCCTGAGCTCCATAAGGTTGTGCTCTATCGTCTATCTCACAGTCTTGATCTCCATAAGGCTATGCTCGAGCGTATCAAAATATTCGGTGATCGTAGCATCGTTCGTCTACGGCGCAGACTGTGATCGCTCCATAATCCTTCTTAGCAAATCGTCACGTAGATCAGCAATCTGACGGTCAATGATCTCCTGGGCTCTACCGGCGCCTGCGAAGACTGCAATAAATACACACTAACAGAGGAGACCCGGATGACTGCATCACAACAAAGGTGCCGTAGGATCCCGTACCGTGGTACGTACCCCTGTGAAGACCGCCAATGACGGTCATCCCGAGATCGTCCGCCGACGGAGCTGTAGAGGGCCGCGGGAAGATACCAGACCCTCCCTTTGCAGGTGCACTACCAGTCTCCCGCTCACGTAGTCTAAGATACTCGTCCTAAAAAAATGGTCGCTAACGTCTAAGGTACTTATTACTAACTATATAGATATATTTTTGCATATTTTCTAAGTTATTGACACAAGGTAAAGTAAAATGTACATAGGTCTGCGTGGCCTTCTCATCGATGAGCTTTTCGCCCTTCCGATGGGTGGGCAGGAAGACGGTCACCACGTTGGCGTCCTCACCCATCTATACCTGTTAAAAGTTATATTATTTTTTATTAAAAATTAATCATCTTATCCTACTTTTATTAAAATAATATATATTTAATATAATACATACCAGACAACAGAAATATTCTGCCATGGGAATTGAGCCACAACACCACTTTCCTACCTTCGACCTAGCCCGCCTTGGCCTTCTTTGACCTTTCCTTGTACCTGGGTTCATCGAATCTCACCTGCATCGCAGTCCACTGCTCATTCGTGATCTAACTGTGGCACGTATCGAATTTTCAGAGCGATCACGAGCCTTTTGATCGTTGATCGCATCACGGATCCACTTGGCGACGACGGTGTTAAGCCCCAAACTTCCTTAAGTTTGATCATCCCCGCTGAACGTGAATCACCACATTGCAGAGCTCCCGCAGGACAATCGTTCTAATTGGAACGTGATATCGTGCGAGCCTGGAGTTACGCTCGCACAAGGTGATAATGTCAAACATCAAAGTTATCATCAAAATGACCAAGTTGCAGAAAAAGTCAAGTATTGTGTACCAAGCACACATCAGAGTATACGCAACAAAGCTCTCGATAGGGTCCAAATAAAAATGCCATAAAGAAAATTGCCTCAAAGGCAATACAACACTCTTACTCTTTCTCTTATCCACAAAGGTACTTACCATTCCATACATCATGTCCCGTATATCCAAGCAACGCCACTACACCCGCGTACCTAAAATAATGCCAACAAATATGGGTCAGTACACAGTTATACTGGTGAGCGAGATAACCCACTGGTTTAAACTGACACTAAGTAGAATAGTGAATACAAATAGTTATATGGTGATCTTTCTACTTGAATCCTAGATTTATTTCATGGAAGAGGCATGACATGTTAAGAAAAACTGTAAAGCAGGTTAAACATGCAAGCATTTAACTTAAGAAAATATACAAGTAGATATATCCAACTAAAAAGGAAACTAGCATGCAAACCATTCTACTCAAACCCAAGCAACGTGTGAACCTATCGAACCACAATCCATGCCTCAATATCCATCCGCAAACCATGCCACAATCCAAGCCTTACTAATTCAATCATCGATATGCACACTCTTGCCTGAGGCAAGGTGTCTGCCACCTATACGAAAAGTACAAACCAAACCAAAATAAAGCAAACCAACTCTTATCTATATGAAGTCACTGGCCAAGCCATAAAGGACTAATCAACCGTAGTTTTATCCGATCCAGCATTGAGTAGCTAGCCGGCCTAGTCATATCGAACTACCAGAACTGCGCCCAAGGCACATTACCATTTATCTCCTCCATGGCCGAACGGTCTCGGTGCCCCAGAGCATATCCCGTTCGAGAAAACCAAACCCTGTGCACAATAGGTTGTCCGTGACTGATGCAAACTCCAAGTAGATATGACGAGAGAATCGAGCCTTCTCGCCCCACCAAATGATACTCGCCTCAATCCAACCAAGTATCCATAACCATTCTCCAACAATATCCCAAGGCACCATCTCAAGTTATCCCTATAGGCACTATATCGCTTCTCGACACAGTATTCCAATTGGTGCAACACCCCTTCGCTCAGAAAACTCTGTGGCACAATACCCCAATAATAGCACAATGCCCTCACCGATGTAGTTGTCCAATTTTGAACCACAACTGTACACTTTTCTTGACAAAGCACCTAACTTGATACTCGTACACAACGCACGCTCGCTTGCCCGAAGTGCCTCGATATTCCAACCAAGATAATCCACTTAAGCTCCAACTGCCCAACGCAAAACCAACTCAAGCCACAAATCATATCCAACCAAACGACGCATACTCTATGCATGCCATAGTACAATGATTCAAATATTTCAATCCCAAGTGTACAAGCCATTACCAATATTCCATATTATTAGGCATGAAGGAGTAGAGGAGAAGGGACAGAGCCCACTCACCAAGTCTGATTCCGTTAAGCAACCTGCCTTGCCGATACGGCCGATCCCTTAAACCCGTGGTCCGATGTAAAGCATGATCTACTCAATTGGTATGACCGTGCGAGAAGGTCGTGCTGTCCAAATTATTCGACCGATCAGACTAAAAAAGATGACATTATCGCTCCAATCTAGCTACCTCACTACTGCTCTGAACGAATACCTGATTCCATCAAATTTTGCTTGCAATCTGCACATGAAACTAACTCAAATAAATACTTATTCCCAAATCCAATAAATCAAAATATAACCATCTATTGTCTCATTCAATCCGACTCAACGTAATGCACCATGCGGTTGTAGGGCATTATATAATATACCACTTAGAATCAGGTTCATCCTCGAACCAAACCAATATCCATTCCTTATTCACATGACGTTTGCCCAATTCATAACTCTGTTCCATACAACTCACATTCTTCTGATCCAGACTCAATATCTCGCTTGCGCTGAACGCTCGCACAAATTTAATATTCCTACATCCTCCTTCAGCACAATACGAATTCCTCATATCACTTAATTTGGATCATACACATATATAAGGCGTCCCAGAAATACATGCAATTCAGTCGAGCTTAGCGACAACAAATTTGGATAAGTTACAAGGGTATCTTCAAGTCCAAGGCATTCATTCACTTCACTCCCGATTGAACCAATCCTGACGTTCCTTCCATAAATCATTTGCACAAGCATTATTCTCAAATACGATGACTTTCCATTGATGATCTTCCCACCTGACTCAAATCAGTTCGTGTTGCAACTCAATCAATCATACTATCTCTGAATCCACACTAGCACGTCCAAACTCAACCAACCAAACTCTAGCATGACTCTAATCACACAATATTTCGTATGCACTATCTCCAAATATTATCTCTTGCTCCGAATGATCATTACAACTAATACTACCCCCGCTAGGCAACTTACCCATACATTGCACTATGCTCTTAGATCAGCTCAGCCAAACACCACTTCCTCAATCTCAATACCTTATTGGGTGAATATCTATATTGAGGTTCATGTGATCCACGAAGATTTTACTGCCTTGCTATAGGGATAGTGTCGCCACAATTTTAACGTGGACACACTTGCCACAATTCCTAGGTCACGCATGAAATAGTTCTTCATGCTGCTTCCACTGCCTCGAAGCATAGGATATCACCTTCTTCTTCTTCTATATGAGCACGCATCCCAGACTAATTTTTGATACATCTTGTAGATCTGAGGCACATTTGTCCCTTCCAGTATTGCAATAATTTGATCTAAAAGAGCCGCTGCTTTAACTTCACAAGCTAGTTTCACAGACGTCAATTCATATGAATTTTATTCCCTTCCGGGGCACGATAAGTCAGAGGCGATGCCATATTTAAAAATCTACGACTTAGAATCTCATCAGTTGACTTTGGCTATTTCCACCATCGCTTCGATTTTTCGGCTGCATCTTCAGCTGAAGGCTATCCCAAGGATCTCTCAAATTCAATACTCAGTCACTAAGGCCAATCTCTAACATACACCACTCATATCCACCCTCGACACATTTCCAAATGTGCCACCTCAAGGGTCGTTCTATGGGTCTACAATATTCATCCCTGATTTGGCGGTCAAGTCGCTAGGGTCAGCTGTCCTGAAGCTACGCTTGATAATTATAAGTCATCACGATGGACAGTTACTATGAACTGTGCTATATCTCCTCTGCAAATCTGAGCCATAATCCAACCATTCCATCTGAATAAACTTCTGACTCTGAGAACTTCATGCACTACCTCTGACGAATCTGTCAACCAAATACCGCTTAACCACCTGGAGTCTTACTATCTATCCAAGCCACAAATCGAGAACTGCGCTCGTTAAAACCGTCTTCCATCACTCCGTCGTTCTGTCCTGAATCTATCAAAATTTCTGAACTGCCATATTCGACTTCTCGTACTACCACTTGCAATAATTTTTGAAACCATAAACTTGCTCCAATTATTATCCGTATGTCATATTTTACAGTGTACGTCCTACTTGCTCGAGCAGCACAGTAATTTCCTTCAATGTTGCTATCTCGTTTAGCTATCTTCAAAATTTCATCCGCCACAATCTTTGCTCTCGTTCCATTCCTTAGTCCATCTTGATTTCTCTATGTTTCGATTAGTCCACACACTCTCAATGACTCGTGCACAAGTTCCAACATAATCTCAAATTATATCACCATCCCTCGTTGCCTCAATTTGCCTCAGTACTATAAGTGTTAACTTCTAATCTGACTTAACATCAACTAGACTTGACTTATGCCCATTTACGTCTCCCAAAGAATCTGTCCACCATTGTTGCACTATTTTGCCAAATTTTACTTTCGCTAAACTTTTGAGTCAAACTTCTCGAGCGCCAATATAGGAAACCCTTCAAGTTCGTACGAATCCATCACATTGCTTCTCCAAACTAAATCATGTTCCATCTGCAAGTTAATTGCTCATTTGTGTTGCTAAAATCCATAGTTGTGCTTGCTACCCTTCGATTCACCCATTGCTCGCTCAAGCGTATCCCAACTGCTTATTCCTCCAGCTCAACTCTCTCTTTGCAACCATGAATGCTCCACCGAACTTCCAAATTGTGCAAGCAAACTCTGAAATTCAGCTTTTTATCTGATTGATCTAAACTTGTTTCCAATACTTGGTTCGCATCAATCCTTTAAATTCCAAACACTCTTTTCATTTCTTGTTCTGTTCTAGTCCAACAAAACTCCCATTTACACGTCCATTCTTGATCACTCAAGTCCAACGATACTTTCATTTGCACAAGTTCATTCTTGATCGCTCAAGTATAACATATCGAAGAATACTTAAGTCAAATTCTATTACACTATATACCACTTGGATATAGAGTCTCTCTCGTGCTTACTCTGCATCGATGAACGTCTATTCTAAACCAACTATTCTGTGGTGATCATGTCGACCGCAACTCAATATTTGCTTGCTCCATGTTTTATTTCCTAACTCAGCCGATGTGCACCAACCAACTTACATTCCTGTTACCCGTGCCCATTTCAGAAATTCCATTGAAGTCTATCCAAAATATTCCAATGCCATGCTCACTATGTGGTATACCATATACCACTCTGAATCAAGTCACTACTTGCATCATAATTCTTTGCACTGATTCAAGATCCGTTCGAACCATCCATTATGTGTGATCCTGCTATTCAAAGTCTGACATGAAACTCAGCCAATGCATGAACCATCTAACTCTTATGTCAATCTCGCTATACAACTTATGCCATTTTATATTCTCAATACTTCCAACTATTTCTCAAACCGTCTGATACTTTTTGCTATACGAGCAATCTGTGCAACGGTCTCTTCCAAGGTAATCTAAGCCAATACCCAACTGTTCCACACATTTGCTGTATGAGAAACTCGTGTAACGCTATCCTGATATCCCCAAGCCAAACTCAAACCTGCCCAACCAATGTGCCATACATGCTCAACCAATGCTCAACTCAAACCTGCTCAACCAATGCTCTTTGTGATATATCCAGCCAAAAATCAAACTCCATACAACACATTCGCTACACGAGCAAATCGTGCAACGATCCATTCTTATCCGATGCTTCTACTCACAACATGCCACATAACTAATCTTGTCTGCCAACCAACTGATCTACTGATGCAAACATAATCTTTCCGAACGACAAGCCAAACCAACACAATGATACCTCTAAACTTGTTGCACAAATGCAATAACGCAACATAACTTGCTGTAAGAATGCAACAATGCCAAACGATGCTACATGATCTATCAAAAACCAACGAAAGCAACACAATGAAGAACAACATGCACCCACAACCAACAAATATATAGACTTATTGCATGAAACATCCCATGCGGCACTGAGTAGAGCCAAGAGCTTAATGACACGCGAAAGCTATTTAGAGTTTGTGATGAACCAAAAGATAAAGTCCGAGGAAATAAACTGGGCGCTCTGATACTAATTTCTCATGCCCCAATCTCTCGCAAGCTCGATTATCCCTGCTGAACGTGAATCACCACGTTGCAGCGCTCCCGCAGGATAATCATTCTCATCGGGACGTAATATCGTGCGAGCCTGGAGTTGCGTTCGCACATGGCGATGATATCAACCATTAAAGTTATCATTAAAATGACCAAGTTACAGCGAAAGTCAAGTATTGTGTACCAAGAACACATCAGAGTATACGTAGCGAAGCTCTCGGCAGGGTCCAAATAAAGATGCCATAAAGAAAATTGCCTCAAAGGCAATGCAACGCTCTTGTTCTTTCTCTTGCCCACAAAGGTACTTACCATTCCATACATTATTACCCGTAAATCTAAGCAACACCACTATACCTGCGTACCTAAAATAATGCCCATAAACGTGGGTCAGTACACAGTTGTACTGGTGAGCGGGATAACCCACTCGTCTAAACCGACACTAAGTAGAATAGTGAATGCAAATAGTTATATGGTGATCTTTCTACTTGAATCCTAGATTCATTTCATGGCAGAGGTATGACATGTTAAGAAAAACTATAAAGCAGGTTAAATATGCAAGCATTTAACTCAAGCAAATATACAACTAGATATATCCAACTGAAAATGAAACTAGTAAGTAAACCGTTCTACTTAAACCCAAGCAACGTGTGAACCTATTGAACCACAATCCAAGCCTCAATATCTATCCTTAAACCATGCCATAATCTAAGCCTTACTAATCCAATCATCGATATGCACACTCTTGCCTGAGGCACGGTGGCCGTCGACTACACAAAAAACATAAACCAAAACAAAGCAAACCAACTCTTATCAATATGAAGTCACTGGCCAAGCCATAAAGGACTAATCAACTGTAGTTCTACCTGATCTAGCGCTAAGTAGCTAGCCCGCTTGGTCGTATCGAACTGCCGACACCACGCCCAAGGCACGTTACCATTTGTCTCCTCCATGGCCGAACGGTCTCGGTGCCTCGAAGCATATCCAGTTCGAGAAAACCAAACCCTGTGCGTAACATGTTATCCATGACCGATGTAAACTCCAAGTAGGTATGACGAGAGAATCGAGCCTTCTTGCCCCACCAAATGATACTCGCCTCAATCCAACCAACTATCCATAACAATTCTCCAATAATAGCCTAAGGCACCATCTCAAGTTATCTCCATAGGCACTATTTCGCTTTACGACACAGTATTCCAATTGGTGCAACATCCCTTCGCTCAGAAAACTCCGTGGCACAATGCCCCAACAGTGGCACAATGTCCTCACCGATGCAGTTGTTCGATTTTGAACCATAACTGCACGCTTTCCTTGACAAAGTGCCCAACTTGATACTCGTGCACAACGCACACTCGCTCGCCCGAAGTGCCTCGATGTTCCAACCCAGATGATCCATTCAAGATCCAACTGGCCAACACAAAACAAACCCAAGCCACAAATCATATCCAACCAAATGACGCACACTCTATGCACGCCACAGTACGGTGATTCAAATGTTCCAGTCCCAAGTGTATAAGCCATTACGTGTGTTCCATATTATTAGGCATAAAGCAGTAGAGGAGAAGGGACAGAGCCCACTCACCAAGTCTAATTCCGTTAAGCATCCTGCCTTGCCGATACGGCCAATCCCTTAAACCCGTGGTCTGATGCAAAGCATGATATACTCAATTGGTATGACCATGCGAGCAGGCCATGCTCTCCAAATTATCTGACCGATCAGACTAAGAAAGACGACATTATCACTCTAATCCAGCTATCTCATTACTGCTCTGAACGAACATCTGATTCCATCGAACTTCGCTTACTATCTGCACATAAAACCAACTCAAATCAATACTTATTTCCAAACCTAACAAATCGAAATGTAACCAGCTATTGCTACATTCAATCTGATTCAGCGTAATACACTGTGTGGTTGTGGGGCATTACAGACGGTAGAAAACTGCTCGATCTTCTCAACCCGGTGTGGTGGATAGATATATGTTTTCTACAAGAAATAAGATAGAGACTTATATAATATGCATAAATTATTATTGATATTAAAAGTAAATTTTTTTTTTACCTTGAAGTGGGTAAACCAGAATGTCTTCCTATCTTCAGGAGCATCTGAGTAGTTAATCTAAGGCTCACCATGGTTCTTCCTCAGAAATACCCCAGTGCTCTCTGTACCACCGAAGGACAATATCTATACAATGATAATTAAATTCATGAATATATAGATATAATCATTTGGAAAATGTTAACTAATTAACTTATATCATAGGCCCGTCGATCCAAATCTTCATCTCCGTCTCATCCGGAGGCGCGCATAGAGGATCGCTTTGATCATGTACAAATGGAGTCAGCTAGACCTCTTTCATCTGCTCTTCTATCTCCATGGTATCGTTAGTAGAAGGAAGGCTGGACGGGTGAGTAGTCTCAGGTCTAGAACTACTCGTCCCAGGAGTACTTCCACGTACCGTCGACAGAGTCGAAGATATCACTGGTCGTTACACTGGAGTACTCTACGATGAGGATCCGTAACGAGTAGCTGGTACTGGAGGGGCACTCCGTCTAGAGGCTCTACCTCCAAATGATCGGCGTCATCCTGTCATACCTGATAATAACACATGATGATAAAATAATTATACAGACTTATAACAGTTCATAAAAATAGACAGACCCGGAGCAACCCTTCGTTAAATTTCCTAGTTACAAAATATCACAAAAGTATATAAAATATCACATTCACACAATAAGCACAATATAAAAGTATCACAGTCATATAATAAGCACAATAAAAGTACCACAGGGACACAATAAGCACAATAAAAGTATCACATAAGTCTTATCCAATTTCTCAATCTCTCAAAGAAATCTAGTACGCTGGGGTAGAACCCAGTCCCTCATATATACTTCGCATAAGAAGCTTCTAGGTGATCAATCTCCCTTATAGGTGCTGGGTGACTGGAACTCCCCCTTTGAGCTGGTGCCTGCCCAACAGTAGAAGATACCACTTCCTCCTTAATAGTAGAAAATATCACTTCCACCTTAACAACAACTTCCAATTTAACAGTAGGAGGTGTCACTTCCTCCTTAACAGTCACTTCCTCCTTAACAGTAGGAGGTACCACTTCCTCCTAACGGTAGGAGGTGCCTCTCTCAAGCGACGTGCACGTGCTCGGGTCATGGGTGCCATCTGGTAAGATAGATAGAAACAAAGAATATAATTGATAACATATATAAATATATGTATCCATATATTAAAAATGATGTTACATTCCACATTAAAAATATAGTACATGACTAGAGTTCTAAATTGATTTTATTTTATTTTCAATCCTCTTCTAAAAATTAATATTCTTCATTTTTATCGTCCTCCTCTTCCTCTTCCTCCTCATCTTCACTTTCATCTACTTCGTCTTCCTCTTCGGATAATTCTACCTCTTCTACATGATTAGACGTGTAATGAGGAACTTTCGTTGATTCCACATCTATAATATTTGTTACAATAGGTAGCTCATCCTTCAGATAAGCTATTTTGTTAATGTCAACGGTATTTTTAGCTTTCTTCTTGCATACTGCCAATTAGTCCGACCTCGTTGTTCCCTGTTTAGGATAAGTTATGAAGTACACGAGCTTAGCCTGACTTGATAGGACAAATGGTCCATAGCCTTGATATTGACTCCGATAGTTTATATCCACAAGATCATGCTTGTCTATTTTCTAACCTTGATCTTGGATCGGATCGAACAAATCATACCTAAATAATACGTTCTTAGCAGGCTCTGTTCCATAATTATATATCAACTCCACAATCTCTCGTAAGACGTCATAAAAATTATTACCTGGATCTACATCTTTGTAGCTCGAATATCTGATACACAAAAAACTATTTTTCGTAGAATCAAGATCCAAGAAGCTGTCTCTTATAGGGACTTTTATTGACTTGAACCTAAACACATTCACACAGTAGCTTAGCGAGATTTTGATGACATAAATTGGTCCCTTGTCTAGAGTTCTAATAGACTCATTCTCTAGTGTTGTGTGGGAACGATCGACCTAAATACCAAGAAACGTTATTAAGTTCAACATTTTGTTAATTATTGTGCAAATGCATATACAAAAATATCCTTACATATGCACTCAACCAAGAAGAAAAATAAAGTCTCATTTCTTGTTATACTTCTTCATTTGTTATGTATGGTCTCATCGACCTCACCTCATCATTAAATGTCCTGAAAAACAACAAAATATTTCCCGATTAGTATAACAATATTAGCATATAATATTACATTAAGATGACTTAAACGTTGGCATATTAATTACTTACCCCTCTAGCTTCTCCACTTCATCCTTGTCGTAGTTAAGTAATATATACAACTGAGCAGATCTTAGCTTGTTGTCATTCAAATATCTCTTCATCATTTTGCCCGAAGGCTGATCGAAAGTATTGAATACTTTTAGTATTGCATCATTAGATTCCTGATATCCGTCATTGTTTCTTGGAGGTCATATTCTATTAGTAGCAATATACGACTTGAAATACATCGAGCAAAAGTTGGTAATCTCCTCAAGAACATAGGCTTCACAAATAGAACCCTCGACCCTTGCCTTATGTTTTACCTTTCCCTTTAGGTTGTTCAGTTGACGCTCGAAAGGGTACATCCACCGATAATCGACAGGCCCACCAATACGTACCTCGTAGAAAAGATGTATAGGATCAAAATATAATATACTCTAGAGGAGAGTGAATAAAGTATGCAGCAGAATTTAGCATATAAAAAACTTTCTAGCAAGTTATACAAGTATCATGACTGCTATATATGTGTCACAGATATAAGTATATGTCACAACTATAATAATATTTTAGCAATTGTGATATAGGTATGTCACAACTATCACAATATAAGCCAAAGTAAAGTAAAGAGTGATAAGGCAAACACAAACACAATGATGTATCCTGGTATCCCTTAATGTGAGGACTAATCCAGGCGGGAGGACTCTAGCTCCCAGTTGGAATCCACTATACGAATGGAACATAAGCTTTGATCCGAAGGCTTGCCGACTTCTTACAGACACGAGCTTTGATCCGAAGAGCTCGAAGACTTCAAGTGTCAAGTAGAGAACTTCTGAACAAGCTTCTGATTACAACTCTCTGACTCTATTTATAGGATTACTCAAAGGAGAGTTCGGACAAAACTTGGCTAGAGTTCGTCTGCAAAATATCAAAAAATAGTCGTTGTATCCGAAATTGCAGGAAGACCAAGTTTCTGAACAAAACGTCCACTAAGACCAAACTCAGTCCGAGTTCTGTTCTCTTAGTTCAGGGCCAGAACATAAACTGGGCTGAGTTTTGGGTCCAACTTAGCTCAACCAAAATATAGGATTTTAGGCTATTTCAAGATAGGCTATTTTAAAAATAATTTAGGGTAGCCTAATTGCCAATACGATACGGTGTACTATATATTCCTAGCCTCAATGAAATAAAAAATTATATTGCATACAGGAAAATAAAAACAGACACGACGATGGAAAGCAGCTAAGAACAGTTGATGTTTCATTCGTAGCAGTACATGTAAAAAGCGCATTAGCTTATATCGAGACTAGGTTAGATCAATTATCAAAATTGGTTCGACCATGACCAATTGGCCAACAATCTTTTCCATTTTGATAATTGACAAACCTTGACCGATATAACATCTTGATTTAAATGATTTAAAAATCAATTGTACTGTTACCAATTATAGTCACCAGATGTATCTTTTTCTCCCCCGTTGTCATTTAGCAAAATTTCTAGAAAAAGAAAGCTCTCCCGCAAAATATGCTTACAAAAAAATAGACAAGTGAAAAAAAAATAGATTGCATATATTTCACAGAAACAGAGCATTTAAAAATTGCAGTAGCTAAATATGAATACTAAGCGAGACAAGAAAGTTAATACGCATATAAATAGAATAAAACTTAAATAGATAAACTTTTGAGTATATCTAACTGAAATAGTATCACCATACACAAAGTACTATAACTTAAAATCCATAAATAAAATCTAATTATTGGAATGTAGAAGATATTTCCAAGATAGTCTATTAGAGCGACAGTCTAGAGGTCCCGTGGACATGAACCAACGCCCAGGAAGATACGATGTAGTTTGGTAATAGAGGAGTACCAGTCTAATTTAGACGTAGTACTTTTTGAGGAACTTGTTGTTGATAGAAATCAGGAGCAAGTCACCGTTGGGTTTTGCTAGCCGATACGCGCCGTTGGAAAACACAGTTTCCACAACGAACGGGCCTTCCCAATTATGTTAGAATTTGTCGACCATCTTGTGAGTCATAACCATCGGTCTTCTTACTGTTAGGATGAGGTCACCCACTTGAAATGTTCTCTATTTTATCCACTTGTTGAAGGCTCCAGAGAGACGCGCTTGATACAACTCTATGCGTTGTTGAGCTAAGAGTCATTTCTCGTCGAGTGCTTCCAACTCCTATAACTGTCGGTGATAGTTATCGTCCGTGGTTAGTTGGTTGGAGAGAGCTACTCGTAGTGAAGAGATTTGGATCTCCAACGGGAGTACCACCTCACTTTCGTACACCAAAGAGAATGGCGTGTTCCCAGTAGCTGTCCGAATTATTGTATGGTAGGCCCAGAGACATTCACCTAGCTTCTCGTTCCATCCGCGTTTTTTGGAAGACAAATTTTTTTTGAGGAGCTTAATGATGGTTTTGTTGAATGCTACCACCAGACCGATTGCCGCAGGATTGTATGCCGTGGAGGCTATATTTTGAATTCGGTTCTTGCCACAATACCGATAGAAGGCGTGACTTGCAAACTGTGAACCATTATCGTGGACGATCCTACATGGCAAGCATAAGCGATATATGATGTGATGCTTGACGAAGTTAATCACGTTTACTATTTTGACATCAGCGAGCGAAACAGCTTTCGCCCATTTGGAGAAGTAGTTAGTGATTGCCAGGATGAACCGATGTCCTTTTGATAAAGGCGGACTGATTTTCCCGATGATTTCCATTCCCCATGCCTCAAATAACCAAGATGCTACTGTTGGGTATAGGAACTCAGATGGCTGGTGGATAAAGTCCGCATGGATTTGACATGCTTGGTACTTTCTTGCGTAATCGACCATATCTGCTACTATCGTCGGCCAATAGTAGCCCATTCTTCGAAGATGGTCCTGTAGCTTTGGACCGGGTTGATGCGCCCCGTAGACGCCACCGTGAGCTTCGTGAAGGCTTTATTTTGCCTCTAAATTTGACAAGCATCAGAGAAGAAGGCCGTCATAGGACCGATGGTACAATATTTTGGTCTCCGTGTGGTAATAGAAACGGAGGGAGCGTCTTCTGATTGAAGTAGCTTCCTTTGGGTTTATAGCAAGAATTCCATAGACTGCGTAGTCGATGAATGGAAACCTCCAATATTGAGTATCAGTGTCAACCTCTACTGTATAGCTGAGGGATAAACATAGGTTGCTTTTGGGACAGACCAGCTCTTGATCGATCACCGTAATTAACTGATGGATGTTGTCTGGAACTGCCAAGAAAGCAGCGAGACCGGCTAAAGCATCTGCCTCAATGTTTTACAACCGAGGGACATGTTCAATAAAGAATATCTTAAAATTTGCGATGATGCTGTGTGCAGCTTGGTGGTAGGGGATCAAGTCTTCGTTTCAGACTTTATATACTCCCCAGACTTGATTGACGATAAGCTGAGAATTGTCGTAGGCTTCCAAGTACTCTACTCTGACTTGTTTGGCGAGATAGAGTACGATGATTAGGATGTTATACTCGACCACATTATTGGAGCATTACTCTGTGAGAGAGTATGCACGATTGATGATGAGGGCATGTGGGAAGGTCAATACTATCCCGACCCCAGCGATGATGTTGCCTATGGGCCCTGCTCTTGAAGCACCGTCAAAGAACATTAGGCAAACTGCTTCGTGTGAGGTAACGTTGGTATCTGCCACTTCATCTGGAATCTCTTCATAGAGCTATGAGATTTCTGACCCTGGATGGGCTGCCAAAAAGTTGGCCAATGCCTGACCCTTGATGGACTTCTGTGGGATAAATACCATATCATATGGATATAATAGTATTACCCAGGTAGCCAAGCGGTAACTGAGTGCCCCAGGTTTGGTCATGAGGACCCTGAGGGGGTTGACTCGCGAGATTACATTAATGGTCTGTCCAGTCACGTAGTGTCGAGTTTTCTGGATGACAAATATCAGCGCAAGGCACTCTTTCTCGATGATGGTATATCTATGCTCTAGAACAACCATCATAATACTGAGGTAGTATATAGCATGCTCGTGACCTAAATCACTATTCTGGGCTAACAGGGCACCGAAAGAGTGATCCATTGTGCATACATAGAGTAGGAATGGCTTTTCCATGACCGGTGCCACCAGCACAAGAGGGTTTGATAGGTATTCTTTGATGTTGTCGAACGCTCATTGGCATTCTTTATTCCAAACAAAGGAGACACCTTTCTTCATGAGTTGTATGAATGGCCAGCAACATCCAGAGAAGTTTGATATGAACCTCCTGATGTATGCCAACCTCCCTTGGAGACCGCGGAGTTCCTAGAGGTTCTTTGACGGATGCATCTCCATGATGTCCTTGGTCATGTAGGGGTCTATGTGAATACCCCTGAAAGTGATGACAAAACCCAGGAATTTGCCGATGGAGACTCTAAAAAAGGACTTGGTAGGGTTCATCTTGAGGTGGTGTGCACGCATTAAGTCGAACATAGTCCTCAGATCTTGGAGGTGATCATCTTTGGAGTGACTCTTGACGGCGATGTCGTCGACGTAGCATTCCACCATCTTAAGCAGATGTTCACAGAAAATGGTGCTCATAGCTGGAAGATTTGTAGTAGATGTGTTCTTCAGGCCAAATGGCATGACTGTATAGCAGTATATGCCAATCGGGGTCCGGAATGACTTATGTTTCTCATCGTCGGGAAACATCTTGATTTAGTTGTAGCCTGAGAAGCCATCCATGAAGGATATGCGCTCGAAGGCACAAGTGTTGTCAATCATTATGTCGGTAATTGGAAGAGAGAATTCATCTTTGGGATGTGCAATATTTAGATTACGGAAGTCGATGCAGACTCGGATTTTCCTATTCTTCTTAACGACAGGCATGATGTTAGCTACCCTGTCGGGGTATTTTTCTTCGCGGATGAAGCCACTAGCTATCAGCTTGTTGACTTCAGCTTCGATAGAATCTATCATGTCTGGCCGGAACCGTCGCTGTTGTTTCTTGAGTGGTTTATCGTTTGGCTTACTGTTAAGTTTGTGGACCATAATTTGGTTGGCGGCTTAACTTGCACCAGGTAGACATCGGCATTCTGTAGTGCCTCTCTTAGGGCACCCGAGTGTCTTTAAAGAGCCGTAAAAGCTCAAATAGTGATAATTTTGCCTGAGTATGGGCTAATTGTGCTAAGATGTCAAAATTATAGGGCCTTTCCAGCCCTTGTGGTGCATCCTTGCGCAACGGCTTATCGAAGCGCATCTCTTTCTGTTTGGACTTATCTACCGGTAGGGGCTGAGATAGCCCGGGACTAGTGGTGGTAGGCGCGATAACTGGGGGTGTATCATCGTGCATCAGTTGGTATATTGCTCTTGACCTTGTTGTACCTACTGCCATCTCTTCAGCCGAGGAGGAAACAGTTTAACAGGTCTTAGATTTCCATCCTTTGGATTTGACGGTGGAGGATGCCACCGGCTGTGTCAAGTCTGGCACGAGGTCGGGACTGACCCATATGACCTCCCCATGTAGTGTGGCAAGAGGTATTTGTTTGGCTATCTAGTCTCGAGCTGGTGGAAGGTTGACCACTTCTATAGTCGCCTTAGGGACCGGGACTACTCCGTCTTGGACTTCCGACGATGAAAAGTTGCCAAACTGGAGGGACACCATGTTGGCAGCAACCGCCAAGTCATCAAAGTCTAGGAAAAGAGCCTTGGTGTCTATCAGATATTGGATATACCGTTTCAGGGTATAGCACTCCTGCGTCGGGTGATGGACGTAGTTGTGGAAGTGGCAGTACTTTGGGTTGGCAATCTCTGCCGCCTCAGGCTGACATCTGACATCGGGGAGCCAAAATTTTCCTCCCTACATCAGCATGTCAAAGATGGGTTTGATATCAGTATCCTTGAAAGAGTAAGTCTCCTCCGGTTTTGGAGGTTCCGTCGGCTTTTGTTCGGGCTTCTTGGTCAAGGTAGCGACCATAGACTGTTTCCCCTTTCCGTCGTAGCAGTTATTTCCACTATTGTTGTTGTTGTTATTTTTTCTTGGACACTTGCCCTTTTCCACAGCAGTATGGATATGGATCCCCAAGTGGCGAGCATCCTTGAGCTTCTACTTAGCGTTGACAACACTGACAATTAATGTTTTCCAGTCTTTGAACTGGCTCTCTCCCATCCAGAGGTTGACTGCCTGAACCATGTTATTCCGACATATTTCCATTAGTGTGGCCTTGAGATTGCCAGGAGGTAACCTTAGCACAGACTATCGGAACCGTTCGATGTAGTTTCATGTCAGTTCCTTTTCCCCATGGGCGACGTCCATCAGAGAAGACATCATCATATTATTTCCTGCCTCATATAATCTGTTAAGGAACAGACACTTGAGGTCATCGAATGATGAGATGCAGTTATCATCGAGACTATAAAACTAATCGAAAGCTACCCCTGCCAATGACCCGACGAAGAGCCTGGTAAGGATAACATCATTGCGGGGTAAGTTTCCCATGGTGATCTCGAATTAGCTCATGAAGCAACGAAGGAAGGACTTTTCGTCAAATATTTTAATATTGAAGGGCTTGTACTTGGGCGGATATAGCACATCCATCCACTTTATGGGGTATGGTTGACGTACCCCGAGATCACGGAGTGAGTCCCGGCTGCACATGGAGTCTAGGAAAATCTGAAGTTCTCGGACCTCCCTCCTTGCTTTCTTAGCTTCATCTCCTACTGAAGGTGCCGATAAGCCAGGTAGGAGAGGATCACCTCCCGCAGGTGGAGCGGTCGTATTTGAATCACCATTGGCCCCGGGGTCCAGGTTTGCTTGCCCGGAGGCTCTTGCCGGCTGGGAGGCCATGTTTACCTTAATCTCCAGCATTGACTGGTCAAATCTTGCATTGATGCACTCATTGTATGCATCATGGCTTTGAGCCTCTCGAGGTACTGCCGATCAGTGGGGCCTTCATCGTCGTCTCCGGTGATGTACACCGTCCTCATACGGTAATAAATGGAGGGGGCAGTAGATGCCGATCTTCCTGTCTTGTACCCTTGTAGTGAGTAGTTTTCATGGAGGGCGGGACCTGTTATGTCTTCCTCGAATTCAAAGGGAATACTACCCCCAGCATAGAAGATTGTGTCGTCTTGGTGGGAGTAGCTACCAACCGAGATCTCGAAGTCTGTTCCTTGAGAATCATTGTCTTCTTAGAATGCTGGGTTGTTGCATACGTCCAGGGGGAAACTACCCCCATCTTGGGCCACCCCCAGAGGTTTCGAGGAAGAACTACCCCCAGGGGCTGATAGCTTCTTTCTTGAGCGGGTGCCTTGGAAGACGCCTTCCGTAGGTGTCATTATCATCCCTCCTGGTAATCGCCTTCGCGATGCAGTGGTAGAGAGCGTCAGACTGTATGTGTTTGACTGCTTTCTTCTATTGGCGGCGGGAAGCTTTCCAGTTGAATAGCATGAGGCAAAGAGAAACTCCCCCTCCTCTGATACTTGCACCTGATCTCCGGGTTGCTGTCGGGTAGGTGCTTTCTGGTGCAGTTGCTGGAAGGCCGACTGTCTGTCTGTGAGTATGCTACTTTATTGCAGCAGCAGTTGATAATGATGTTGGCGCAGCTGTGCCTCAGAGTGGGCACATCACACGTTGCAGTTGTTTTCCTTGCTTTGCATTTGTGAGTAATCACATCATGCAAATTATACAAAGGGTATTTTACCTTTGCATTCTCTTTGTGAGTCCGGGTATCCCGGTCACACGGATGCGAAAGTGCCGTGTTGGCTCCCTGGCCTGGGGTTCGTACACTAACTTGCCCCGAGAAACTAATGGAAGACTTTTGAGACTGACCCTGTCCATTGGTCCATGTGGGATGGATGCATGGGTCAGTCATGTACAACTTTTCGTTGGAAGATAGCGTAATAACTAGCGATGCATATTGGCGGTCGGTTGTATGAGCAATTGCTTGAGGTTGACGTGCTTGCACTGTCCTAGATTTTTTTAGCTTGGCTATCGCATGTGCGTAGTATGAAGAGTCCTGTTTTAGGTTTTCACCATTCTTAGTGGGTTGCATAGGATCTGCGTCATATGAGATACGGTCAAAAATAGATATTTTGTTGCTATTGGGGCCAGATGCGATATGCCATCTGCGGTTGTGAATTGATGTCGCATGGGAAGTCTTATGCGGCCTCCCCCTTAGCCGCATAGAAGCCGCCTCAGCACCAGGATGTCTGGCATCGTAGTGTTTTTCTCTGCCAGAGTCTGGGTGCTGAACAGTCTCTGTGTCAGCCCGGGATATCGTATAGATGTGGACATTATGGGTTCTCATCCGACAATCATCATGGGCAACTAAGTGAGAGGCTGGAAGTGTCTACTCCACAGCGGGGTGGGGAACAGCGGCCTTGGCCACCCACGTTCTGCGGGCCTTCGAGTGGGGAGCACCCTTTTGGCTGGAAAAGGCTGTCGTATAGACAGTGGCCGCATGATGTGCTGTTCCTGCGGCACGGAGAGAAACGGGGAGCTCATGCTCCGTAGTTGGGTGAGGCTTAGAGGCCTTTGCCACCTACTTCCTGTGGGTATTCTTGGGCTTTGCTTGCCTTGGAGAAGGACCCGAACTGTCCCCAGAAAGCATATCCTCGAACACT
Source organism: Iris macrosiphon (assembly GCA_036927795.1). Classification (NCBI taxonomy): domain Eukaryota; kingdom Viridiplantae; phylum Streptophyta; class Magnoliopsida; order Asparagales; family Iridaceae; genus Iris; species Iris macrosiphon. The sequence continues at coordinate 953,964 of JAYESA010000021.1, forward strand.
TGCTGGTCAAAGCAGACCACCAGCATCTTTTATGTCAAGCCGAGCTTGGCCGCCTTAGACTGCATCACCGACTTCTCAATAGAGGATAAGGAAGTCCCCAGCAGAGTTGCCGCCGTGGTTTGCCATGTAATACCAAATCAAGAACTGGGAGAACTAGATTTGATTAACAAACTAAGAGAGTACAAAGAAGTCCTAGGAGCCAATCTAAGTACAAATTTATTTTCTAGGGGGTGACGATGTAGGGTTAGGTGTGTAGCAACTATCTTTACTCCGTAGATGATCCGATGTGGAAGATTTTCTCTCTTCCGTGAGTGTTGATTCGCAGATAGCCAGCCAACCTTTTGTCCGGTTCTGGTACCCTAAAATTTATAGTCATATTTGAGGCCGCATGGATTTTGGGACGCATGGATGGCAGGGTTGGGCACGTGTCCCTTCTCAACGGAAGGGTGCTACAGCTATGCACAGGAATCCGGGCTCCGCTTTCACGTGAACATTTATTAGAATTTTATTGTTTGCTGAGTATCTAGGCAGTTCTCAACTATGTAGGCGCGACTTGGTCAAATAGACACGTGGCCGCTATTTGGTTGGAGAGGACCACTCAGTTGTAACAGTAATACTTGGTCATCATGGAATCTGGGACACATGTAGCCAAAGATGCACGGGACGCACGATGTTTGGAACGCATGGGGCCAGAGACGCATGGACCGCATATAGTCTGGAAAGCATGGGCCAAAGTTGCATATGACGCATGGAGTCTGGGACGCGTGGGCCAGAGACGCATGGATCGCATGGAGTCTGGAGCGCATGGGCCAGAGCTGCATGGGTTCTTTTTGTCGTGTTATCCACGTGGCTCTGCACCATCCTTGGGACTTCTGCCTCTTAGCGTGTTCTCGTCCTTCGAGGAAATCAAAATAAATCCTTTTGTTCAGGATTTTGTGTCAGGTGCCATCTTTGTTGTCAGGACGTCATATCAGGTCGACCTGCGGCCAGTTGTCAGAACGCTTGTTTGAATCACATGGATGTCCCTTTTATGGGCCGTATGGTGTCCATGCGGTCCATCATCTGTTGAGTTTTATTTGGGGCGCATGGACGTTCGGAGCATGGAGGTTGGTCGCATGGATGCATCTTTTCCATGATTCTATACGGATGACCATTAGGCTTGGGAACAAGTTCCCAAACTTGATTCCATTTGAATTGGTTTAATTCCTCTTGCATGGCTTCTATCCAGTAATTATCACTACATGCTTCTTCAATGTTTTTAGGCTCAAGATGTGAAACAAAAGCTATACTAGATATAATATCTCTATTACCTTTTGTGATCTCACATATTCCCAAGTCCTTAGGGTGATCGGCCATAAATTTTATCTTCTTTGGCAGATTCTCCAAGTAGCTGGTACTGGGTTCCGTTTTGGTTGGTGCTTTGCTTGATGTACCGATATCTTCATCGTCACTATCATTGTTCATTTCATTGTTCATCTCATTGAAGGTGACGTTGATTGATTCTTCAATCATCATTGACTTCTTGTTGAAGACTCGATATTATTTGCTCTTGGTCGCATAACCAAAAAAAAACCTTTATTGGCCTTTTAGTCAAATTTGCTTCAGTTATCTTTGGTATTGAGTATGAAACATTTGCATCCAAAGATCTTAAAGTAGGAAACTGAGGGATTTATATCAAACCATAATTCATAGGGAGTTTTCTTCGATTTAGGTCGAATCAAACTCCATTCAAAATATAGCACACTGTATTGACAGCTTCTGCCCAGAAATACTTAGGTATGCTGAATTGGTTTAACATTACTCTAGCCATTTCGCTAAGAGTTCTGTTCTTATGTTCTACAACACCATTCTAGGAAGAATCAATTATCATGTTACCAAGATGGCTCAAGTAACCATATTTATGTGAGTGTAATTGCTTGAAAGATGACCTATGTAGCTTTGCAATCACTAATGCTCTCCTTGGTGCTAAATTTTGACACAAAGTGTTCTACCTACATCATTAGGCAAAAACTTTCGTATCCAAGATTTGGATCCATATTTGTAAGCTTTTGGTATCCACTTAAACTTGTTCATACTAACCAACGGTTTAATATTACACTCTTGTGAAATGTGTCCTTTCTGTCCATAATAGTAACATATAGTATGGATATTAGTGTTACGTGTAGCATGGTGAGTGTGACTATGTAATGTGGTGTGTTATATCTTGCGTGCATACTTGTAATAAAAAGTATGATTGTGAGAAGCTTTAGCTTTGCTTGCTTCCTTTACAAATAATCTGTCGTGTGTGACTTTGTGATGAGTCACATGACTTGTATTAGATTGAGTCATATGTTGTATTACCTATTTTTACAATCTAACCTCTAACTTTTTAGAGTTAGATATAAATCATCATATTTAACAGTAAGAGCATCAATTATTTGTGAAGCAATAAAATACTTCTTCTTTTCTGATTCCAATTCCTCCTTAAGATTAGCATTTACTTAAGTGCTTTTCTCAATGCATTCAAGTGTCTCATGCAATCTAAGCTCAAGTATGGAAATCTCAGCAGATTTATCAGAGAAGGAAGTATCTCTAACTTCATCCAATAAACAAGTAAGCTTTTTATTATCAAGTTGATAAGACTTAATATCTTTTCAAGCTTGCTTATACTTATTCCTAAGCTTCTTGTAATCATCAAGTAAGTCATTGAAAGCATCAGATAATTTATCATAAGAAAACTCTTCAAATAAAGTATTATCTGTTACCTCGCTTACCATTAAGCATAAACATGTAGTATGTCGAGGGCTTTCTTTTTCCTAATTGCTAGCTTCACTTTGGCACCAAATGCTTATATTTCTTTCTAAGCTTTCTGCTCTCTCATTTATTGATGTCATTAGGCACATGTTTGCAGTCTTATGAGGATTTTCTTCTTCCTCTGAATCACTAGCTTCGCTCTCATGCCATATGTTTGTGTTTGCACAGTTGCGAGAACTTTCTTCTTCTTCAGAATCACTAGCTTCATTTTCATGCTTGTTCTTATAAGTAATTTTGAGGAGATTCCATATCTCATGTGATGTAAATCAAGTGGAGATTATATCAAAAATAATTTTATTTAAAGCATAATATAAAAGATTTATTGCCTTAGAGTATCAAGGCTAGCTGCTGCTTTTCCTTCCTTCGTGTAGACATAATAAAGTTTGTTAACTACATTGGAATTAAGAGGAGAAATGAAGTAGGCTTTGTGTAACCATCAATTACTATAGTCCAAAGTTTAAAGTCAAGTGATTTCAAATAAAAACACATATGTGTCTTCCAGTAAGTGTAATTCGTACCATCAAACAGAGGAGGTCTGTTTGTGGATTAGTCTTCCTTCATGTTAGCCATGGGATATAAGTGACACTAAAAGTATATTTAGGCAATAAGCAAGTAAATAACGGTTAACTAAATAATAGTAAAAATATACCTAAGCAGGATAATGATAGGTATATAATCAAATTGATAAAAGCTATAAACCTGCTCTGATACCAATTGTAGGATCAAAATATAATAGAATATACTCTTGAGGGGTGAATAGAGTATGCAGCGGAATTTAGCAAATAAAAAAACTTTCTAGCAAGTTATACAAGTATCATGATTGCTATATATATGTCACAGATATAAGTATGTGTCACAGCTATAATAACAGTCTAGCAATTGTATTGCAGGTATGTCACAGCTATCATAGTATAAGCCAAAGTAAAGTAAAAATGAGAAGGCAAACGCAAACACAACGATGTATCCTGGTATCCCTCAATGTAAGGACTAATCCAGGAGGGAGAGCTCCAGCTCCCTGTTGGAATCCACTATACAAATGGAACACAAGCTTTGATCTGAAGGCTTCCGACTTCTTACAGACACGAGCTTTGATCAGAAGAGCTCAAAAACTTCAAGTCTGGAGTAGAGAACTTCTGAACAAGCTTCGGATAACAACTCTCTGAACTTGTAGACCGTACTGTACTGACAACTAAGACTAGAGAATTGTAACTGGCTTGTGATGTAAAAATGAAGGCTTTTTAGAACTCGTATACCAGAAGAGAAGAGAAGATTGAAAGTGATTTGATTTTAGAAATGTGAAATATCTTCTCTATTTATAGGATTACTCAAAGGAGAGTTCGGACAGAACTCGGCCAGAACTCAGCCATAGTTCGTCTACAAAATATCAAAAAATAGTCGTTGTATCCGAAACTGCAGGGCGACCAAGTTTCTGAACAAAAAGTCCATTAAGGCCAAAATTGGGCCAAACTTGGTCCGAGTTCTGTTCCCTTAGTTCAGGGCCAGAACAGAAACTGGGCTGAGTTTTGGGTCCAACTTAGCTCAACCAAAACGTAGAATTTTAGGCTATTTCAAGATAGGCTATTTTAAAAATAATTTAGGGTAGCCTAATTTCTAGTTCGAAGCAGTGTATAGTATATTTTTATACTCAATGAAATAGAAAATTACATTGCAGACAGAAAAATAAAAATAGACACGACGACGGGAAGAAGCTCTAAATAGTTGATGTTGCAGTCGTCACAGTACATCTCAAAAGTGTTGTAGTAGCTTATATTGAGTCTAGGTTTGATCGATTATCAAAATTGGTTCGACCATGACCAATGGGCCAACAAGATGAATTAGAAAATGCTCTATGGAGTCAAAAAATCCAGGAGGGAATACTCTTTCAAGCTTACATAGTGTTACTGCAATATCCTTTTCTAGCTTTTCTAGACAATCGATGATCAACTTGGTAGAATAAAGATCTCTGAAGAATATACTATGCTCTGTCAATGGACCCCAAACTACCTGCGGTAAGAATTTCTGAAATGCAATCGGAATTAATCTCTCCATGAATACGTGACAGTCGTGGCTCTTCATACCCGTCAGTTTGTACATCTTTGGGTCATCGCATCTTCTCAGATTTGACACGTACCCATCTATAAATTTTAGCCCATAAATCCTCCTTGTCCAGTGAGAAAATTGTCTTAGGCTGCTTATACTTCCCATTCCTATCCTCTATCTACTGCAACGCAGGACGTCTGCATATTTCTTCCAAGTCTAACCTGCCCTTTGGATTGTCTTCCGTCTTCCTCTTTACGTCCATCACAGTATTAATTATGTTAAACATATTCTTCTCGATATGTATGACATCAATGTTATGTTTGATCAGATTAGTGCTCCAATATGGCAGGTCCCAGAATATGCTCCTCTCCGTCCAATTATGAATGTGACCAAATCCATCGCACTTGTACCCCTTAGTAGGCTCTTCGATAGCACTTGGTAAATTTTTAACCACTTCTCATATTGTGTCTCTGAGCCATCTTGGAGGTGAATTTGCCTTCTCCATAACGTCAGCACGAAATGCATTCATGTTTCTTCGGAACGGATGATCCGACGATAAAAATTGTCGATGACAATCAAAGAAGCATGGTTTTCTACCTTGTTTCAAATGAAAAGCCTTAGTATGGTCCATGTAACACGGACATGAGAGACGACCATGAGTGATCCATCATGATAATATGCCATAAACCAAAAACTATTTGATGGTACACATAAGTATTGTCCTTATCTGAAAATTTTGCTTTTTTGAAATATCGTACGTATTGGCACCTACTTCCCACAGCTGATTCAACTCATCTATCAACAGTTGCAAGTACACATCGATGTTCATTTTTGGATTGTTCGGACCCAGGATAATGATGGTTAAGAACATAACCGGAGTCTTCATGCACATCCAAGACGGTAGGTTATACGGGGGTGACGATCACAGGCCAACACGAATGTTGGGAGCCCGAAAGTCTGAATAGGGTGAAACCATCGGAGGAGAGCCCCGATCTTATATTATGTAGATCCGAAGCAAAATTGGGATACTCTCGATCAAAGCGCTTCCATACTTCTCCATCAAATAAGTGATCAACACTCATTCAATCTGTTATCGCATGTGCCAACTCATGTTTTCGGCAGTCTCCTTCACCATAAACAAAATCTGTAACCGCGATATTAAAGGAAAATAGTGTATCGAAACGGTCGGCTTTCTTGCACCGGCAGATCTTCATCTTCCAGTTATATTATAGTGATCAACACCACAAAATCTGCACACATCTTCATTCTTTGTCTTTATAGTACAACATGCACCCGTTGCGACATGTATCAATTTTTTTGTATCCCATCCAGAGCGATCTTACCATCCTCTTAGACTGGTAGAATTCTTTAGGTAACTTAGCACCCACCGACAAGATCTCTATAATCAACTCCATCAGTCGGATGTAGCATTCTTGTGACATATTAAAATTGGACTTGATGCTCAACAGTCTTGTAACTACCTCCAACGGTGAATAATCCTCACAAATAGGATGTAATTGAGTCATTGCATTCTCCAGTAACTCCATAAACTTTGTAGCATCGGCATTCGGTACCTCCTCAGCTGCATCATGATTATCCAGATCAAAACTAGGTCCGATAGAGTCGAAAACCATGTTCACGCATTCGTCATCGTAATCAGCGGGGCTGTGGACATCCATATTCAGCTCCATATAAGGCTCCAGCCCTGATGCTAAAGACACAAGTTCTCCGTGTGAGGTCCACTGATAGTAATTTGGCTTGAAACCTCTCGAGTACAAATGATATGACACATCCACTTCTGAGTGATATTTCAAGTTGCAATATCTCACACACAGACACTTAATTTTGGTGTCGTCCATGCACTGAGGGAACGCCTTGGCGAACTGCAGAAATTGTTTTACCCCATGTATGAGTTTATCTCGCATACCGCACTTGTCATTATGATGATGGTTGTACATCCATGAATGATGACACAGGTAGTAATTTAGATCCATTTCTAGATACTTCTATAAAGATTAATAGACATCGTTCAAGTATATTATCCATATTATCATTCATGATTATCCGTTTTATAATTTATGACTATCCGAAAACTATAGACATGTGGACAACTCCGATATCAATCCCTATTAAATAGGTGTCATCGCGTGTTCATTATCAACCATTCTCTGAAGAAAAACTGCAAGCCAGTTAAGGCTTTTAGAATTCAACCATATTTTCGAAAAATACTAGAAAATGCTAAGTATTATAAATTTTCTTTTCTACGATCTTTCGTTTTGTTTTTATGATTTTTTACTCCTTTTGTTCTTTGTCTTTATTATAATTTTTTAAGAAATTTGTAGAACTCTAAAAGCCTTAAAAAGACTTATAGATATAAATTTACTTTTCAGAGAACAAATGACATGGACACTTGACTTCGGAGTGTCCAATATACATATAGGTCTTGATAACACCCTAGGTATTTGTGTATCATGTGAATATCACATACTATGGTACACAATCCCACATTAATACTCTCTTATATCTTGACACTAGGATACAATTTCAAATACCCATGGTACTAACAATACTTGACACTTGGTATCTCGGTGCCAACATACACTCTAGGCCACTAACACTTGACACTCAACACATATTTAAACCTACTTTTATAAATGTATATTTGTATACCCATATATATGTATCTATCTATCTATATAGATTATTAACCCTTACTAGCTCACTCATCCCTCACTCAAACATATACACAAACACACCTCTCACTTGGACACTCACACACACACACACACACACACACATGTGCACGCATACACATTTACATGAATACACAAATAATTTACTATCTACACACACCCCGGCCCCCACTCTCTTGAACACACACTTACACACACGATATACTAGTACAAATATACCATAATCCACCCAAGGACACTCTACCACTCGACACCCATATATACACTACTAATTGACACTAGCTCACCATCAAATTGTATACTTAGACATATGAATATATCTGTAGAAGCATGGAAAGGATGCATCCATGCGCCCAACGTCCATGTGCCCCAAATAAAACTCAACAGATGATGGACCGCATGGACACCATGCAGCCCAAAAAAAGGGATACCCATGCGATCCAAACAAGGGTCCTGATGACTGGCCGCAGGTAGACCTGAAATGACTTTCTGACAACAAAGATGGCGCCTGATACAGAATCCTAACAAAAAGGATTTTTTGATCGTTTCGAAGGACGAGAACACGCTAAGAGGCAGAAGTCCCAAATATGGTATAGAGCCACGTGGAAAATACGACAAAAAGAACCCATGCGGCTCTGGCCCATGCGTTCCAGACTCCATGCGGTCCATGCGACTCTGGCCCCGTGTATTCTAGATACTGTGCGTCCCGTTCGTCTTTGGCCACATGTGTCCCAGATTCCATGATGACCAAGTCTTATTGTCATAACTGGGTGGTCCTCTCCAACCAAATAGCGATCACGTGTTCATATGACCAAGTCACGCCTACACAGTTGAGAACCGCCCATATATTCAACAAACAACAAAATCCCAACAAATATTCACGTGGAAGCGAAGCCCAGATTCCTGTGCATAGTTGTAGCACTCTTCCGTTGAGAAGGGATACGTGGCCAACCCTGCCATCCATCCGGCCCGACATCTATGCGACCACAAATATGACTATAAATAGTAGGGTACCTGACCCGGACAAGAGGCTGGCTGGCTATCTGCGAATCAACACTCAAGGGAGAGAGAAGAGCTTCTGCATCGGATCGTCCATGGAGTAAAGAGAGTTCCTACACTCCTAACCCTCCATCGTCACCCCGCAGAAAATAAATTTATACTTAGATTGTCTCCTAGGACTCTTTTTTGTACTCTCTTAGTTTGTTAATCAAATCTAGTTCTTCCAGTTCTCGTTTTGATATTAAATGGCAAACATGGTGATGACTCTGCTGGAGACTTCCTTCTCCTCTGTTAAGAAGTTGGTGACGTAGTCCAATGCGACCAAGCTCGACTCGATACAAAAGATGATTGTAGTCTGCTTCGACCAGCAAGTGTTCGAGGACATGCTCTCTGGGGACAGCTTGGGTCCTTCTCCAAGGAAAGCAAAGTCCAAGAAGACCCACAGAAAGTGGGTGGAAAAGGCCTCTGAGCCTCACCCAACTATGGAGCATGAGCTCCCCGTCTCTCTCTATGCCGCTGGGACCGCACATTATGCGGCCACTGTTTATGTGGCAGCCTCTTCCAGCCAAAAGGGAGCTCCCCACTCAAAGACCCACAGAACGTGGGTGGCCAAGGCTGCTGTGCCCTACTAAGCTACGGAGAAGATGCTTCCATCCTCTCACTCTGTTGCCCATGATGATCATCGGATGAGAACCCATAACATCCACATCTATGCATCATCCCGGGCTGACACAAAGACTGTTCAGCACCCAGACTCTGGCAGAGGAAAATACTATGATTCCAGACGTCTTGGTCCTGAGCCCGCTTCTATAGGCCAAGCGGGAGGCCATATAAGACTGCCCATGCAGCATCAACTCACAACCGCTGATGGTAGGCCGCATCCGGTCCCAATAGCAACAGAACCTCTGTTTTAAATCGTAACTCATGCAGCACAGATCCTATGCGACCCACTGAGAATGGTGTAAACCCAAAACTGGACTCTTCATACTACGCGCCTACGGTAGCTAAGATGAAGAAATCCAGGGCAGTGCGAGCACGTCAAGATCAAGCAACTGCTCATATGACCGACCGCCAACAAGCATCGCTAGTTATTACACGAGCCTATGACGAAAAGTTGTACAGGATTGGCCCATGCATCCAGCCCACAGGGACCAATGTATAGGGTCAGTCTCAAAATTCTTCCACCGGTTCCTCGGGACAAGTTCGTGTACGTACCCCAGGGCAGGGAGCAACTACGGCACCTGCGCATCCGTGTGCCCGGGATACCCAGACTCACAAAGATGATATAAAGGTAAAATATCCTTCGCATGATTTGTGTGATATGATTACTCACAAAAGCAAAGTAAGGTAAACAATTGCGACATACGACGTGCCCACTCCGAGGCACAGCTGCGCAACCATCATTATCAATGATTGCTGCAATAAAGCAGCAGTACTCACAGACAGGCAGTCGGCCTTCCAGCGACTGCACCAGAAAGCTTCTACCCGGCAGCAACCCAGAGATCAGGTACAAGTATCAGAGGAGGGGGAGTTGCCCTTCGCCTTATGTTACTCAATTCGAAAGTCGCCGCCAAGGAAAGAAAGCAGTCAAACACCTCCAGTCCGATGCTCTCTACCACTACCTCGCGAAGGCGATTACTTGGAGGGCTGACAACGATACCTGCGAAAAGCATCTTCCAAGGCACCCATTTAAGGAAGAAGATGTCATCCCATGGGGGTAGTTCTTCCTCAGAACCTCTGGGGTGGCCCAAGCTGAGGGTAGTGTCCCCCTGGATGTACACAACAACCCGGTATTCCAAGGAGACAACGATTCTCAAGGAACGGACTCCGAGATCCCGGAGGGTAGCTACTCCCAACAAGACGACACAATCTTCTACGATGGGGGTAGTATTCCCTCTGAATCCGAGGAAGACACAACGGCTCCCTCCCTCCTTGAAAACTACTCACTACAAGGGTACGAGACAGGGAGCACGACGTCCATTGCCCCCTCCATTTCTCCCCGTGTGAGAAGGTGTACATGGCCGGAGATGACCATGAAGGCCCTAGTGACCGACAGCGCCTCGAGATGCTCGAATCCATGATGCATACAATGAGTGCATCAATGCAAGCTTTGACCCAGACAATGCTGGAGATCAAGGAAAATATGGCCTCCCAGCCGGCAAGAGCCTCCGGGCAAGCAAACTTGGACCCCGGGACCAATGGGGATTCAAATACGACTGCTCCACCCGCGGGCAGTGATCCTCTCCTACCTATCTCATCGATGCCTTCAGCAGGAGATGAAGCTAAGGAAGCAAGGAGGGAGGTCCGAGAACTTCGGCCTCGCTTGGACTCCATGAGCAGCCGGGACTCACTCCATGATCTCGAGATATGGCAACCATACCCCATAGAGTGAAGGAATGTAACGTATGCGTCCAAGTACAAGCCCTTCAACATTAACATGTTTGACAAGAAGTCCTCCCCTCGCTGCTTCATGAGCTACTTTGAGATCACCATGGGACACTTACCCCACAACGATATTATCCTTACCAGGATCTTCGTCGGGTCATTGGTGGAGGTAGCTTTCGATTGGTTTTACAGTCTCAAAGATAATTGTATCTCATCATTCAATGACCTTAAGTGTCTGTTCCTTAACAGATTCTATGAGAGAGAAAATTATATGACGATGTCTTCTCTGATGGATGTCGCCCAGGGAAAAAAGGAACTGACACTAAACTATATCGCACAGTTTCGACAGGCCGTGCTAAGGTTACCTCCTGGCAATCCCGAGACTATACTAATAGAAATATGTCGAAAGAACATGCTCCCGGCAGTCAGCCTCTGGATGGGCGAGAGCCAGTTCAAAGACTGGACAACGTTCATCGTTAGTGCTGTCAACACTGAGAAAAAGCTCAAGGACGCTCGCCACTTGGGGATCCATATCCCTACTGCTAAGAAAAAAGGCAAGCGTCCCAACAACAACAATAACAATAGCGGCAATAGCAGCCACGGCGGAAAGGGTAAACAAGCTATGGATGCTACCTTGACCAAGAAGCCCGACCAAAAGCCGGCGGAACCTCCAAAATCGAAGGAGACTAACACTTTCGAAGATGCTGATATCAAACCCATCTTTGATATGCTGATGCAGGAAGGCAAAATCTAGCTCCCCGATATCAGACGTCAGCCTGAGGCAACAGAGATTGCCAACCCAAAGTACTGTCATTTCCACCGCTACGGCCATCATCCGACTAGGAGTGTTATACCCTAAAGTGGTACATCCAACATCTGATAGACAGCAAGGCTCTTTTCTTGGACTTCGATGACATGAAGGTCGCTGCCAACATGGTGTCCCTCCAATTTGGCAACTTACCACCGACGAAAGCTCAAGACGAAGTAGTCCCGATACCTAAGGTGACTATGGAAGTGGTAAACCTACCACTAGCTCGAGACCAGACGACCGGGCTAATACCTCTTGCCACACCACGTAGGGAGGTCATATGGGTCAATCCCGACCTCGTGCCAGACTTGACGCAGCTGACTGCATCCTCTACCGTCAAATCCAAAGGCAGAAAATCTAAGACCTGTTACACAGTTTCCTCCTCGGATGAAGAGCTGGAAGTAGGTGCAATAAGGTCAGACGTGATATACGAACTGATGCATAGCGATACACCCCCACTTGTTGTGCCTACCACCACTGGTCCCGGGCCATCTCAGCCCCCACCGGTGGACAAGTCCAAATAGAAAGAGATGCGCTTCGATAAGCCATTGCGCAAGGATGCACCATAAGGGCTGGAAAGGCCCTATAATTTTGATATCTTAGCATAATTAGCCCACACTCCGGCGAAATTGTCACTATTTAAGCTTTTGCGGCTCTCTAATGATACTCGGGCTGCCCTGAGTAAGGCATTGCAGAATGTCGATGTCTACCTAGCGTAAGTCAAGCCGCCAACCGAAGATCCTACTGCTTGTCCACATTGTAACAACGCCATGGACGCGATACCCAATATTACCTTCTTGCAATATGACATGTTGCTCAAGAATAATAGGCACGATCGGCCCCTGTACTATACATGATATATTAGCGATATCAAGGTGGACCGAATGCATATTGACCCTGGATTGTTGATCAACATCATCCCAAAAAGTTTGCTTCAGACCCTGGGGATCCCGATGCATCATCCGACGGGCACCAATACCTCCATTAGTGGCTTCAACAAGAGGAGAAGTTACCCTCTGGGCAAAATCCACCTAAAATGCCAGATCGACGACTTAAAAACAGAAGTCACCTGCTACGTCTTAGACATAGATACGTCCTACAATGTCTTGTAGGGGCGTCTGTGGATACATGAACACATGATCGTGCCTATGACTCCGACGTCAGATAAAGAAAATGAAGAGCGCTCACACTCTTCAGAATTGTCAACCCGTGACTCCGACGTCAGCATCGGGAACATGCTCACACAAACACTGTCCTCTAATGTGGTATCTGTAGACCTTGAGGAAGACAACGAGGATCTACCTGAGCTCTTTGAGATGAAACCTTGGGCCCAATACCTGGGTTCACAATGGGAGATGCAATTTAAGCAACGAGAACCTTCTATCGAGGACAAAGTCATTCAAGTCAATCTAGGTGACGAGACCTCCCCAAAGCCTATTTTTGTCAGCAAAAGAATGCTCGACGAAGACTGAGAATCCCTATTATAACTCATCAGGGAAGAGATCGATGTCTTTGCCTGGGGTTACGAAGACATACCAGGACTGGAACCCCAAATCGCTGTACACAAACTCAATATTCGACTAGATGCCAAACCACTCAAGCAACAATAGCGACGGTTCTGGCCAGACGTGATGGATTTTATCAAAGCTGAAGTCAACAAGCTGATAGCTAGTGGCTTCATCTGTGAAGAACAATACCCCAACTGGGTAGCCAACATCATGCATGTTGTTAAGAAGAATGGGAAGATCCGAGTCTGTATCGACTTCTGTGTTCTAAATGCGGCATATCCCAAAGACGAATTCCCTCTTCCAACCACCGACTTAATGATCGATAATACTTGTGGCTTCGAGCGTATGTCCTTCATGGATGGCTTCTCAGGCTACTACTAAATCAATATATTTCCCAACAATGAGAAACAAACATCATTCCGGACCCCGATAGGCGTATACTGCTATACAGTCATGCCTTTCGTCCTGAAGAACGCAGGTGCTACATATCAGCGAGCTATAAGCACTATTTTTTGTGAACATCTGTGCAAGATGGTGGAATGCTACGTGTCGACGACATCGCCATCAATAGTCGCTCCAAAGATTATTACCTCCAAGGACTGTGTTCAACTTAATACGCGCACACCGCCTCAAGATAAACCCTACCAAGTCCTTCCAAGAAATGCATCCGCCAAGGAACGTCCGGAAGATGCATCCAAAGATGATCACCACCAAATTTTTGGGTCTCGTCATCACTTTCCGGGGTATTCACATAGACCCCGACAAGACCAAGGCCATCCTGGAGATGCATCCGCCAAGGAACCTCTGGGAACTCCGTAGCCTCCAAGGGACTATTGGCATACATCAGGAGGTTCATATTAAACCTCTCTCGATATTGTCATTCGTTCACACAACTGATGAAGAAAGGTGTCTCCATTGTTTGGAATGAAGAATGCCAATGAGTGTTTGATAATATCAAAGAATACCTATCAAATCCTCCTATGCTGGTGGCCCTGGTCATGGAAAAGTTATTCCTGCTCTATGTACGCGCAATGGATCACTCTCTAAGTACCCTGTTAGCCCAAAATAGTGATTCAGGTCACGAGCAGGCTATATACTACCTCACCCGAATGATCGTCGACCCAGAGCATAGATATACTACCGTCGAGAAAGAGTGTCTTATGCTGGTATTCGCCATCTAAAAAACTCGACACTACGTGACTGGATAGACCATTCATATAACTCGCGAGTCAACCCCCTCAGGGTCCTCAAGACCAAACCTGGGGCACTTAGTTCCCGTTTGGCTACCTGGGCAATACTATTATCTCCATATGATATGGTATTCGTCCCACAAAAGACCATCAAAGGTCAGGCATTGGCCGAATTTCTGGCAGCCCATCCGGGGTAAAAACCTCAAAGCTCTATAAAGAGATTCCAAACGAAATGGCAGACACCATCGTCACCTCACACGAAGCAGTTTGGCAAATATTCTTTGACGGTGCTTCAAGAGCAGAGCCCAAATAAAATATCATCACGGGGTCGGGATAGTATTGATCTCCACATACGGCCTCGTCATCAATCGCGTATACTCTCTCATGGAGCCATGCTCCAAAAATGTGGCAGAGTACAATGCCCTAATCATTGAACTCTAGCTCGTCAAACAAGTCAGAGTAGAGTACTTGGAAGCCTACTGCGATTCTCAGCTTATTGTCAATCAAGTCCGGGGAGTATATGAAGTCCGAAATAAAGACTTGATCCCCTACCACCAAGATATACACAACATCATCATGACTTTCAAGATATTCTTTATTGAACATGTCCCTCAGTTGTAAAACATTAAGGCAGACGCTTTAGCCGGCCTCGTTGCTTCCTCGGCAGTCCCAAACAATATTCATTAGTTAATCACGGGGATCGATCAAGAGCTGGTTTATTCCAAAAGCAACCTATGCTTATGCCTCAGCTATGCAGTCTATGAAATTCTTCCTGAAAACCCTAAGGAAGCTACTTCAATCAGAAGATGCTCCCTACATTTCTATTATGACACGGAGACCAAAATATTGTACCATCGTCCAATTTGAACTTCCTAAATGTCATTGTCTATGATGGACTTCTGCGCTGATGCTTGTCAAATGCAGAGACAAAACATGCCCTCCACGAAGCTCACGACGGCGTCTGTGAGGCATATCAACCGAGAATGGCCTACTATTGGCCGACGATGGTAGCAGATGCGGTCGATTACGCAATGAAGTGCCAAGCATATCAAATCTACGCGAACTTAATCCACCAGTCATCTGAGTTCCTATACCTAACTATAATATCTTGGCCGTTTAAGGCATGGGGAATGGACATCATCGAGCCAATCAGTCCGTCTTTATCAAAAGGACATAGGTTTATCCTGGCAATCACCGACTACTTCTCCAAATGGGCAGAAGTTATTTTGCTCGCTGAAGTCAAAACAGTAAACATGATTAACTTTGTCAAGCATCAAATCATATATTGCTTTGGATTGCCACGTAGAATCATCCACGATAATGGTCCACAGTTCACAAGTTACGCCTTCTATCAATTTTGTGACAAGAACCGAATTCAAAATATAGCCTCCACGGCATACAACCCCACAGCAAACGGTCTGGCAGATACGTTCAACAAAACCATAATCAAGCTCCTTAAGAAATTTGTATCTTCCAATAAATGCGACTGGAACGAGAAGCTGGGTGAATGTCTCTGGGCCTACCGCACAACAGTCTAGACAGCTACTGGAAACATGCCAGTAAGACGGTACTCCCGCTGGTGATCCAAATCCCTTCACTATGAGTAGCTCTCTTCAACCAAGTAACCACGGATGACAACTATTGCCGACGGTTACAGGAGTTGAAAGCACTCGACGAGAAATGACTCGTAGCTCAATAACGTAAAGAGTTGTATCAAGCGCGTCTCTCTGGAGCCTTCAACAAGCGGGTAAAATGTTTCAAGTGGGAAATCTCATCCTAACAGTAAGAAGACCAATTGTTATGACTCACAAGACGGCCGATAAATTCTAACCTAAATTGGAAGGTTCGTTCGTTGTGAAAATCATATTTTCCAACGGCGCGTACCAGCTAGCAAAATCCAACGGCGACTTGCTTCTGATGCCTATCAACCGCAAGTTCCTCAAAAAGTACTATGTCTAAATTTATCACTACCACATCCTAAAATTGGGGTAATTTTGTCATTTTATTTATTATGAGTATTGTGTGTATTTATTTTAAATAATTGCATAATATGTGTATATATATATATATATTATATATATAGTGTTCTTTAATGCATGAGTTAGTGGACTAGACCTAGAAGTCCACTAGATGAACCCCTGACCAAATTATAGGGTTATGGATTTTTAATTAGCATTTTGGGAAATTAAATATTGGGGATTATATTTATTATTATAATTTTATTTAATTGTTGTGCCTTACCGTTGCTTCGATATTAGGAGCACTACACTAGCATTTGTCTTCCAACAAATTTTACATCCTTGTCCTAGACGTGCCAGCCTTCCATTCTGACCCTTGTGTGACACCTAAATATGCCCTTTTGTGCTTTATTTTAGTCGCACAATATTTGTCGTGGACGTTTATTTTTATTTCTAAATAAATCCAACTTTGTATCCTTGTGCGTTCCAATCGAAATTGGAGACATAATCTCGACCCATTTTGTGCAACCCAAATAATAGCAATATTCTATTCTGAGTCTTTTACGTCCATGACACTTGTGTCGCACCTAATTTTAATCCCAAGTACTTCCAATTAATTTTAGAATACCATTTATATTAATTTTAATTAAATTGGTGTAAGGACCCAACTTGACCCAAAACTAGACCCAACACCAAACCAAACCCACATTCAC
Source organism: Iris macrosiphon (assembly GCA_036927795.1). Classification (NCBI taxonomy): domain Eukaryota; kingdom Viridiplantae; phylum Streptophyta; class Magnoliopsida; order Asparagales; family Iridaceae; genus Iris; species Iris macrosiphon. The sequence continues at coordinate 971,051 of JAYESA010000021.1, forward strand.
ACCCTCAAGACTCATACTAAATACCATACATTCTTTTTAGCCAATACATCACACCAAATATGGTATTTTCCCTCATCCAATCCTAATTTCTACTTTCTGTGTAATTTTCCAATTGTTGATGACTTTTATGCAAAAATACAATGAGGTGTCACCACCCTATTGGTCAAGGCACATGAAGAAATCACCCCCTCCCTCATTGACCGGTCCACTCTCTCCCTCTCTCCCCTTTGGTTTGTGCACTTCCTTTCATGAGTAATCTTGGCCCTCCATTTAAAAGAAAGCCCCATCCTCACCCCCCCCACACTTCCCTATATATATCCCTCATCCTAACCCCTTTCCCAATGCCAACCCTATCCCAAGGCACATCCGGCCCTAATCCCTAGGCTAGCATCACCATCAACCCTCTCTCTCCTATATGCAAAACTCCTCCATTATTTCCATTACCACCTACATCAAACAATACCCTAAACCAACCCTAACCTATACTTCACCCTCTTCCATCACCCTATCCTCCCTCCGGTGATCATCTGTCGGATCCCCGTCGTGCACCGCCGTCGCCTCACCCGACTTTCTCCTCCCCCCACGACCTTCCTCCACCGGACGACCACCTGAACACCACCATCACCACCGTTCCCATCATCTCCCCTCTTTCCTACGCCACCGTCGACCACTGCAGACCTTGACTTCATCTCTGCCTCCTTCCTCGACCGTCCTGGAGCTCCTCCACCACCATAACCTCTCCCTTCATCTCCTCTACAGCGAACAGCCCGACTCGACCCCGAGTACACCACCATTAATACCCCGCCTGATCACCCGCCGAGACACCCGCGGCCACCATCCCATTGACGCTTGAAACCCGACCACCATTAAACCCCCGACTCCCCTCGACCCATCCTCCTCGACTGAACGCCTCTAGCAGCCCCGCCTGAGACTCATCCCCACGTTCTCCTCTGCCCTGTCAGTCACCGGCCTTCTCCTCCGCCTGAACCGCGGCAACCACCACCATCATCTACACCGCCATTAAAACCACCACCTCTCCTCCCTGCTCTCTCCTCCTTCTCGCCTGAGCTCTGACTCCGGCAGCCTCCTCATCATCACCACCATCATTATTATCATCAATATTATCATCACCATCATCACCACATCATCATCATCATCAACATCATCATCACCATCATCATCACCATCATCATCACCTTCATCATCATCATCATCACCACCATCATTATCTTCATCATCATCATCGTCGTCGTCGTCATCGTCGACCCGTCCCACCTCGCCGGAGATGACCTACAGCAGTCATCCTCAATCCCATGCACGTGCACGCTAATGTGCAGGTTCGAACATGTCCCCTCTTCTTTTAGATTGTGTATATGTGCATGTGTGAATGAAAATAAGGGTTAGCATGTTACTTCGTGATAGTTGGTTGATTTTGAGACCCGTGTCGGTGAACCTAGAAACTAGTTGCGTGTGCGTGGTGTGTGTATAATAACTAATTGGTATAAATAAATAAATAAATAAATATATATATATATATATATATATATATATATATATATATATATATATTGGAAATTAATGCTAGTACTAGGTATGACTATATATATAATTATACTGTATGCCCTAGTGTTAATTATGGAGATCCCGTATTTACATTGACCATGTGACCCTGATAATTATGAGTTGACTGCCTTATGTACACTGACATACTGGCGAGACATGTGTTAGTGATTGACTGTCTGTTTATGCACAGTAATCAAGGACCTGACACCCGTGCAGTTAGACGCACACTTGGCCCTTCTAGTTGACCAGTGTCACCCCTAGCGTTGTCACTACCACATTCTGAAAACAGGGGTATTTTCGACTTTTTACCATAATTAATATTATTGTAAATTACAATTTAGTAATTTCGTGATAGGTATATTAATTTAAATAAATATGTGAGGTGTGTAATTAAATATAGTAATTATATACAGTGTTCAATTGTGTTTGTGCTGGTAGACTTGACCTAGAAGCCAGTAGGTGAACACTTGTCCGAATTGTGGGATTCAGTATTTTTAATTGTTTATTTTAGAATTTAATTCTTAGAGGTAATAATTAATTACCGTATTTTAATTAATGTTTTTGCGCATTGCCTTTGCTTCGATATTTGGAGCACTATCCAGACTTTTGTCTTCCAACAAATTTCACAATCTTGCCCTAGACATGCCCGCCTTCAATTCTGCTATTTTTGCAACTCATAATTTTGCTCTCTGTACATTATTTCTGGCCGCACAAGAATCGTCGCAGACGTTATTTAATAAAATTTCTATTTTATCGTTGTGCGTTCCAATCGAAAATTGGAGGAAATCTTGACCTATTTTTCGTGCGACCCAAATTAGGGTAATATTCTATTCTGAGTCTTCTTCACTATTGGTATTGATGACCCGACCTGATTTTGGTCCCATGTACTCCTAATTAATTTTTGAACACAGATTTCATTTATTTCTAATTAAATTGAGGATAACATTTTGGCTGATTTCATAAATCCTAATTTAATTCTAATACCCGAATAATTAAACCCGTGCCTAACGCACAACACCCTCTCACCATGAAAATTACTAAATATATTTTTCACCACAATTTTTGTGTCATTTTATGTGTTTGTGCAATTTCCCGAATTTAAGGGGCTAAGTTGCAATTATTCAATTGTAGGTATCATCACCCCATTGGCCAGGACCAAATGGAAAGGTTATTTAATTGTGGACCAAATTGCATTTTCCCCACTCTACTTTACATGAAAACAATTTCCTTCATGAACAATCCTGGCCACTCAATTAAAGTGGGTACATCACCACCCTTCATCCACATCTCACCCCCTCCTATTTAATATACTATCAAACCCTAATCCCTAGAAAACCTAGGTAACTCCACCCTCACAAGCCTCCTTTCCCTCTCTCCAACGTAGGAAACCCATCTTCTTCATTCCATTCTTTTTCTTCTCTTTTATTCTTCTTCTTCTCCTTCTCATTTTTGAATTAATGAGAGGGGGGGGGGAAACACCACCATCTTCTCCCCTACTCTTACTCCGGCCGAACCCCCACCTCCGGCGGCCGACGACGGCGACCCCGGCCTGCCGCCGACCTGCTGCTGCTACCGGCTGCTGCTGCTCCGGATGCTGCTGCTGCCGCCGGATGCTGCTGCTCCGGTTGCTGCTGCTGATGCTACCGGCTGCTGCTGCTCCGGCCACTGCCGGATGCTCCGGCGAGCCACCACCACGACCACCGCTGTAAGCTCCTTCTCCTCTCCTTCTTCATTCTTCCTTCTTCCTTTTTGGCATGATTCATTAATGCTTAGATTCAAAAACTTCTCAAATTCACTAGGAATAGATATATATGCGGCATATGGATTCCTGAGAAATGGGAAATGTAAAGGGAAACAATAGGGTCATATATAATAGGGTGATGTTCGAATCTATGTGAATGGGAAGAAGTAGTGATTTATGAGATACAGTGAGAGGTTGGTTAGTATATTGAGGTATTGCTATGTAAGTGTAATTGTTGAGGAAGAAATATAAGAAATGTAGTGTTCATATGAAGAGCTAATGGAGGGTATGAATATTTAAGTAAAGGATGGTGTTAGTGGAGTAGTATATTGAGGTGGGTATGATGATGGGAACTGTGGTGTTCCACCAGTAAGGAATGGGGAGGGATACTCATGATTGGGAGCACAGTATGTGCATGGGAGAAAGCAAGTTGCTGAATAGGGAATAAGTATGCTGGATTGATAAATATGGCGAGGAACATCATGATGGTTAAAGGTTGAATATATTGATTGCGTGAAATGATTAGTAGAGGAAAAAAAACTAGGTTCCCCAGGATACTGTGTGCCATGCATTCCCATGGGTGCCTTAGACCACAATAAGAAAATGATGGTAAATATACAATACACATGTGGAGGCTTCCCTTAAATATTGGTAAGGGAGTTACACTTAAATTTTGAAATAACAAGTAACGGCTTAAATATGGAGGGATGCATGGGACTGTAGGGTTGATGTGCTCTTCTCCATTGATCGAGCAAGCAAATATTTTCAAGGTATAGGTGGAGAAAATAACAACCAAGGAAAGATACTGTGTATCCATAGTGATAGAAATTGGATTTCCTAGCAAGCCATGCTCTTATGGTCTACATGAGTGAAGGGTCACTTAGGGTCATTATAATTGTTTAATGTAGGAAACCAATCTACATGTGTGAACATATGTGGGACACCTTTCGGTTATGATCACAATTTTGTACAGGTGTATAATAGGCTTGAACCCTTAATAGTTATAAGTTAATTATTACTTGATTAATAAATTAACTCTAAATTATTTCTACAAGATAAATTTATGGTTAAATAATTGATTATATCTACATCTATCTCTAGGTTCATTAGACTCTTCGGACTTGGACGTAGAACCAGTTACTGATTCTCAGCTCCCGGATCCAGGACTGTTGGTTTACCCAGGGGGTACTCCGGAACAGGACATCAATAATTACCAGCTAAGGACCCAAGGCGAGTACATTCTCTGATTAGTTTCTAATTTATGATATCTCCTATGTTCACTGTATCTAGTGTAAATATCCATGTTCTTGACACATTGGTTACACGGATTGGTATACACGGATCTCGTCATGAGATGTTATTCCTTATTCATGGTGTAGCTTGTACAAGACTTGTTTCCTTGATATCTTGTGCATGTACAGACACTGATTCCCGGGGAGATTTGCTACCTTCCTAGGGAATCCTGTGCCATAGCGTACCATGATTGGATCTACTATACCAGTCGGGGGTTTGGGGAGTATTTTAGTATAGATATGTGATCATACCCAACTATCCATGCATCATAGCTCACCCCACATCTCACGTCGGGTGCGGCCTGACCATCTCCATGCCTCATAGCTGTTACGTGTGATTAGCCTGACCTCTCCATGCATCATAGCTAACCAACGGTTAGCCTGACCTTCCATGAATCATAGCTAATCACATGTAACCAGCCTGATCAAGTTCCCAAGCCGATCACATGTTAAAGCTAGTACTCAACACACTTAGTCATAGGTTCTTGCTCATTGACATATTGTTTTTCTTCCTGCATTTACTTACAGTATTTCCAGTATATTTCTTTTCTTGTACATTTCTCGTACCTATACATGCATCTGGTATGTTTCCATCTAGAACTGCTACATAGTTTATGTCATTTATATAGAACTGCTATTTAGAGATGTACTTTGCTCCTTCCTGACTGGAAAATATTTTTCCAGACTGTGACCTTAGTAGACTGGTTCCGACACACTTGGGGATTGGAAGTTAATGATTGCAGGTATGATTATGTTGTCTTTAGACTAGTGTTGTATTCTTTTATTTCTTCAAATTCCTATCGTGCTGTAGTTGTGATTGAGTATGTTGTGAATATTTTATAGTATTATCCGAATCTCCTTATGGAGTTGGATACTAGCGTGAGATTGTTAGATAGTACTTGACCTAGACAGCGTTCTACCGCCGATGCTGCGGCGTAGGCTGGACGTACCCACGCTCTCGTGCCCCTAAACCGGGTGCGGGTCGTGACACGTTTTTAGTGGTGGCCCATGCAGGTCAGACTTCGCGAGTTGTGCGATGTCGTAGTAGTGTGGCATCCTTGTTATACTACTGCGTGCCTGCAATAGGATACATGACATAGGATACTAGGATGAGAGAGGATACTCAATCACAAATTCTTGAGAGATTCCTGGGACGACCCCTTGAGAATCTTATTATAATTTCCAATTTAAATCTTTTTTCTTGTTTCCGTCCGCTCTCGTTTGTTGTCACTGAACTTGATTCTTGTTGAGCAGTTATTAAATTAAATTCTTGGTATCATTGTTGAGTTTGATTCTTGTTGACGAGTTGTTAACTTTAATTCCTGGTATCGTTGTTGAGTTGATTTCAAATTGAGATGAATTTTACGGACTAAAATTTACGGTATCATCTGATGACATATATTGATGAGGACAGTGAGGAAGGTAAAACGTCTACTTTGATTATGGAACCTAGAGTTTATTGCAGCCATATTAGCTGTCGTGACGAGAACGTAGGAACCTGACTTGGATGTACATACTGTAGTTATGAAACTTAGGGTCTCTCGCAGCCATACCGGTTGGCGTGGCGAGGATTCTAGATGACATGATTATAGGGTTGCATACCTTAGTTACGGAACCTGTCGTTTATCGCATCTATGCTTACTGGCGTGGCGAGAATTCTGAGTGTCATGATTTCAGACAGACGTGTATGATTATCAGGTCGTATCTTAAATTGGTTCTTAAAGTATCATCTCAAGACTTATCTATTTCTGTTATTCCAGGACTTTGTTCCACCGCTTCTTTCTTTACTAGCAGTAAAGATACTTTCTGTCCTCAATTCAGTCTTTGAGCTCCTATTCCTTGAGGATTTCTTGTTAAGCATGATAATAAGTGGCTTGTAATTTTGTTTGTGTCTTGTATTAGTATTGACTGTGTTGCTAGTGATTTGTAAGTGTTTCTTAGTTGGGCATGTGAGCAGTAGGCTTTAATCTAGAGTTAGCCCTCAGCATAGTACCTTGTACCAATGATTCTAGGAGTAGTGTCATTAGAGACTGAGAGTTAAGGAGAGTATAGAGTATCAGTGATAGTTCTCAGAGTTAGTATCAGAGCCAATTACCCGTCCTGGATAATCATGATGATGTAATTGAGTGATCTATGTAAACGATTAAGTATCCGGAAATTGTGTTTAAAAAAAAAAAAAAAAAAATTTTTTATGGAGCATGATGTTCAATCTGGTGATTGATATCGGAAATGTTAAAGGTAAAGAGATGTATATGTATAAAGGGTTTAATGAGATGTCATAAGTAGAGAAATATCAGGATTAGTAATGGAAGTTGTGAAGCGTATCACGGATTAGTTTAATAGGCTTTAAAGGATTAAAGGAAATACATATACAACCATCGAGATGAGGAACCATACACATACCCATGAGAGTAAAGAAACATGAGTGTTATAGAGGATACCGGTGATCATGAGTTCTAATGAGCTTGAAGAGATAATCCATTAATGCGGCTAGTGATATAATACCAAGAGTGCTAATAATTCTATATCGAGGATTAGTCGAGAATAACGTTAAGAACAGTAAGCACTCTGTGTGATGATAATTAAATGATATACCAGTTGACATAAATTGAAATCATGAAAGAAATTACGGGTGATGATAACTTTGATCATTGGAGGTAATAGTACAAGTGATTCAGGCAGTACAATTTTAGTACAAAATTATAGACACTAGATGCATTGAGTGCACCTTGAGTATTAGAGACCGAGAGCACTGATATGTACCTTTGTGGAGTTATAAATTAAAAAGGGGGAAATAAAATTTTATTTTAGAATAATTGAGGAGTTGAGATTTCGTCAAAAAAAAAAAAAAAAAAAAAAATTTTGAGGATTTCAAATATTGATTCAATAAAAATGGTCAAGGCTACAAAGAAATTTAGAAGTGATTAAAATTTTATTTCGATGTTGAGTATCTGACTTTGAGGAGGTAAATGCAATTTATTTTAAGTTGATCGAGAAGTTAAACCTTGATGATTATTTTGAGGATAAATTTTATGGTAGATGAGAAATATGAATGGATAGATGATATACATGTGTAAGGATCTGTTGACTGGAGCATGATCGAGATGGCACCGCAGACTGACTTGGGTGTCCATCTAAAATTGTATTGGAAAGAGCGGTACTTAGTATGGTGTTACATTGGGTGTGCACTGGAGTGAGGAGAACAAATAGTATGGACAATTGTAGTAGGAACGAGAATTAGCAGTGGGTGTACTAAAGTAGAACAGGGGTACTTAAAGAGATAGAGGTATCAAACTTTACATGCACCAATTGACCTATAATCGTGTTAGAGGTTCTTGGTATCAGATTTTGGTATTAATAGATAGGTGTGTGCAATATGGATATATTCATGGATCTTGTGGATTGATGATTTGTTGACATGAGTACCAGTGTACAGGAATAGGAAATTAGATAGTGAATGTGTTAGAGTTAAGTGTATGCTAGAGATAGGAGATACCGCAAGAAATATGTTAGCAGGTTCCTTCTTTTCTCATGTTGTTTTCGTCTTCTGATTGATTGATTCCCTAGTACCGTGGTTTGTATTCGTGATTTACTTGTTAGAATGTAGCTAGTAGTACACCCTGACAAAGACTGCAATACCATGACAGGACACATGACCTAAATATTTTCTTAGATTGCATGACTGTAGGTAGAACCTTCTTAAACCATGATCATTGGGGTTTGGACCATAGCAAAGATCTATGACAAGGTTATGACTTGACAAGAGACACGAGATGCAAAAAAAAAAAAAAAAAAAAAAAAAAAAAAAAAAAAAAATTGGAAGATAAGCATAAAGAATTAAGGATTAATATGGCAGAGTTGATAAATCATTGATTTTATCAAGATTGAGATGTGATTAAATTATCATTAGACTTCGAGGATAAACCTTAAATTAAATGAGAGGTTAAGAATTTAATATGGTAGGATTGATGATTATTGATTATGATATATTTATCATTAAAATTTTTGAGGAATTTTAGAAGATTATTATTATATTTTGGACTGGAAGATAAAGAGTTAATTGAAAATATTAATTGAGGATTTTGCGAGTATTATATTATTTGAGTATTGTGAGGAGAAAGGAATCGAGGATTTAGATCGCTAATGGATTAGTGTTTTGATGGAAATTTTAAATATGCATGGTTGGATTAAGTTAGAGGAGTAGATATCAATTCGGGTTTTAATTACTAACATCAGATTCGTAGGAGATTATGATACGAATGGAGTTCGATGATAAATTTTGAGGATTTTTCAGGAATACAATAATTTCAAAATTTTTGAAATTGTGAAATGACAAAGTGGATTATTCAGGATTATGTGGGTTGGTGAATTTAACTATTGATGGATAATAATATAATGAATAAACACTACTATGAGGACTTTAAATTTCGAGGACGAAATTCTTTTAAGGTGGGTAGACTTGTCACTACCACATTCTGAAAACAGGGGTATTTTCGACTTTTTACCATAATTAATATTATTGTAAATTACAATTTAGTAATTTCGTGATAGGTATATTAATTTAAATAAATATGTGAGGTGTGTAATTAAATATAGTAATTATATACAGTGTTCAATTGTGTTTGTGCTGGTAGACTTGACCTAGAAGCCAGTAGGTGAACACCTGTCCGAATTGTGGGATTCGGTATTTTTAATTGTTTATTTTAGAATTTAATTCTTAGAGGTAATAATTAATTACCGTATTTTAATTAATGTTTTTGCGCATTGCCTTTGCTTCGATATTTGGAGCACTATCCAGACTTTTGTCTTCCAACAAATTTCACAATCTTGCCCTAGACATGCCCGCCTTCAATTCTGCTATTTTTGCAACTCATAATTTTGCTCTCTGTACATTATTTCTGGCCGCACAAGAATCGTCGCAGACGTTATTTAATAAAATTTCTATTTTATCGTTGTGCGTTCCAATCGAAAATTGGAGGAAATCTTGACCTATTTTTCGTGCGACCCAAATTAGGGTAATATTCTATTCTGAGTCTTCTTCACTATTGGTATTGATGACCCGACCTGATTTTGGTCCCATGTACTCCTAATTAATTTTTGAACACAGATTTCATTTATTTCTAATTAAATTGAGGATAACATTTTGGCTGATTTCATAAATCCTAATTTAATTCTAATACCCGAATAATTAAACCCGTGCCTAACGCACAACACCCTCTCACCATGAAAATTACTAAATATATTTTTCACCACAATTTTTGTGTCATTTTATGTGTTTGTGCAATTTCCCGAATTTAAGGGGCTAAGTTGCAATTATTCAATTGTAGGTATCATCACCCCATTGGCCAGGACCAAATGGAAAGGTTATTTAATTGTGGACCAAATTGCATTTTTCCCACTCTACTTTACATGAAAACAATTTCCTTCATGAACAATCCTGGCCACTCAATTAAAGTGGGTACATCACCACCCTTCATCCACATCTCACCCCCTCCTATTTAATATACTATCAAACCCTAATCCCTAGAAAACCTAGGTAACTCCACCCTCACAAGCCTCCTTTCCCTCTCTCCAACGTAGGAAACCCATCTTCTTCATTCCATTCTTTTTCTTCTCTTTTATTCTTCTTCTTCTCCTTCTCATTTTTGAATTAATGAGAGGGGGGGGGGGGAAACACCACCATCTTCTCCCCTACTCTTACTCCGGCCGAACCCCCACCTCCGGCGGCCGACGACGGCGACCCCGGCCTGCCGCCGACCTGCTGCTGCTACCGGCTGCTGCTGCTCCGGATGCTGCTGCTGCCGCCGGATGCTGCTGCTCCGGTTGCTGCTGCTGATGCTACCGGCTGCTGCTGCTCCGGCCACTGCCGGATGCTCCGGCGAGCCACCACCACGACCACCGCTGTAAGCTCCTTTTCCTCTCCTTCTTCATTCTTCCTTCTTCCTTTTTGGCATGATTCATTAATGCTTAGATTCAAAAACTTCTCAAATTCACTAGGAATAGATATATATGCGGCATATGGATTCCTGAGAAATGGGAAATGTAAAGGGAAACAATAGGGTCATATATAATAGGGTGATGTTCGAATCTATGTGAATGGGAAGAAGTAGTGATTTATGAGATACAGTGAGAGGTTGGTTAGTATATTGAGGTATTGCTATGTAAGTGTAATTGTTGAGGAAGAAATATAAGAAATGTAGTGTTCATATGAAGAGCTAATGGAGGGTATGAATATTTAAGTAAAGGATGGTGTTAGTGGAGTAGTATATTGAGGTGGGTATGATGATGGGAACTGTGGTGTTCCACCAGTAAGGAATGGGGAGGGATACTCATGATTGGGAGCACAGTATGTGCATGGGAGAAAGCAAGTTGCTGAATAGGGAATAAGTATGCTGGATTGATAAATATGGCGAGGAACATCATGATGGTTAAAGGTTGAATATATTGATTGCGTGAAATGATTAGTAGAGGAAAAAAAACTAGGTTCCCCAGGATACTGTGTGCCATGCATTCCCATGGGTGCCTTAGACCACAATAAGAAAATGATGGTAAATATACAATACACATGTGGAGGCTTCCCTTAAATATTGGTAAGGGAGTTACACTTAAATTTTGAAATAACAAGTAACGGCTTAAATATGGAGGGATGCATGGGACTGTAGGGTTGATGTGCTCTTCTCCATTGATCGAGCAAGCAAATATTTTCAAGGTATAGGTGGAGAAAATAACAACCAAGGAAAGATACTGTGTATCCATAGTGATAGAAATTGGATTTCCTAGCAAGCCATGCTCTTATGGTCTACATGAGTGAAGGGTCACTTAGGGTCATTATAATTGTTTAATGTAGGAAACCAATCTACATGTGTGAACATATGTGGGACACCTTTCGGTTATGATCACAATTTTGTACAGGTGTATAATAGGCTTGAACCCTTAATAGTTATAAGTTAATTATTACTTGATTAATAAATTAACTCTAAATTATTTCTACAAGATAAATTTATGGTTAAATAATTGATTATATCTACATCTATCTCTAGGTTCATTAGACTCTTCGGACTTGGACGTAGAACCAGTTACTGATTCTCAGCTCCCGGATCCAGGACTGTTGGTTTACCCAGGGGGTACTCCGGAACAGGACATCAATAATTACCAGCTAAGGACCCAAGGCGAGTACATTCTCTGATTAGTTTCTAATTTATGATATCTCCTATGTTCACTGTATCTAGTGTAAATATCCATGTTCTTGACACATTGGTTACACGGATTGGTATACACGGATCTCGTCATGAGATGTTATTCCTTATTCATGGTGTAGCTTGTACAAGACTTGTTTCCTTGATATCTTGTGCATGTACAGACACTGATTCCCGGGGAGATTTGCTACCTTCCTAGGGAATCCTGTGCCATAGCGTACCATGATTGGATCTACTATACCAGTCGGGGGTTTGGGGAGTATTTTAGTGTAGATATGTGATCATACCCAACTATCCATGCATCATAGCTCACCCCACATCTCACGTCGGGTGCGGCCTGACCATCTCCATGCCTCATAGCTGTTACGTGTGATTAGCCTGACCTCTCCATGCATCATAGCTAACCAACGGTTAGCCTGACCTTCCATGAATCATAGCTAATCACATGTAACCAGCCTGATCAAGTTCCCAAGCCGATCACATGTTAAAGCTAGTACTCAACACACTTAGTCATAGGTTCTTGCTCATTGACATATTGTTTTTCTTCCTGCATTTACTTACAGTATTTCCAGTATATTTCTTTTCTTGTACATTTTTCGTACCTATACATGCATCTGGTATGTTTCCATCTAGAACTGCTACATAGTTTATGTCATTTATATAGAACTGCTATTTAGAGATGTACTTTGCTCCTTCCTGACTGGAAAATATTTTTCCAGACTGTGACCTTAGTAGACTGGTTCCGACACACTTGGGGATTGGAAGTTAATGATTGCAGGTATGATTATGTTGTCTTTAGACTAGTGTTGTATTCTTTTATTTCTTCAAATTCCTATCGTGCTGTAGTTGTGATTGAGTATGTTGTGAATATTTTATAGTATTATCCGAATCTCCTTATGGAGTTGGATACTAGCGTGAGATTGTTAGATAGTACTTGACCTAGACAGCGTTCTACCGCCGATGCTGCGGCGTAGGCTGGACGTACCCACGCTCTCGTGCCCCTAAACCGGGTGCGGGTCGTGACAAGCGTACCCTCCGAGTTCAGTGTATTTATGATTGTGTGTTAGTGTAATGACTGATGTTGTACTATTATTAAATGATGTCTATAGGACTGTTGGATTATTTAGACAAGATTCAGAAATAGGACATTGGTATTTCCAGCAGAGGACCACATGCGAGTACATTCTCTGACAGTTTTCATTATGTTGATTATCTCTATGATTCTAGTTATATAGCGTACATGATTTTGACACTATGTATACACGAGTTGGCATCATCGAGACCGGTCACGAGGAGTCATGATTGGAATCCATCGTACTAGCTGGGGAAGGGGAAATATTAGTAGATTATGTGATCATACCTAACTCTACATGAATCATATCTCACCCACACCTCACGTCGATGCAGCCTGACCATTATATGCCTCATAGCCTGTTATGTATAATTAGCCTGACTATTGCTCGCATCATAGCTAACTGGATGGTTAGCCTGACATTACATGAATCATAGCTAATCATACATAGCAAGCATGATCAGTCCCGAGCCGATCACATGATATACTGATGTTTCACACACTTAGCTAGTTAGTCTATACATGTATTTCTAGTTTATTGATCTAGCATCTCCCCATGTTCTAGTTATTGTTCTAGCATTCACTTATATTCTAGTTTATTGTTCTAGCATGCACTTGTATTCCTGTTTATTGCTAGTTATACCATTGATGATGACATATGCTCCAGTATTTCTATTTCTATTATTTTATTATCTCCAGTATTTCTTATTGCCAGTATTTATATCCATCTTGTATTTTTTTATATTGTATTATAGTTTTTGTCAATATACATAGAACTGTTGTTAGTGCTTATACTTTGCTCCATCCTGACTGGATATTTTTTCCAGACTACGACTTAGGGGACTTGTTTCCGACATACTTGGAGATTTGTATGTTATTGATTGCAGGTTAGACTATTTATTGTTGTTAGACTTGTGTTGTATTTTATTTATTTTCCTCGATATCTTATCGTGCTCTAGTTTCTGTGATTGAGTATTTCCATATTATATTATGATATCTGTGTCTCCTTATGGAGTTGGATATTCATGTGAGATTGATTAGCTAGTACTGTGACCTAGACAACGTTCTACCGCCGATGCTGCGGCGTAGGCTGGACATACCCACGCACTCGTACCCCTATACTGGGTGCGGGCCGTGACACATTTTTAGTGGCGGCCCATACAGACCAGGCTTCGTAAGTAGCACGATGTCGTGGTAGTGCGGCATCTTAGTTGTACTACTGCGTGCCTGCGATAGGATATAGGACCTAGGATACTAGGATTAGAGGATACTCAATCCCAAATTATTTGAGAGATTCCTGGGATGACCCTTGAGAATCTTATTATAATTTCCAATTTAAATCTTTTTCCCATGTTCTGTCCGTTCTCACTTATTGTTATAGAATTTGATTCTTGTTGATCAGCTATTTAATTCTTGGTGTCATTATTGAGTTGATTTCATATCGAGATGAATTTTACGGACTAAAATTTACGGTATCATCTGATGATATATGTTGATGAGGACAGTGAGAAAGGTAAAATGTCTACTTTGGTTATTGTAAACTCCCTCACCCAAAATTAGGTCTACTTGGCATAGATAGAGAAACTTGGGCTAGTTTTAATACAAATATAAATATAACACGGTATTTATCTAATTTTGTATTGTTTATGACACGTAGCGCACCTAACCGTTGCTTCGATAATTGGAGCACTACACTAGCCATTGCCTTTCTACAAATTTCACAACCTTGTCCTAGACATGCCCGCTTACTATTCTGACCTTTGGGTAACTTATAATTATGCTTTCTTGTGCTACATTTTAGTCACATAATATTCGTCGCAGACGTTATTATTTAATTCTAAATAATTCCAACTTTGTATTCTTGTGCGTTCCAATCAAAATTGGAGACAATCTTGACCCATTTCGTACAACCTAATTTATGATAAAATTCTACACTGAGCCCTCTATGTCCATGACACTTATGTCCTACCTAATTTTATCCCCATGTACTCCTAGTTAATTCCATAACATCGTGCGCACTAATTTTATTAATTTAAATCTGAATTTTGTCTTTGTGCAATTTTCTAATTGTTGGGCACTTTTATGCAAAAGTGCATTTAGGTGTCCACACCATTGGACAATACATGAAGAAAACTCGTTTTCCCTTCACATGAATTTTTCCCATAATTTTTGGAATGTGCAAATGCGCAACATCGCCCCCTTTATTTTAAACCTATTCTTGCATTTAAACAATGCAATTATGGCCCTCCAAACATCCTCATGTTAGCCCAAGGCCCAACCTAAGAGGATGTTGACCAAAGTCAAATAGCTCTAGGTCAACCCAACCCCACCTATATAAATATTCCTTTTATCCTTTTTCCTTTTTTCCTAATACCTAAACCAATGCTCAGCCAACCCCCAACCCCTATTCATCTCCTTCTTCCTCCTGCACGCACCACGAGCCGCCGACCTCGCCGGAGCTCCGCATGGCCTGGCCGAACACCAAGCCACCACCTCCGTGCAGCACGGCCACCCCCCCGCACGAGCTTCTCCATTGGTCCCCGACTGCACTCATCTCCTTTCTTCCCGCCGGAGTTGTCGACGAGCAGCAGTCGATTCCTTGCTCCCCCTCAGCCCGGCCACGCCCTCGCCATCGTCCTCCATCCTCGACATGACTCGCCGGACCTCCCCCGCTTCCTGGCCTCCATCTCCTCCTCCCCTCTGCTGTCCTCGACCACCACCATTACCACCCTATCAACCACCACGACTATCCTCATCCCCTCCTCCTTCGCCTGCGCTCACCCGTCGGGCCTCCCTCAGCCGTCACCACCGCCACCAGCATCCCCTCCATCATCATCCCTACCACCAGGACCTGCTACCACCAGCAACACCACCACCACCTCCCTGCCTCCCTGAGAACCTCCATCCATCACCACCTCTCCCTTCCCTGAACCCGAGCCTCCCCTCACCTGGCCGAACCTCCCCTCCCCCTGGCCAGAGCACCTCCATCACCTTTACCATCCTTTTCACCATGATCATTGTCATCATCACCATCGCCGTCGTCGTCTTCATCATCACCTTAACTATCATCGTCATCGTCGTCATTATCATCGTCGTTCACATCGCCATCACCCTCGTCGTCCTCGTCATCATCGTAGTCAACCACATCATCATCATCAGCATCTCTGTGCACGTACCCCGAGGTACGAAGGTGTTCCCCCTTTCATATTTGTATGTGTGTGTATGTGTATTATATACGTATCCCTAGTATATGTTAATATATATAGTATAAATCCAACTAGTGTATATACAATATATATATTGCATACATATTTAATTAGCATGTATACATGTATACATGTGGTATATCTATTTAATTAGTGTATATATGTATTATAAGTATTAACGATATATGCTAGATAATAATAATGTATATTTATATATTTACTAGGTGACCCGAGTGTAACCACGGATATCCCTTAGTTACGTTGATCTGTAACCATGTAATACTGTTAGCAAACTGCCATTATGTACACTAACATACTGGCGAGCCCCGTATCATTTGACTGTCTGCCTTGCACAACAATTACATACGCGACACCCGTACGATTAGACGCACACTTGACCCTAGTTGACCAATGACACACCTAGCTATGCCCTGAGTTCAAGGTATTTATGTTTGTGCATGTGCTAGTGTAATGGCTGATGTTGTGTTGTATTATATTATATTTATATAGGACATATTGGATTGTTCTGCGTGACTTCAGGAGCAGGTTATTGGTACTTCACAGCTTTTTGGCCAGGCAAGTATACCTTGCCTTTGTGGTACTGTTTAAATTCAGTTATATTATTAGTTGCATGTTTATTATTTTAGATTATATAAATATATGCGTTCGAGAGAGACTCGGGTGCAGTTAACGAATGCGTTGACGTTAGGACTTGGGTTTGACCTAGTGTCTAGTAGACCCACCTAAAGTTCCGGAGTTATTGGTATGACTTCCCAGGCCTTGACACATTTCTTACACGTGTTATGAGTCTCATGTAGGGCACGGACCTGCGTATGCGATTGGCCACCTGTACGTGTAGGTCGTACGACGGATAGGGTATAACTACTAATAGTGATGCATGTTAGAAGACTTAGCAGTTATTGGTAGGCGGAGCATAGACTATCGTGGTACCATGGCCAATCCTTGTCCTTGTTTGGTTGTAAGGTTGGGCTATTGTTCTAACGATAGACTATGAGCCAGAGTTACGACACCTCGGCGTAGTAGTTAAGGCGTGTTGTAGATACGACATGCATATATCATTGGGCGGGTAGGACAACTAGTACGCGTATGGGACACCCACTTCCTTTATGCAGATTCCATGGTCGATGGAGCGATATGGACGTTATATACTATACAGATTTCCCATTCTTCAGAGCGGTAGGACATTATTATATTATATAGCGCCCTTGTATTGGGGGCATATGTGGCATATACTAGCCAGTTGACACGATTGGTAAATTACGTCAGCATATGTCTAGCCTACACTTTCCCATACACTCAAAGTTGTCCTTAAATTGCATTTCACTTAGATGGTTAGCGCAACCCTTTATTTATTCAGTATTACTTTATGGCATGCTTCTATGTATCTTGTTATGTCCCTCTGAGGACCTGGTCCCTTTCCAGGTGTAGATGTTCATGAGTATTCGCAGGAGCGCAGATCCAGACTGGTTACTTATATTCCGAGCAGGTCTTCTCTTCGAGTCTCAGTGGTTGATAGTTGTGGTACTTATATTATATTTGTCTTGTTTATTCTTTGTTCTAGTTGGTAGTGGATTTATCTCCATCTGACTATCACCTTTAGATACTTATATGGAGATCTAGTTTCATAGATATTGGTCATTTATTTATATTTGATTTCTGTGGATAAGATTTAGATTATACCATGTGACTTGTGATAGTTTTACCACTTGTGGATTTATCATTCATATTACAGCGTACGCATGTGTTATGGTTTCCATATATTGGAGTTGCCATACACATGCGGCTGGCATGCTTACGTGTCCTAGTCCTATGTATTTTTGGACTGGGGCATGACATATTTTTAGTGGTGGCACATACAGGTCGAGAGCATATTGTCTCGGTTACGTTACTGTACCGAGCAAGCCTGCACCTAGGATTAGAGTATAGGATCTCATCCACAATTGACTATGATTCACATTCCTTCCAGTCTGTTCTATTTAAATAATTGCATCGTGCTTGATTCATGTGCTTCCCTAATATGTTCCTTGAGTATAGCCCCTGCTAGAATATAGGAATCCCTATTGATAGGATAATAATTAGGGTAATATTTCTATTAAGAGTACACCTAGGATCATAACACATCACTGAGTTAGAATACTTAATGAACCCTAGCATCCCTTAACTATAGATTAATTTACCATATCCCTTGAGCTGTTTATGTATGACTTGAGAGTAGCATAAAAACTACGAGGATTAGTTTAAAATTTGACCATAGTGGTTGACCCTAGCATCGATGAACCAATAGAAATCCAAGGTTGAATATTAGGACCAAAACTTAACTTTTATAGTGTGATAGTATTATAGAACTATAAATTTAAGTTCTTGTCCTGACACTAGCAGACAGTACTTTAGGAAGCCAAGAGGAACGAACATAACATTTTCCTCGATCAAACCTTGAACACAGAGATTAGCTACCACATTCCTCTTAGAAAACTGTGATATTATCTAGAGTCCCTCTATTTTTCAATTTTAAATCTTGTTCCTCTGCAACCTTAATGTTCGCTAATCGTGCGACAACTAAATTATGTTCTTCCTTTCTTCATCTTTCAAGTCGTGCCGCATAACTCTTATGATTGTAGGTCAAGTGATGTTAGGATATACAGCTTGCTAGGATTATAGTTGTTACTCTTAAATTTTGAATTATATGATTGGTAGTTAGAACTTGATAGTTGAGCATTCTGTTAGATTATAATTTTATGATTATACCTTAGTTTTAAATCACGTGATTGTACCCCCACCTAGATACGAGTTATATCCTCTTTTCCCTTGAAGGCCAGTAACATTTCCATTCTTACTATTGATACATGTTCTATGAGCACTATGATTAAGACTTAAGATGAACATTACCTATATAAATAGGAGACCCAAATAAATACCAAGATTTTTATTCCTCGTATACCCTAATAAGAGTTCTGCTTTATTTACAAGTGCAAGGTTACCTTGTAGAATCCCCTTTAAGACTGTCACAGTATTAGTTTAATTATTTTTAAGTTTGGTAGTATGCCTCACAACCTAGTATCGCAAAGCCCTTTTTTGGACTGATTAATGTAGTATAATTGAATGACACTAACTATATGCTTGCATAAGACGAAAGTGTTTATCCCGACTGTAACACTTAGAGGTCCATGCCCCTATTTGGTCGGCTAGTGACTTAGACAAGGAGTTAGTATGACAACTGTAGAGACTATAGAGCCTTATTTCCTTGTGAACTTGAATTATATTTTTACCATTCTTTCATCATAATCCAGCATATATATATTTTCTAAACTACCTTGACTTATGCCGCTATTATAGCCTAGTTTTGCAAGCTTACTCTTTTATCGAGCTTGTTCATGACATATGTGTTATTGGGGCCTGATCAACCACACAATGATACAAATGTCTAATCAGAATCAGTATATTACGGTCTGGACAACCTTAGTATACTTGGTTCGCCCTTCGCATAACTACTTTACGTTGATTGAGATATATAGGGATTAGTAGACGAATGTACTTGCCCTCTAGATATGTCTGAACATATCGTATCAGTTACATAACTGTACTGATACGAGCACGTGAATAGGAATTACCAAAATAGGATTTTAATCCACAACTGCCTTGAGAATTCTTATTTGAATTCTTTAAACGCCTTGAACCCCATACTTCTATTCTATTACCTTCTCTTTGGACTCTTTATTATTGTTTTCTGTCCTTCCTTATTTCGAAAAGATGAAACCTCGTGCTTAGTATAAGTATGATATACAGAGAGTACTAGATATACCCCATAGGCCAATCATATTACTTGTCACGCCCCAGTCCCAAAAATACTTAGGACTAGGACACATAAGCATGCCAGCCGCATGGATATGGCAACTCCAATATATGGAAACCAAATTCATACGTACGCTGTAATATGAATATCAAATCCACAAGTGGTATAAAATGTAATACAAGTCACAGGGTAAAATCTAAATCTCATCCACCAAAACCATATAGAAATAAATAACCAGTATCTATGAAACTAGATCTCAATAAGAAGTATCTAAGGATGATAGTTGGATGGAAACAAATCCACTACCAACTCGAATATAAGAGCAAATACAATATGAGTACAACACAATAAACACAATATAAGAATACCAGCTATCAATCACGGACTCGAAGAGAAGACATCCTCGGATCACATGTAACCATCCAAATCTGCGCTCCTGCAAATACTCAAGAACAGATACACCTGGCGGAGGACCAGGTCCTCAGAGGGACGTAACAAGATACAGAAAATACGAGCCAATTTGAATACAGTGAACATGCATAATGTTTGAAAATAAATAAGTACGCTGTACAAGACAATCTATATGAATGCAGGTGAGGACAACTTTTTGACGTATGGACAAGGGTAGGCTACTCGATCTAATCCTCACAACCTCACGCTCGTCAGTGGACATCATCAGCCGACATACCTCTGGGGTAGCGACCCTCGGACTCCATCAATCGACATACCTCTGGGGTAACGACCATCGGACACGACCACCATAGTGCGTGCTAGTGACTACGGTGTTACCAGAGTGGTTAAAAGCCCATACGCCTAATGATTGTCCTCGATGATACTAAGTGCCATGTGTGTGTCAACATATCTAATACATAGTAATGACTGAAAGAAAACTACACATGCAAGAAATATACAAAAATGCAATAAATATACAGAAATATACTAGGCATGCAAAATACTGTACGCAATTTGGCAAGGTATCTTGCCTGGTAAGAAAGCTGCAAGGTGTATTGTCCAGAAGTCAAACGCACAGGATCAAAAGCTATGGCCGCAGAACAAATGTCTCCGGATGCTGAAATAAACATCACCAACGTTCCCAGAATAAGCAAAATAGCTAAAAAGCACTTCCCTTTCGTCCAATTTGGACACAGGGGCAAAACGGTAATTTCGGGTAAAAGTGGGGTCCACTTGTGGCCCACTTTGCACCGAAAAGCGTGCCGAGAGTAACAGTCTCTAAATGGGACAAGCTATAGGTCAAACAACTCTAAATGTCAATACGAACCCAACGGTATGTCCAAATGTGGATTCCGATGGGCCGAACACAATTTTGTCCAAAAAGTCAACTGTGAGGCCCGCCCATTGGCGATTTGGTCAACCGTCTCAGAATTGCGTGAAAATTGGGTCACAGGACCAGCACGTTACCACGAGTCCAGTGACGCAAGTTTCGTCGCAATCTGACAAGCGTGCATAAAATACGCACGACTTCCACAAAAAGTTGCGACACGGGGTGTGTCCGCGGATACGGCCTGATTCCGGCGCGCACACGCGTCCGAATCAGTTCCCACAAATTTTTACGTGTCCGGTTACGCTGCGTGCACCATTTGGTACACTTGGTACACGGCGGGGCGGTCCCGTTTGGCGGGGCGCGCTCCGTTTCACAACTTTTAGAATTCTGGAAAAAGTGGGTTCGCAGGATTTTGTGACGAATTTATTTCTGTCCACAGCAGCTAATAATCTAGGGCTATTTAACAGAAAATAGACTAGGTCAAGTGTTCTACACATATCAAAAAGAATCACCGAATTCGGATCTCTGTGGTGGGAGATACGAACTCGGCAACATGGGTGGTCACCGCAGTTTTCTGCGATCCCAGAATTTGGTCTGCTCGCGCCAACTTGGACGCTATTTTCGCCTATGGGTACACGTTGTTCGAGGTCTGCTATTATACAAATATGGAAGAGGGTTAAGGGGTGAGCATACCGGTGAAGACGGAATAGCGTTTGGTTGAGCGAGTCGACGGAAAACAACTCCGGAGCGAAGGTACCTCGTGTGGGAATCTGCAGTGCGCGAGGTCGGGGTCGTCGGGATTGTTTGGACGGCCTGGCGGGGTTCTCTGGCTGCGGTGGCGGCTCTAGATGAGAAGAGGAGGTCCGGAGATTTTAGGTTAGGGTTTTATGAAATAATATATATATATATATATATATATATATATATATATATATAGGATAGGAAGAGAGAAGAGATGGGTTATCGGGTCCGCAAGGGGGGGGGGCGCTGTGCTTTTGGTCGTGGGAATTGGAATTTTTGCTAAGTTGCTTGCTATGATTTAGTTTTGCTAATGTGAAATAGGAAAGCAAAAGCAAACGTTTGCTAGGCTTTGCTTTAAGTTGGCTGTGCTTGGCTTTAAGGCTATTAGGATTATCATTATTATTATTATTATTAGTTTACTAATTTCTTTATACTTTCTTTTCTTTTCTTTTCTTTTCTTTTCTTTTCCTTTTTCTTTATAAAATATATATATACATATATATATATATATATACTCATAAGAAAATTATAGATTAGAATAATGCACGCCGCTAGGCTAGCAACTGCTCAAGGGGTCTCCTACATGGAATAAATTTCGAAAAATTCCTAATGGTCCCATAAATCCTCTAAGTGCCCGAACGCCTAAAATAAAAATTATTAAAAATCTATTTCTCCTATTTAGCCCTAATTACTACAATTAAATTAATAATTAATAAATAAAAGGGTATATACGATTTTTAGGAAGGGGGTTTTACATTCTACCCAACTTATAAAAATTTCGTCCTCGAAATTAAAATTAAGCCACGATAGAATGTCAAGGATGGTATAAGATTTGCATCGTTTAAAATGCAATGCTAGGTTTAAAGGGGTGGGCGATGTTGCGCATTGCACATCCCAAAAATCATGGAAAAAATCCACATGAGCGAAAAATAGGTTTCTTCATGTGTCATGACCAATGGTGTGGACACCTAAATGCTCTTTTGCATAAAAGTGCCCAACAATTAAAAAATTGCACAAGGATGAGAATTGGGTGATGGGCACGTCTAAGATAAGGGTATAGAATTTGTAGGAAGCTAGTGGCTAGTATAGTGTTCCAATTATCATAGCACGGTAAGGTGCGCTAAGTGATATAATTATTACAAAGTTAAATAAAAATATCGTGTTCTATCTCTAACTGGACTCAATCTAACCTTAGTCTCACTACCTCGGCCAAGTAGGTCTAATTTTGGGTGAGAGGTTCACAATCTACCAAACTTAAAATTTACCCATCTTTTATCTAAGGCTGTTCATCTAGGAAAATTATTCCTCAAATTATTTAACCATGTTATTCAATCCTCAGGATTCAACACCAAACATATCACCTATGATATGCCCTTAATCAATTATAAAAGAGTGTCACTAAATCATGTGATTAGCCTTATGGGGTTTATCTAGTACTATCAGTGTATCAACTTATAATAGCACGAGGTTTCGTCTTTCCGAAATAAGGGAAGACGGAGAGTAATAATAAAGAATTCAAGGTGAAGGTGACAGAATACGAGTACGAGGTTCAAAGAGATTAAAGAATTCAAAAAGGGAGTTGTCAGGACAATTGTGGATTGAAATCCTATTTTTGGTAACTTCCTATTTACATGCTCGTATCAGTACAGTTATGTAACCGGTACGATGTGTCAGACATGTCTAGGGGCAAGTATATCCGTCTACTACCATATATCTCAATCCACGTAAAGTAGTCATGCGAAGAGCGAACCAAGTGCACTAAGGTTAGCTAGACCTTAATACACCGATTCTGATTAGGCAATTGTATCATTGTGTGCACCCAATAATACATATGTCCTGAGCAAGATCGATAAAAGAATAAGCTTGCAAAAACTAGGCTATAATAACAGCATAAATCAAGGTAGTACAGAAAATATAAATACGCTGGATTATGATGAAAGGAGGTACATAACAATTCAAGTTCACAAAAAGATAAGACTCTATAATCTCTACATTTGTCATACTAATTCCTTGTCTAAGTCGATAGTCGACAAAGTAGGGGGTATAGCCTCTAAGTTCTACAGTCTGAAAAAAAAACACTGTCGTCCTAAGTCTTAGTCTTAGTGCAAGTGTCAATAGTAAGAGTGGAACAGTTACTGGCCTCAAGGGAAAGGGAATATAACTCGTGTCGAGGTGGGGGTACATGTTACACAATTTAAAACTAAGGAATAAGCACCAGGTCTCAATCTACAAGAATGGCTTAAACCATCAAGTTCTAACTACTAAGCACATCATTCAAAATTCAAGAGTAACAACCAAAATCCTAGCAAGCTATATATGTCCTAACATAGAATAAAATTACTTGGTCTATAATCAGAAGTGTCAGATGGCATACGTTGAAAGATGAAAAATAGAGGAACAAAATTTAGTCATCGCGCAATTAGCGAACGCTAAGGTCGCAGAGGAACAATATATGAAATTAGAATAGGGCTCTAGATAGCTTCGTGGTTTTCTAAGGAGGAGTGGTATGCTAGTTGCTATGTTCGAGGTGTGATCAAGAGAAATGTTATATTCATTGCTCATGGCTTCCTAAGGTACTGTCTGCTACTAATAAGACAATGATCTAAGTTTATAGTTCTCCAATACTTATCTAACTATGAATGTTAGGTTCAGTCCTAATATTCAATTTTGGTTTCTATTGGTTCCTCAATACTAGGGTCAAACATTGTGGTAAACTTCTAACTAACTCTAGTAGTGTCTATACTACTCTCAAGTCTTCATAATACATCCAGGGGTAATGGTAAACCAGTCTATAGATAAGAAATTCTACGGTTCACTAGATATTCTAAACTTAGTGGGGTGTCTATATTCTCGTTGTATTCTTAATAGGAAGGTTACCCTACTTATCATCTAGCGACAGGGACTTCTATATTCTAGGAGGGGACTATACTCAAGGAAATATCAGGGAAGTACAGGAATCAAGAAGGATACAATTATTCAGATAGAATGGATTAGAAGGAAAGAGGATCATAGTCAATTGTGGATGAGATCCTATACTCTATTCCTAGGTGCAGGCTTGCTCGGTACAGTAACGTAACCGAGACAATATGCTCTCGACCTGCATGGGCCACCACTAAAACATGTCACGCCCCAGTCCCAAAAATACGTAGGACTAGGACACATAAGCATGCCAGCCGCATGGATATGGCAACTCCAATATATGGAAACCAAATCCATACGTACGCTGATATGAATATCAAATCCACAAGTGGTATAAAATGTAATACAAGTCACAGGGTAAAATCTAAATCTCATCCACCAAAATCATATAGAAATAAATAACCAGTATCTATGAAACTAGATCTCAATAAGAAGTATCTAAGGATGATAGTTGGATGGAAACAAATCTACTACCAACTCGAATATAAGAGCAAATACAATATAAGTACAACACAATAAACACAATATAAGAATACCAGCTATCAATCACGGACTCGAAGAGAAGACATCCTCGGATCACATGTAACCATCCAAATTTGCGCTCCTGCAAATACTCAAGAACAGATACACCTGGCGGAGGACCAGGTCCTCAGAGGGACGTAACAAGATAAAGAAAATACGAGCCAATTTGAATACAGTGAACATGCATAATGTTTGAAAATAAATAAGTACGTTGTATAAGACAATCTATATGAATGTAGGTGAGGACAACTTTTCGACGTATGGGCAAGGGTAGGCTACTCGATCTAATCCTCACAACCTCACGCTCGTCAGTGGACATCATCAGCCGACATACCTCTGGGGTAGCGACCCTCGGACTCCATCAATCGACATAACTCTGGGGTAGCGACCATCGGACACGACCACCATAGTGCGTGCTAGTGACTACGGTGTTACCAGAGTGGTTAAAAGCCCATACGCCTAATGATTGTCCTCGATGATACTAAGTGCCATGTGTGTGTCAACATATCTAATACATAGTAATGACTGAAAGAAAACTACACATGCAAGAAATATACAGAAATGCAATAAATATACAGAAATATACTAGGCATGAAAAATACTGTACGCAATTTGGCAAGGTATCTTGCCTGGTAAGAAAGCTGCAAGGTGTACTGTCCAGAAGTCAAACGCACAGGATCAAAAGCTATGGCCGCAGAACAAATGTCTCCGGATGCTGAAATAAACATCACCAACGTTCCCAGAATAAGAAAAATAGCTAAAAAGTACTTCGCTTTCGTCCAATTTGGACACAGGGGCAAAATAGTAATTTCGGGTAAAAGTGGGGTCCACCTGTGGCCCACTTTGCACCGAAAAGCGTGCCGAGGGTAACAGTCTCTAAATGGGACAAGCTATAGGTCAAACAACTCTAAATGTCAATACGAACCCAACGGTATGTCCAAATGTGGATTACGATGGGCCGAACACAATTTTGTCCAAAAAGTCAACTGTGGGGCCCGCCCATTGGCGATTTGGTCAACCGTCTCAGAATTGCGTTAAAATTGGGTCACAGGACCAGCGCGTTACCACAAGTTCAGTGGCGTAAGTTTCGTCGCAAGCTGACAAGCGTGCACAAAATACGCGCGACTTCCACAAAAAGTTGCGACACAGGGTGTGTCCGCGGATATGGCCTGATTCCGGCGCGCACACGCGTCCGAATCAGTTTCTACAAATTTTTACGTATCCGGTTACGCTGCGTGCACCATTTGGTACACTTTGTACACGGTGGGGCGGTCCCGTTTGGCGGGGCGTGCTCCGTTTCACAACTTTTAGAATTCTGGAAAAAGTGGGTTCGCGGGGTTTTGTGACGAATTTATTTCTGTCCACAGCAGCTAATAATCTAGGGTTATTTAACAGAAAATAAAATAGGTCAAGTGTTCTACACATATCAAAAAGAATCACCGAATTCAGATCTCTGTGGTGGGAGATACGAACTCGACAACATGGGTGATCACCGCAATTTTCTGCGATCCCAGAATTCGATCTGCTTGCGCCAACTTGGGCACTGTTTTCCCCTATGGGTACACGTTGTTCGAGGTCTGCTATTATATAAATATGGAAGAGGGTTAAGGGTTGAGCATACCGGTAAAGACGGAACGACGTTTGGTTGAGCGAGTCGACGGGAAACAACTCCGGAGCGAAGGTACCTCGTGTGGGAATCTGCAGTGCGCGAGGTCGGGGTCGTCGGGATGGTTTGGACGGCCTGGCGGGGTTCTCTGGCTGCGGTGGCGGCTCTAGATGAGAAGAGGAGGTCTGGAGATTTTAGGTTAGGGTTTTATGAAATAATATATATATATATATATATATATATATATATATATATATATATATATATATATATATATATATATATATATATATATATATGATAGGATAGGAAGAGAGAAGAGATGGGTTATCGGGTCCGCAAGGGGGGGGGGCGCTGTGCTTTTGGTCGTGGGAATTGGAATTTTTGCTAAGTTGCTTGCTATGCTTTAGTTTTGCTAATGTGAAATAGGAAAGCAAAAGCAAACGTTTGCTAGGCTTTGCTTTAAGTTGGCTGTGCTTGGCTTTAAGGCTATTAGGATTATCATTATTATTATTATTATTAGTTTACTAATTTCTTTATACTTTCTTTTCTTTTCTTTTCTTTTCTTTTCCTTTTTCTTTATAAAATATATATATACATATATATATATATATATACTCATAAGAAAATTATAGATTAGAATAATGCACGCCGCTAGGCTAGCAACTGCTCAAGGGGTCTCCTACATGGAATAAATTCCGAAAAATTCCTAATGGTCCCATAAATCCTCTAAGTGCCCGAACGCCTAAAATAAAAATTATTAAAAATCTATTTTTTCTATTTATCCCTAATTACTACAATTAAATTAATAAATAAAAGGGTATATACGATTTTTAGGAAGGGGGTTTTACATTACTAGATGACTGCCTTTTATAACTGATTAAGGGTATATCATATGTGATATATTTTGTGTTTAAATTTTTGAGGATTGAGTAACATGATTAAGTAAATTGAGGAATAAGTTTTCTTAAATGTAAGAGCCTTATGTGATAGATGGGTAAATTCTAAGTTGGATAACAGTTGCATTGTCAACTTGAGAGGAATTTCTTTTAGATTATGATCGAGTAAAATAAGATTGAGAGGTTCAAGTCATTTAATTTTGAGAATTCTAGAAGAATGATTAAGATGATGAGGATTAATAAATTTTAAAAACTGTGATATGGCAAACAAAATATGTATACGTGAGCACATAATTTAAATTTTGAATATTGAAGGTTGAATCATCGGTTTAAACTTTGAGGATAAATATAGAAATCTAGACTTGAACAATTGGTGAATTGGATTTCAAATTTCACTATTTGAGGCCTTAAATTAAAAGTTAAATGTTGATTGTGGGATTACCTATTTAAAATATTGAGGATGTAAATTGAACTTAAATTTGAAGAGTACAAAAATTTATAAGTTTAAGGCAGGAAAAATATTGATTAGAATTATTTTCTAAAGGAGATCAAGATAGTTGAAAATAGTGGTGTAAAATTTATACGCGTTATTAATATTGAAGATGTTATATGGATTTAATTTAAATTTGGATGTTGAGGATTTGAAGAAGTAAGAAGCGATTACAATAGGTTGAATTTTGAATTGAACAGTGATTATCCTAATTTTGAAGTGATTGCGACAAATATGATTAGAATTTTAGTTATCGCAAAGGGATTGCGATTGACTTACCTTATGTACGTGAAGGAATAACAGATTATGCCTTATTTTAATTTCGAGGACGAAATTGTTTTAAGTTGGGTAGATTGTAAACCCCCTCACCCAAAATTAGGTCTACTTGGCATAGATAGAGAAACTAGGGCTAGTTTTAATCCAAATATAAATAGAATACGGTATTTATCTAATTTTATATTGTTTATGACACGTAGTGCACCTTACTGTTGCTTCGATAATTAGAGCACTACACTAGCCATTGCCTTTCTACAAATTTCACAACCTTGTCCTAGACATGCCCGCTTACTATTCTGACCTTTGGGTAACTTATAATTATGCTTTCTTGTGCTACATTTTAGTCGCACAATATTCGTCGCAGACTTTATTATTTAATTCTAAATAATTCTAACTTTGTATCCTTGTGCGTTCCAATCAAAATTGAAGACACAATCTTGACCCAACCTAATTTATGATAAAATTCTACTCTGAGCCCTCTATGTCCATGACACTTGTGTCCCACCTAATTTTATCCCCATGTACTCCTAATTAATTCCAGAACATCGTGCGCACTAATTTTTATTAATTTAAATCCGAATTCCGTCTTTGTGCAATTTTCTAATTGTTGGGCACTTTTATGCAAAAGCGCATTTATGTGTCCATACCATTGGACAATACATAAAGAAAAAACTCGTTTTCCCTTCACATAAATTTTTTCCATAATTTTTGGAATGTGCAAACGCGCAACATCGCCCCTTTATTTTAAACCTATTCTTGCATTTAAATAATACAATTATGGCCTTCCAAACATCCTCATGTGAGCCCAAGGCCCAACCCAAGAGGATGTTGACCAAAGTCAAATAGCTCTAGGTCAACCCAACCGCACCTATATAAATATTCCTTTTCTCCTTTTTCCTTTTTTCCTAATACCTAAACCAATGCTCAGCTGACCCCCAACCCCTATTCATCTCCTTCTTCCTCCTGCCCGCACCACGAGCCGCCGACCTCACCGGAGCTCCGCCTGGCCTGGCCGACCACCAAGCCACCACCTCCGTGCAGCACGGCCACCACCCACACGAGCTTCTCCATCGGTCCCCGACTGCACTCATCTCCTTTCTCTCCACCAGAATCGTCGACGAGCAGCAGTCGATTCCTTTCTCCCCCTCAGCCCGGCCATGACCCTCGTCGTCATCCTCCACCCTCGACACGACTCGTCGGACCTCCCCCGCTCCCTGGCGTCCATCTCCTCCTCCCCTCTGCTGTCCTCGACCACCACCATTACCACCCTGTCAACCACCACCACTGTCCTCATCCCCTCCTCCTTCGCCTGCGCTCACTCGCCGGGCCTCCCTCAGCCGTCACCACCTCCACCAGCATCCCCTCCATCATCATCCCTACCACCAGGACCTGCAACCACCAGCAACACTGCCACCACCTCCCTGCCTCCCTGAGAACCAGCATCCATCACTACCTCTCCCTTCCCTGAACCTGAGCCTCCCCTCACCTGGCCGGACCTTCCCTCCCCCTGGCCTGAGCACCTCCATCACCTTCACCATCCTTTTCACCTTGATCATCGTCATCATCACCATCACCATCGTCATCTTCATCATCACCTTAACTATCATCGTTATCGTCGTCATTATCATCGTCGTTCACATTGCTATCACCCTCGTCGTCCTCGTCATCATCGTAGTCAACCACATCATCGTTATCATCATCTCCGTACACGTACCCCGAGGTACGAAGGTGTTTCCCCCTTTCATATTTGTATGTGTGTGTATGTGTATTATATACGTATCCCTAGTATATGTTAATATATATAGTATAAATCCAACTAGTGTATATATAATATATATATTGCATACATATTTAATTAGCATATATACATGTGGTATATGTATTTAATTGGTGTATATATGTATTATAAGTATTAACGATATATGCTAGATAATAATAATGTATATTTATATATTTACTAGGTGACCCGAGCGTAACCACGGATATCCCGTAGTTACGTTGACCTGTAACCATGTAATACTGTTAGCAAACTGCCATTATGTACACTGACATACTGGCGAGCCCCGTATTATTTAACTGTCTGCCTTGCACAGCAATTACAGACGCGACACCCGTGCGATTAGACGCACACTTGACCATAGTTGACCAATGACATACCTAACTATGCCCTGAGTTCAAGGTATTTATGTTTGTGCACGTGCTAGTGTAATAGCTGATAATGTGTTGTATTATATTATATGTATATAGGATATATCAGATTGTTCTGTGCAACTTTAGGAGCAGGTTATTGGTACTTCGCAGCTTTCTGGCCAGGCAAGTATACCTTGCCTTTGTGGTA
This sequence comes from Iris macrosiphon, assembly GCA_036927795.1. Classification (NCBI taxonomy): domain Eukaryota; kingdom Viridiplantae; phylum Streptophyta; class Magnoliopsida; order Asparagales; family Iridaceae; genus Iris; species Iris macrosiphon. Next base: position 1,002,005 of record JAYESA010000021.1, read on the forward strand.
CTGTTTAAATTCAGTTATATTGTTAGTTGCATGTTTATTGATTTAGATTATATAACTGTGCACGTCCGAGAGAGACTCGGGTGCAGTCAACGAATGCGTTGACGTTAGGACTTGGGTCTGACCTAGTATCTAGTAGACCCACCTAAAGTTGCGGAGTTATTGGTATGACTCCCCAGGCCTTGACACATTTCTTACACGTGTTGTGAGTCGCATGTAGGGCACGAACCTGCATATGCAGTTGGCCACCTGTACGTGTAGGTCGTGCGACGGATAGGGTATAACTGCTAATAGTGATGCATGTTAGAAGACTTAGCAGTTATTAGTAGGCGGAGCATAGACTATCGTGGTACGATGGCCAATCCTTGTCCTTGTTTGGTTTTAAGGTTGGACTATTGTTCTAAAGATAGACTATGAGCCAGAGTTACGATGCCTCGGCGTAGTAGCTAAGGTGTGTTGTGGATACGACATGCATAGATCATTGGACGGGGAGGACAACTAGTAGGCGTATGGGACACCCACTTTCTTTATGCAGATTTCACACTCGACGGAGCGATATGGACGTTATATACTATACAGATTCCCCGTTCTTCGGAGCGGTAGGACGTTATTATATTATATAGCGCTCTTGTATTGGGGGCATATGTGGCATATACTAGCCAGTTGACACGATTGGTGAATTACGTCAGCATATGTCTAGCCTATACTTTTCTATACACTCAAAGTTGTCCTCAAATTGTATTTCACTTAGATGGTTAGCGCAACCCTTTATTTATTCAGTATTTACTTTATGGCATGCTTCTATGTATCTTGTTATGTCCCTTTGAGGACCTAGTCCCTTTCCAGGTATAGATGTTCATGAGTATTCGGAGGAGCGCAGATCCGGACTGGTTACTTACATTCCGAGCAGGTTTTCTCTTCGAGTCTCAATGGTTGATAGTTGGTAGTGGATTTGCCTCCATCCGACTATCACCTTTAGATACTTATATGGAGATCTAGTTTCATAGATATTGGTCATTTATTTATATTTGATTTCTGTGGATGAGATTTAGATTATACCATGTAACTTGTGATAGTTTTACCACTTGTGGATTTATCATTCATATTAAAGCGTACGCATGTGTTATGGTTTCCATATATTGGAGTTGATGTACACATGCGGCTGGCATGCTTACGTGTCCTAGTCCTACGTATTTTGGGACTAGGATATGACAGTTATGGAGCCTAGAGTTTATCGCAGCAACATTAGCTGTCGTGGCAGAAACGTAGGAACCTGACATTGGGTGTACATATCTTAGTTATAAAATTTAGAGTTTCTCGCAGCCATATCGGTTGGCGTGACGAGGATTCTAGATGACGTAATTATAGAGTTGCATACCTTAGTTATGGAACCTATCGTTTACCGCAGCTATGCTTACTGGCGTGGCAAGGATTCTGAGTGTCATAATTTCGGACAGACGTATATGATTATCAGGTTATATCTTAAATTGTTTCTTAAAGTATCATCTCAATACTTATCCACTTCTGTTATTATAGGACCTTGTTCCATCATTTCCTTTGCTAGCAGTAAAGATACCTTCAGTTCCTTAGTCCAGTTCCTTTTTGAGCTTTTTTTCTTTAAGGATCCCTGTTATTGTGATAATTGGTTACTTGCAATTAGGTCTGTGTCTTGAGTATTAGTGTTGACTGTTGAGAGTGTGACTTGTGAGTCTGTAAGTATTTCTTGGTTGGACATGTGAGCAGTATGCATCAATCTAGAGTTAACCCGTAGCGTAATACCTTATAGTGATAGTTCTATAATAGGTGTCGTTATAGTTAGTATTGGTACTATAGGTATAAGGGAGAGTAAAGAGTATCAGTGATGGTTCTAGGAGTTAGTATCAAAGTCAGCATGCCAGTCCTGGATATTCATGAATTCATATAGTTGGGTGATCCATATAAATAATTAAGTATCAAGAAAATTATGTCAAAAATTAATAGAGCATGATATTCAATTTGGTGGTTGATACTTGGGTGTGTCAAGAGTAAAGGAATGTATATGCATGAAGGGTATTAATGAGTGTGCCATAGTAGGAGAGTACCCATGAGTATATAGGAGAGTGTGAGGGAATAAGAATACATTGTGCTAAGTAGTGAGGCTTGTGTTACAGATAAAAGTAGGGTCTTGATATATGGTTTGATATGAGTGTACCGGTATATGACAGTGATAGATATATCACCTGATATTGAGGCAAGTGGTGTATTGGAAGCAATAGGTGAAAGAAGTGTCTAGAAATTGTGTGCATGATGCATAGTGGGTGTTGAGTGTCAGTGTGGAAGTTCATGAAAGTAGAAGCATGAGTATTAGAAAAAATTCCAATAGTGTGTTATGGGTTGAAAAATATCAAGATTAGTCATGGAAGGTATGAAGTGTATCACAGATAAGTGTATCATTCTGTAAAAGGTTAAGGGGAGATACTTATACATCAATAGAGATATGGAACCATATGTTTGCCTTTGGGAGTGAAGTGAAGCATGTATATTATAGAAGTTAATAACTAGTGCAAGTGGTCATAAGTTCTAGTGAGTGTGATGGGGTAATCTAATGATGAAGCTAGTGTTACTATACCAATAGTGCTAGTGATTCTATATCAAGGATTAGTTGAGAATTGTACTAGTAACAGTAAGTACCTTGTGTGATGATATTAGATTGGTGTATCAGTTAATATGGATAGAAAATTATTTGGGAGTAATATTGTAAGTAATCCGGGCAGTGCAAATTTTAGTACACAGTTGAGGGAGTGCAATATTTAGTAAATTGGCGTATTTGCGTGTACCTTGAGTGTTAGAGGCTGTGAGTATATATGGGTATACTTAGATAAATGTGGATAAGATATATATATCAGTATATGAGTGGATGACGTGCATGTGTAAGGATCTGTTGGCTTGAGCATGCTTGAGATGGCACTGCAAAATGACTTAGGTGTCCATCTAGAGTTGTATTAGAGAGAGTAGTACTTAGTGTGCTGTGTAGCACTTGGTGTGCACTTAAGTGATAAGAACAACTAGTATAAACAGTTACAGTAGGTAAAAGAGCTAGCAGTGGTTGTGCTAGTAGTAGAAACAGTGGTACCTAAAGGGATAGAGGTTTTAAACTTTGGATGCATCATTAAACCATGATTGTTTTAGCAGGTTCTGTTCTGTTCTTTCCTTCTGTTCCTTTTTCGTCTATTTTATTGATTGATTGATTTCTTAGTGCCGTAGTTTGTATCAATGATTCTTTTGCTAGAATGTAGTTAGTAGTACACCCCGACAGAGACTGCAATACCATGACAAAAGAGACCATAACCATGTATGTTTCATCTAGAATGCATGTTTCATCTAGATTGCATGTTGTATGACTGTAGGTAGGATTTTCTTAGACCTTGATTGTTGGGGATTTGACCGTAGTAAAGATTAATGAAGAGGTTATGACTGGACAGAGAGAGACAAGGTGCCTTAAATTTTGAGGATAAACATTAACTTAAATAAAGAATTAAGAACTTGATATGGCAGAATTGACGATTTTGTTAAATTATTAATTTTTATGAAGATTAAGATATGATTGAATTTGTCATTAAATTTTGAGGAATTTAAGAAGATCATCATTATATTTATTTGACAGCAAGATATAAATTTTTAAACTTATATTTTGAATATTGTATTTGAAGACGTTGTAAGTATTACAGTGTTTGAGTATTGTGTGGAAAAATAATCGAAGAATAAGATCACTAATAGATTAGAGTTTGAATTCAAATTTCTGTGATAAGATTTTAAATTTTATAAATATGCATTGATTGGATTTAATATTAGAGGATTGGATATTAAACTTTGATTATTTAGTTATTATCTAAAAAAAAATTGGAGGAGATTGTGATAAGAATGTAATTTAATTTTAAATTTAAAGATTTTTAGGAATATGATATTTATAGAATTTTGAAGATGTTGTGAAATAACAATATGGATTTACATCATGATTATATGGTTTGATGAATTAAATTTTGATGGTAATAAATAAATACAACTATTGAGGATCTTAAATTTCGAGGACAAAATTTTTCTAAGGAGGGTAGACTTGTCACTACCACATCCTAAAATAGGGGTAATTTTGTCATTTTATTTATTATGAGTATTGTGTGTATTTATTTTAAATAATTGCATGATGTATATATATATATATATATATATATATATATATATATAGTATTCTTTAATGCATAAGTTAGTGGACAAGACATAGAAGCCCACTAGATGAACCCCTGACCAAATTATAGGGTTATGGATTTTTAATTAGCATTTTGGGGAATTAAATATTGGGGATTATATTTATTATTGTGATTTTATTTAATTGTTGTGCCTTACCGTTGCTTCGATATTAGGAGCGCTATACTAGCATTTGTCTTCCAACAAATTCCACACCCTTGTCCTAGACGTGCCAGCCTTCCATTCTGACCCTTGTGTGACTAATAAATATGCCCTTTTGTGCTTCATTTTAGTCACACAATATTTGTCGTGGACGTTTATTTTTAATTCTAAACAAATCCAACTTTGTATCCTTGTGCGTTCCAATCGAAATTGGAGACATAATCTCGACCCATTTTGTGCAACCTAAATAATGACAGTATTCTATTCTGAGTCTTCTACGTCCATGACACTTGTGTCCTACCTAATTTTAATCCTATGTACTTCTAATTAATTTTAGAACACCATTTACATTAATTTTAATTAAATTGGTGTAAGGACCCAACTTGACCCAAAACTGGACCAACACCAAACCAAACCCCCATTCACACCCTCAAGACCTATACTAAACACCACACATTCTTTTTAGCCAATACATCACACCAAACATGGTATTTTCCCTCATCCAATCCCAATTTCTACTTTCTGTGTAATTTTCTAATTGTTGAGGACTTTTATGCAAAAATGCAATAAGCTGTCACCACCCTATTGGTCAAGGCACATGAAGAAATTACCCCCTTCCTCATTGACCGGTCCACTCTCTCCCTCTCTCCCCTTTGGTTTGTGCACTACCCTTCATGAGTAATCTTGGCCCTCCATTTACAAAGAAAGCCCCATCCTCACTACACACACTTCCCTATATATATCCCTCATCCTAACCCCTTTCCCAATGCCAACCCCATCCCATGGCACAGCCGGCCCTAATACCTATGCTAGCATCACCATTAACCCTCTCTCTCCTATATGCAAAACTCCTCCATTATTTCCATCACCACCTACATCAAACAACACCCTAAACCAACCCTAACCTATAATTTATCCTCTTCCATCACCCTCTCCTCCCTCTGATGATCATCCGCCGGATCCCCGCCCTGCACCGCCGTTGCTTCACCTGACTTCCTCCTTCCCCCACGACCTTCCTCCGCCGGACGACCACCTGAACACCACCATTACCACCGTTCCCATCATCTCCCCTCTTCCCCACGCCACCGTTGACCACTGCAGACCTCGACTTCATCTCCGCCTCCTTCCCCGATCGTCTCGGAGCTCCTCCACCACCATGACCTCTTCCTTTATCTCCTCCACAGCGAACAGCCCGACTCGACCACGAGTCCACCACCATTAATACCCCGCCTGATCACCCGCCTTGACACCCGCGGCCACCATCCCGTCGAATCCGGAAACCCGACCACCATTAAACCCCCGACTCCCCTCGACCCATCCTTCTCGACTGAACGCCTCCAGCAGCCCTACCTGAGACTCGTTCCCACGTTCTCCTCTGCCTTGCCAGCCACCGGCCTTCTCCTCCGCCTGAACAGCGACAGCCACCACCGTCATCTACACCGCCATTAACACCACTACCTCTCCTCCCTACTCTCTTCTTCTCCTCGCCTGAGCTCCGACTCTGGCAGCCTCCTCATCATCACCACCATCATCATCATCATCAACATCATCATCACCATCATCACCACCATTATCATCATCATTATCAACATCATTATCACCATCATCATCACCTTCATCATCATCATCATCATCATCATCATTATCATCATCATCGTCATCATCATCGACCCGTCCCACCTCGCCGGTGATGACCTGCAGCAGTCACCCTCGATCCAGTGCACGTGCACGCTAACGCACAGGTTCGAACCTGCCCCCTCTTCTTTCAGATTGTGTGTATGTGCATTTGTGAATGATAATAAGGGTTAGCATGTTACTTCGTGATAGTTGGTTGATTTTGAGACCCGTGTCGGTGAACCTAGAAACTAGTTGCGTGTGCATGGTGTGTGTATAATAACTAATTGGTATATATATATATATATATATATATATATATATATATATATATATATATATATATATATATATATATATATATATATATATATATATATATATATATATATATATTGTGTGGAAATTAATGCTAGTACTAGGTATGACTATATATATAATTATACTGTACTGTATGCCCTAGTGTTAATTATGGAGATCCCGTATTTACATTGACCATGTGACCCTGATAATTGTGAGTTGACTGCCTTATGTACACTGACGTACTGGCGAGACATGTGTTAGTGATTGACTATCTGTTTATGCACAGTAATCAAGGACCTAACACCTGTGCAGTTAGACGCACACTTGGCCCTGCTAGTTGACCAGTGTCACCCCTAGCGTACCTTCTGAGTTCAGTGTATTTATGATTGTGTGTTAGTGTAATGACTGATGTTGTACTATTATTAAATGATGTCTATAGGACTGTTGGATTGTTCAGACAAGATTCAAAAATAGGATATTGGTATTTCCAGCAGAGGACCACAGGCGAGTACATTCTCTGACAGTTTTTATTATGTTGATTATCTCTATGATTCTAGTTGTATAGCGTACATGATTTGACACTATGTATACACGAGTTGGCATCATCGAGGCTGGTCACGAGGAGTCGTGATTGGAATCCATCGTGCTAGCTGGGGAAGGGGAAATATTAGTAGATTATGTGATCATACCCAACTCTACATGAATCATAGTTCACCTACACCTCACGTCGGTGCAACCTGACCATTACATACCTCATAGCCTGTTATGTATGATTAGCCTGACTATTTCTTGTGTCATAGCTAACTGGATGGTTAGCCTGACCTTACATGAATCATAGCTAATTATACATAGCAAGCTTGATCAGTCCCAAGCCGATCACATGATATACTGATGTTTCATACACTTAGCTAGTTAGTCTATACATGTATTTCTAGTTTATTGATCTAGCATCTCCCTATGTTCTAGTTATTGTTCTAGCATTCACTTATATTCCAGTTCATTGTTCTAGCATGCACTTGTATTCCTGTTCATTGCTAGTTATACCATTGATGATGACATATGCTCCAGTATTTCTATTTCCAGTATTTCATTATCTCCAGTATTTCTTATTGCCAATATTTATATCCATCTTATATTTCTTTACACTGTATTATAGTTTTTATCCATAAGAATGGAACTGCTGTTAGTACTTGTACTTTGCTCCATCATAACTGGATATTTTTTTCAGACTACGACTTAGAGGACTTGTTTCTGGCATACTTGGAGATTTGGATATTATTGATTGCAGGTTAGAGTATTTATTATTTTTAGACTTGTGTTGTATTTTATTTATTTTCTTTGATATCTCATCGTGCTCTAGTTTCTGTGATTGAGTATATCCATATTATATTATGATATCTGTGTCTCCTTATGGAGTTGGATATTCATGTGAGATTGATTACTAGTACTGTGACCTAGACAGCGTTCTACCGCCGATGCTGCATCATAGGCTGGACGTACCCACGCACTCGTATCCCTATACCGGGTACGGGTCGTGACCAAATTAGACTGGTAATCCTCTATTACCAAACTATATCGTATCTTCCTGGGTGTTGGTTCATGTCCACAGGACCTCTGGACTGTCACTCTAATACACTACACTGACGGAGTCTGACTTGTCCATATTACCTTTAAGCAAACTTTTCGGCCATGACCACGATCATCACGTCCATATCACCTCTAATATCGATTGTCTTCCAACTTATCACCCATACCCAATCCGGAGTATGCCCGCGGTATTAAGTTCACAAAAACTGCCACATCTATATTACCTCTGGTAGGGCTTGTCTTAAACCTATTACTAGCACTAACGTGCACAAAAAGTAATGGGTACACAAAACCTATCACGTCCATCTTACATATGATAGAGTTTGTTTCGAATCTATTACTCGTACCCCAAGTGCGCAAAAGGGTAATAGGTCCACCAAAATCCTCCAGCATGATGTCTTTAAAATCTACAAAATCTATCACGTCAATATTGCCACTAATAGGGTTTGTTTCGAACCTATTACTTGTACTAGCATTCGCAAAAAGTAATGGGTCTACAAAACCTATCACGTCCATATTACCACTGTTAGGGTTTATTTTGAATCTATTACTCGCACCCTAAGTGCGCAAAAGGGTAATAGGTCCACCAAAATCCTCCAGCAGAATGTCCTTAAAATCCACAAAAATCTATCACGTTCATATTACCGCTGATAGGGTTTATTTCGAATCTATTACTTGTACCCCAAGTGCACAAAAGGGTAATAGTTCCACCAAAACCCCCGGTGGGATATCCTTAAAAAGCTACGGTATGGTGCTACATCCATATTACCTCTAGTATTAGCACCACAAATGTCACAACATAAATGAAAGTAATTTTCTCGTTCATTAAAACAAAAGGAAGGGGAGAATACAAACATCAAAGGGAAGAGGAGTCAGAGTACTCCAAATTATTGATGTATATTGCGAGAAAATTGAAGAAACAAACGTTTGAGGATGCAAACGACGGACGAGAAGCATCTATGAAAGCCCGCTCCTCCGAGTTGGCAGGGGACTCAAGGAGTTATGGGAAGATATTTGTCTTCTGTACTAGGGAGACAGACGTTTCTCCGGCAGGTAGCGACTCAGGCTCGCTAGAGTAGGAGTCAGAGACCACCAAGGCCGTGAAAAAAGATATATTGGTTTCCTTCATAGCACTTTTAGAAGCCAACACACCCAAACATGAATGGATGCAAGCAGCCTATAGATCGTTCACTATTTATAGGCAAAGAATCGGTGGCTCATCTGGTGAATCGTAACGATCTCCTCAGTGGGACACGATGATTCATCCCTACGCAACCAAAACTGCGATTGTCGAGATCTGACGTAATCCTCTCACAGATGATCCTCTCAGAGACCTGAACTAACACAGTGGTATGAACACGTCAGGTGCACAACGGCACATGAAGCGCAAGAAGTGATCATTTCTCTTTCAGGGTACAAATAAAATCAGCCAAAAAATTATGACAGAAAAGAAACTTTTATTTCATATAAGTAAAAGACACAAACTACAAGAATAAAAGGTAGTCTCAAAAAAGGAAACATAAACTACTAATACTCATCATAGGAGCACAACTCCAAGATCCGTCCATGGAGATGGGCAATTTGACTTTTTTGGCGTCCGCTGGTAGAGGACTCTGTAGCCCGCTGATCGCCCTAGGAGCGTGACAATTAGGGCTTTCTTCCAAGGGATCCGGTGACCCACAGCTCAACCTCTTTTGCAGGACCTCGGGATCCTCGAAGCGGACATAGGCCTTATACTGGTCATCTAGCTTCTGTACCATGACCTCAACGGCGGAGATATTTTTTGTAGCCCGGCTCGCCTCGACCCGGATAGCCTCATCTTCCTGTTGGGCCTTCCAGAGATTATTCTCCAGCATGCCAAGCTTGGTCTGGAGTTGCCTAATCTCCTCGGTTAAGTGCCATTGCCTGGCAAGGCAATCCTCCCTAAGATTGCCCAGCCGATTATGCTCTTGTCGCAACTTTTGGAGGTCATTCAGCAAGCCTTTCCTAGACGAAGCTATGAGGTCCTTCTCTGTACCTAGCCCAGTCGAGAATTCCTCATATTCATGGGTTATCAGTATGCCCAGATCGCCTTGCTGACGTTCTCGTAGCTCCATCAGGCATCTCTCCACCTCTGCAAGCTTTAGGTCCAGAAAGACAGTCGTCTCTTCCAAACCGGGAATGCCCCTTAAAGAGTTAGCCTAGCCTTCCGCAAAGCGTCTCGCCCAGTCAAAGAAACTATTTTGCTCCAATACACCCTGGACGTATTGCTTCAAAAACATGTAAAAACTCTGAATGGAGATCTGAACATATTCATTGATATCCTCCTACGTTGCCGGAGTCTAAGGCGACTGACAGGAGAAAGAAGCCACGGGCGTGACAGGCCGCGCAACAACAGCACCCAACAGCCTTGAGGGTAAAGCGGTAGCAGAGGAGCTACCAGTTATAAGACTCACTTTCCAGTCCTTCATAGCCTTCTCAAATGTCCAGACACCTGGCAGTTGAACAAGCGAGAGTGGGCTGAAGGGGCGACCGATGGTGGGAGTACCAGAGCACCCTGGTGCTACAATTCCTACATGCACGCCATCCCCAGGCTATGGCGAACCATTCCTAGATGTCGATCCAACTACCACCACACTGGGAATAACGGGAGCGGCCTCACAGAACCGCTTGCCAAACCTCTAGTTAGGGAGGCCACAACTACAGAATCTCCAGCAGCAAAAATTGGGTGAATGGTCGCCTCGCTGGAAGAACCCATAAAACTCGCAGGAGAGGGGGCTATCACCCGAGTGGGGTCAACAGTAGGCTCCACAGATGGGTTATTTTCCCCAGATATGCTGGAAAAGAGAATAGGCGTCCACGCGATAAGCCCGCCGACTTCCTCTTCCACGTCCTCCTCAGCCGCCACGTTCACCCTTACCAAGGGAGGGGCTGACCATGTAAACCTAGAACAACCAGTGATCAGCTTTGCCCAAAGAATGTAAAGTTGAAGCCAGAATACCCCTTCATGAGTAAATATAAGGGAGAACATACCAGAAGGAGGTGGAGGGTGGCTCACCCAGTCCATTCGCAGCCCTCCCGACAGCCTCCACATCGTCCATACAGACATACTTAGACGGCATAAAGGGCTCCACCATGCCTGCACCCTTCTCTTGGGCCCCCGACGCTCCAAAGGTAGGTTCTACATGCCTGCATCCATCTCATGGAACCCCGAAGTCTCAGGTGCAGGCTCCGACGCATCCGCGTCACACCCAGGGAAAGTCTTCTCCTTAAGCTCCTGGTAAGAGACTGATGGGACAGCCGACCGTCGCAGACGATCCCTCTGCTCCTACGTTTGTACATTGTCAAACAGATCAGTACCGAGATACCTGTATAATGGAGCATGAGGGATTAAACTGAGAGGGTCTATAAATACCGCCTCAGCGTCCAAAGTGGAAATTGCTTCAGAATCCACCATGGAGGGTCTCACCACCTCCTCTTCTTTCTCTCCTTATTCTTCTTCCCCAGCCTAATTCAGGGACTTCCTAGTAACATGCTTCCTATATCCCTGGCATCACCTCTTAGGTGGAGGGCTCCGTATTGGGGAAGCCCCACGCTTCATCGGATAGCTCACGGGAGGTGAAGGTTGGTCAGAAGCTTCGTCTTCCCCCGTAACAGAGTCAGAGTCGGCAGCAATGTCCTTTCCTCTGTCTCTCCCCCAACTTTTTATGGTTCCTTCTCTCGGGTATCTAGCTTAGTACCAACAATAAAGATAGTATCCCGATCGAAACCAGGGGGAGGTATATTCACGACCATATGAAAACAACCGTTGCATGGCTGATACGACCCGAGACTTTGCTATCTGACATGGTAAACTGGAATTGGGTGCTGGTTGTAAAGAAATAGTCCCAGGCTCGGGCTCCATCGAGAACGTTACCCTCGAAACCGAGACATGAGATTCGGTTACCCAAAAAGAGCTGGCTGTATCCAAATTATCGGGCAAACCTACTCGGCAGGTAGGGTTTCAGGAAGACGATGTTCCGATTCTGAAATACTAAGTACGAAGGCCGGATAGAGAGCAACTAGTAGAAGAGCTTCGGGGATAAAACCTGGTTATCGACACTACCATCACAGTGAACCTAGTTTACCTCATCGTCCATAAACTTTGGGGCTGAAACGAAGAAGAAATAGTCATCCACACGAGCGAGCATATGCCGACAAGCGAGAACCTCGATATGAGCCCAAGATATCCCACCAAATCGGTAAATAAATGTGTCAGCCTCTGTCGCAATCCCCTCAGCACCAGGACATATCAAAGATGGGTAGGCATCAGCAGCCAACCCATCAGGTAGTGATAAGGCATCTTGACCTGGTTAAAATCTCCTTCGGGGTCACGGGCCATTACCTTGCTTGTGAAAGCACGAAGCCTACGATGGATGCTGTAGACCATCGCTGGGAGTAAGGCGAGCTTACGTTCGAATACCAGCTTCACAATAGGGAGGATGAGGTTGCGGCTAACCCTCTCAATCGACCCGGAGCCTCCCGAGACTACACAGGTCTGCAACTATATCATCAAGAATTGAACCAAAGTGGCTTTCTCAGACAATAGTTGGGTATCCTGGTAAAAATAACTGAAACTGTCACCGAAACTACCAAACCCCTCACCAGTGGTGGCAGTCCTCTTGGTGATACGTACTTATTCATCAACACCTCAACGAGTGCGACGGCTCCGAACGGTGACATAACCTGAAGCAACAATGGTGAAGAGGTGACTGGTCCAGGCTTTAATGTGAGGCAGATTCCCCTCTGAGCTCCTATCTTTCTTCTTCGAGACTTGCTGACAAGTGCTATAGTGACATAACACCTCTCGGTACACAGCAAGAAACCCTGGATATTGCTGTTCCAACTCCTCAAATTCTTTATTAGTAGGGGTGTACTCCTCATATGGTTCATCACCCCAGGGCAACCGCGAGACATCATACATCTTATGGAGAGCAAGCCCCATATCTCCGTCGGGAGCAAAGAAGGTCCCGGTGCGACGGTTATATATTTTAGCCAAAGCCACAAATAACGACGGGTTCTTATCCAAACCATAACAAGAACCTCGTACAACATAGTAGAGGTCAATCGCCTTCAGGGCCACTTTTCCCTTGGGATAAGTTCTTTTGGTTACAAGCTGGTTCAAGAAGATGTCTGCTTTGTAATATTGGACATTTAGCCCCATCTCGCTAGAGAAAGTGCCAGGTGCTAGTCCATGAATGGAGTAAGAAAAAAATTCCTTTCTCGCTGTGGCTTCCTTCAGTTCTGAGTTGAAATGGATGCGGCCAACCTTGGTTTCGTTCTGGTCCGCGATTAGGCTACTCGGCATCTTCCTTCAAAGGGGTACCATGTTGAAAGCTGATAACGGCCAATGGCGCTCCATTATAGGAATATGCACCTTCATCCCACCAGAGGACTAATCCTAGGTCTATTTAATTCTCACTACCTTGGGATCCGAGATGGTGAGGGCATCCCCAAATAGGAAGATTGTCTTTAAATGAGAGTCGTCGATCCTCCCGAAGTTCAGCTGGCTAAGTAAGTAGACCAGGACTGGCTAGCTATCAACTTCAGCGGTGCCTCAGGATGATCCTTGTTAATCTGATCCTGAACATCGGCCACTATATGATCGAGGCTGACGCACAAGGCAGCCTGAGCCCGCCCAATCAACACATCTCCCGACGGAGCCACAAGCAAAATTACTAAAAAATAAAAAGTAAGAATTAGAGACATCAAGATGGCATGCATCCAAGTCACAAAAGGAGATATGCAGCCAACTCATGGAAGAACCCCTATGCGGCCAAAACCATGACATGGCCTCCATACAGCCGAGTCAAGGCTTATACATGAAGCCAAAAGGAGACCCGTGCATAAAGCATGTGACATGGACATATATGAGGACTCGTATAATTGACCTGGTACAAAAAAATCTCGCGTGTCCAAAGTTCTCCTCCTCTGACCCTTACCGTGGATGGGCGGTTGAACATCAGGATAAAAAGATGGGGCCTCGTCCTCGGCCCTAGATGAAAAGGCAAAATGCTTCCCCTTGGCGACGACCTTCTTGGAAGAAGATGAGACCTTAGGGGCCATGGCAGACGCTCTGTGAAGACGACCAAATATGGAGGAAGAAAAGGCGAAGAAGATATGGAAGACAAAACTCAGCAGAAACAAGAAGTTCTCTCTCTTCCCCTCACACCCTTATTTATAGGCCACCAAAAGACAAAAATAGACCCTTCGAATTCTACCCTAATCTACTGACAGCTACGGTCGGTTGGGCTCCCTCCTAAAGTCGTTAGTATTGGGATCTATGTGAAAGGGTGGCTCAAAATCCAAACAAAATCTACCCAAGGGTTAAGGAAAAATCTGGCAATTAATAAATAAGGGACAACCTGGCAGCGTTCGTCCATGCGGCTCAATTTCTATGCGGCCCGGATGTACCCCATCCATGCTTCTTATTCAAAGTATTTCAAACTTACCAGTTTGAAAATATTGAAGGGGGTCTTGTAGAAGTATAAAAAAAATGCATCCATGTGCCCAACGTCCATGTGTCCCAATAAAACTCAACAGATGATGGACCGCATGGATAGACCCTTGATCCGCATTTAACAAAGCTGACATATATTTTGTCAATCTCTTTTACGCTTTCTTAGCGACAAAGAATTGACCTACTTTATTGGTTTACGTGTTCTCGACTCCCGAGCCTGCATCGGTATTTGTATTTTGTCATTTAGCCTGTGCAACGGTTGGCGGATCAGTCGGTTGGATACGTGTACTTATCCAAGTATGCCGACCCCTCTGACTTGTTGATTTTATGCCAACCTTGCTTCTCGTGTATTTGTGTTCAAGTACGCCAATCTTCCTAGATCATGTACTTATCTTAGTACGCTAAGATTTGTTGCCTGCATATTTTACGCCAGGCATGACTTCTTATTTTTGTAAGAACTCATTGTGTAGAGATCGTACGCCTAGCCTATCATGATGTTTGATCGTGTACTCTCTTTACAAGAGTTTTTCTCCTTTATCTTCTGAGTGTATTAGTTGTCCTCTGGTTATACGCCAGGTTCTTGCCCACATACTTCTACCAAGTACGCAGAGTTGCTCGACTTACAATTTTACGACTGACTTAATTAGTCGAGAGTACGCCACTGCTCAGCTGTTGGCTATTGTTCACGTACTTCGCATTTGTTGTTTCCTTTACCCTTGTGCGTATTTTTCATGGATTGACTTAACCACAATGTATGGCACTTGACTTGATTATATGACCTAATCACATTCTTATACGTTGGAGAGAATAAGAGGCGTAGTTCAACTCGGGTGACGTTCTGCAACTCCGGTCCTTATTTGGTTTACGGATTGTGGATCTGATCTAGAGGGGTTCTCACCCTACTTTTATTTTATCTACCAATATAATAATCTGACAAAATTAATGACTTGTACGTGATCGACCCGACTTGAACAACTTGTCCATGATACTTGATCGTGTCCCTGCCTTGACTATCATATCCGTGATGATGCACTTGTTAAGCATCGAGCATGCTTCCTTATATAATTGTGAGACATCATGCCACATAAATCTTGTTCGTGATACATATAATTATTGATTACTTCTATTTCATGAATGTAGTAGTTAGATAGTGTCCTAGCCACGGCTAGATTGTTTAATTTTATTGTTGCATCATACTTGAGTAAATCCAGATTCGATCTCTCGAGTGACAATATGGATTTGCATCAAGTGTGCACATACTTAAAGGTATGCCATATAAGGATGGATATCCATGTGACCATGACATGACATTTCAAATGAACGTAGGACTAATTAAGGTAACTAAATTTGTAGCGCATTGGGAGGGTAGGAAATCTCAAGAATCGTGCATGGTAGCTACTGTGGAGCATAAAGTTCCATGGAGTTAGGGCTGGCCCCCAACAGATAATGTATATCATCTACACTAGTAGAGTGTTATATCTGGCTATACTATTTATACAATATTTTATGATCTATCGTATGGTAGCCCTACGGGGGACGATTTCTTACTATATATAACTCGGCTCTCTTGATATTTGGCTCGGCTAGCTCTCCTCACCATTAGCATGATCTGAGAATTTCATTACATTCTGGGATAACCCAGACACCACATATTAAGCCGTGATATATGCTTGGCCGTTATAACTCGCTTATAGCAAGGAAAGTGTATTGTAGTGACATGAAAGTTCAACCTATGTCCTTGTTTGGTTGTTGGGTTGCGCTATTATGTTACGTCAGGACATGGACCGAAGCTATGTTGTTTATAGTATATCATTCTCTATACTTGCTTGTGTATTGTTGTTTGATGATAAACAAAATGAAGAGGTTTATACGAAATCTTTTTGCTTACAAACAGGAAAAGAGTACAATTAATCCTATACGAGGATATTAAGTACAATAAAATGATTCTGGGGAAGTATTGCTATAGAAGTCTGATCTACATGTCACTACCACATTTTCTAGGAAAAGGTATTTTGGTAATTTCCTATTTAAATAAATATTGTGCATGGTAAATAATTATTTGTTGTATTATTTAATTGTTGTTAGTTATTATTTAATTATTTTGGACTTATTTTAGTGGACCCAACTAGTTTAGTTTGGACCCATGGACCAACATGAATTAACTAGTTAGACTTGGCCCATTTAGAAAGCCCATAGTTAAGGAGATGGATTAAATTAATTAAATGATTAGACTAGAAGCTTCCTTCCTTAATTATTTCTTTATGAGAGGACCCAAGGGGTACATTGGACATTTTACAATTACTTGGGGGAGGGGCTATGGCCGGCCTATTAATGAGGGGGGGGAAATTTCTTTCTCCTCTCATTTTATTCCAAATCTAGATCTAGAATTTTCCCACTACCAAATTCCCTCCATTCCCTACCAAATTCATTCCAAATTCTTCCCAATTCACCATTAGAGAAGAAGAAAGCAAGGATCTAGAAGAAGGAAGCAAGGATCTACAAAGAGGAGCAAGGATCTACAATTTGGAAGCAAGTTCATCTCAATTGGAGGTTTCATTGGGAATCCATCTCCCAATAGGTATAATTCAGATTTTTCCCATTTAAATAGCTTCTAAATCTGGGATTTAATCATGTAAAATCAACCTATATGTATGTACTACCCATAGGACTTTGTTTTGTGTTCATAGGAGACCCATGGAGAAAGTTATGGTACTTTTTGTATCAATTTTGTTGGAATTCCGAATTTACATTTTGTGTGTGTGTCAATTGATCCTATAGATCAATTGGACATGAGATTTGTGTTTGAGGCTAGTGTCGTGTCCATATTGGGATACTTGTGGTTCGTATCCCAACTATTTGGTGATACGTGTCATTTGGGGATTTTCCTCCGACACGGGGCTTTGAACATGTCGTATTTTGACACGGACACATAGATCTACTTTTGACACTTTGATTTGTTCATAAATATTATTTGTGATTTGTTTGTGTCCTTCGGGGTGCATTTGGTTGTGTGTTGGACTCGTGTCGCATGCGTATCCTAGATCTAGTGGGATACGGTGAGATACTCTCCAATTGTGTGTATTTTGCATAGATCTAATTAATTATGGTTCAATTCTTCATTTATAATTAGTAAATATATATGGATATTATATATTTATTTTGTGTATTTATTATAGTAATTATTGTAGCATAGATTTATATTTTGTGTGTGCTAATATAATGTACAATATAATATGTAGCTTTCTTGCATGCAAATATATATGTTACTACTTGTTAAATAATATAATTTATACATAAAATATTTTATAAAATATATTTATGTGTTTGATTGTGTAATTGTATTATTTATAATTATTATGAACTTATTGTATATTAATGTATATATTTTAGGTGTGCTTCTAGCCATATAAAATATGTACATTAATATGTACATGAGTTTGTAACAATTGGTATTTAATTAT
Source organism: Iris macrosiphon (assembly GCA_036927795.1). Taxonomy (NCBI): domain Eukaryota; kingdom Viridiplantae; phylum Streptophyta; class Magnoliopsida; order Asparagales; family Iridaceae; genus Iris; species Iris macrosiphon. Next base: position 1,019,828 of record JAYESA010000021.1, read on the forward strand.
AAGTGTAGATGTGTATATATATAAGTATATAATTATTAGTTATTTAATTATATTGTATTGTGATTTTATTGTATATATATATATTGTTATATATATATATATATATATATATATATATATATATATATATATATATATATATTTTTTGATTGTTTTAGTAACAGTGAATTAATGACAGTAAAACTGTCATTAATTAGCCGATACAGCAGCCGCTGTAACTCTGTGCATTTAAATGCATTTAATGACAAATCTGTCATTAATTAGCAGTGGGCGGGTCTGAGCGGATTTTTCGCGACAGTCTTTCTGCGACGGTTTTAAACTGTCAGCGATCCAGTCGGCAGTAGGAATTGTATTCAGTTTTTTCTGCGACAGTTTTTCGGTGACAGACGAAACTGTCACTATTAGCCGTTTTAATTAAATTGTATTCTTAGCTCACTGTTTTCAGTGACGCTTTGACAGATTTAATGTATATATTATATATTGTATTTGTATATATTTATATGTATATATATATGTGTTTTGTGAGGTATAATAATTGTTATAATATAGTATTTTAATTATATGAATATTGGGTTGTATATATATATTTTTTAAGGTATATATTAATTGTATTATTAGTATACTTTGTGTGAGTTCTTTTGGAATCTAATTTGATTCCTAAATTGTTGTATTTTATTTTTATATTATTTTATGGATGTTTTGTGAGGTTGACTTTGGGTTTGACCATGTTTGACTTTAGTGGACTTTAGAGTTGACCATAGTTGACTTTTGCCTTAAAATTGAGTTATTGACCTAGAAGTTGTCTAGTTTGACTTGTTCTCTTTCCGGGACCTTGTTTTAATGTTGTATTCCATATCTAGGTCTTCGAGGCACCGAGTCAGACATTTGTGAGACTGTTCATTGGACTTCAGGCGAGTACATTCTCTGATAGTTTCTCATTTATGATATCCTCTATGTTCGTTGTATCTAGTGTAGATTTACATGTTCTCTTGACACTATTGTTACACGGATTGGTATATCCGGATCTCGTCATGAGATGTTATTCCTTGGTATATGGTGTATATGGTGCAAGTATTGTTTCATTGGTTATCTTGTACATGTACAGACACCGATTTTCGGGAGGAGTCGCTCTCTTCTTGGGGAATCTCGTGCCATAACGTACCGTGGTTGGATCTATTATACCAGTCGGGGGTGGGGAGTATTTTAGTGTAGATATGTGATCATACCCTCCTTGTGCATGTCTTATTCCTTGTGAGTGTTGATCATACACCGCACGTATAATCAGCCAGGCCATTATACTCTTGTGCAAGTTCCCAAGCCGATCACATGTTAAAGCTAGTACTCACACACTTAGTCATTAGTATTCTTGTTCCATCAGCATATTGTTCATTATTGTATTTCTTTCCAGTACTTCCTTATTGTCTATACATTTCTTGTATCTATTTATGCATCTTGTTTATCCACAGCTATTTACTGTTACATAGTTTTTATCATTATTTGAGAACTGCTGTTAGGGTTGTACTCTGCTCCTTCCTGACTGGAAATATTTTTCCAGATGACACTGAGGAGTACCCTACCTACTATGGACCCCAGGATGTTGTGGGTTTAGATTCTGAGACCCTGGCTCAAGAGGGACTTATCCCAACTGAGACAGTTGACCCTGGAGTTGTAGCTTTATAGTTTTGTAGTATTCTTTTGTACTGGATTTGTCTCCAGCTTATTTCTGTTTTTCTTCAGACTCATTGATGTATTATTTTAGACTCATGAGTTGTATTATGACTATTCTATTCTTTATCTGATTCGTGCTCATTCTATCTTAGTTCTGTGATTGAGTATTTTATTATTATTGGTGGTTCATTATATTAGATAGATTATCTAGACAGCGTTCTACCGCCGATTCTGCGGCGTAGGCTGGGCGTTGTTTCCGACTAGTACCCTTACACCGGGTGCGGGTCGTGACACTACAGTCGATCACTTTGTTCCTTGGACCACACGATGATGAAGAAGTGCTGTAGAAGAAGCTTCAAAAGTTGCAAGTAGGATCGAATTCCAGTTGCCAAAGTTGTCAACCAAAACTCTCTGTCTGAGCTCCATTTTCTCTTTGATCTCTGGTTGTGCTTTGCCCTTCTTTTTCGTCCGTTACCCTGTGACCAGGGGTCTCTATTTATAGAGATCAATCAAATAACTGCCAGGTTGGTGTAAAATCCAAGCAACTGTCTTGTTGGCATAAAATGCCAAACTGTCAAGAAGATTGCATCTTTTACGCTGCGGTTATGATAACTGCTACCCACGTTCCAATTGTCTTCTGAATATGCGTATGACACGTGTCCCTTTATGAGGTAACGCGTATAACTGCTTCTCGAAGATCATGGCATGCAAGCTACGTAGGTAACTACACCTTGCGTAAAGATGGTTGGCGTAAAAGCCAAATAACTGTCTTGTTGGCGTAAAAGCCAAATAACTGTCTTGTTGGCGTAAAAGACCAAGCTGTGAAGAAGAAGACTTCTTTTACGATGCGGTTATGATAACTGCTACCCACGTTCCCATAGTCTTCTGAATCTGCGTATGACACATGTCCCTTTATGAGGTAACGCGTATAAATGCTTCTCGAAGATCATGGCATGCAAGCCACATAGGTAACTGCACCTTGCGTAAAGATGGTTAGCGTAAAAGCCAAATAACTATCTTGTTGGCGTAAAAGGCCAAACTGTGCGTAAAACTTGATGATTCATGAATAATAGATAACCAGCATAAAATAGCCAATTATCCATCACGACTGAGGTCTTGAGCGTATTCCGGGCTAAATAGCCTTATCACGTACCTTTGCAAATATAGCCGAGTTGGCATATTTCGAGGAGATAGCATACGGCGTACTCCTATAGTTAAAAATAGCCTGGTTGGCATAAAATGTAAGGATGGTGATGTGAGCGTATTAGTCACAGTTTTATCTTTCCCAGTTATGAAAAAATTTAAAAAATAGAACAAAATCTCGTGCATTAAATGCAGAGATATGCCTCCATCTCGTGCATTAAATGCAGAGATATGCCTCGATCTCTGTACGAGAAACAACTTTTGACGTGGCATCTGATTTCGTCTTATCTTGAGCGTAAAAACTCATTTTTGCCCATGTAGAATAGGCAGCGTATTCTTTGAATACGTAAAAATGACTTGTATCAAGAATATGTCACTAAACGACAACCTGGGTCTCTGTGCAAAATCATCATCACAGCCGTCCTCTCGATCATCGTGCAGTACTTTTGTCAGGTGCCAGGTTCACTGATTTGTCTGACAAATTCATCCGAGGAATACGAAGAGTTCCTCGTACAACTTTACTCTGCATTAAAAACAAACGTATTTTAAACTTTACGCAGGAGGGTAAAGCAACCTTTTATGTAGAACAGTTTTGAAGCACTGCTTTACGCGGACAGCTCTGAAGCTCTACTTTACGCCAAATAGCTCTGAAACTCTGTTTTACGCGGACAGTTCTGAAGCCATATTTTACGCCATACAGCCTTGAAGCTCTGCTTTACGCGGAAGACTTTCTTTACACCACACAGCCTTGGAGTTCTTACGCGTACAGCTCTGAAGTTTTATTTTATGCGGACAGTTCTGAAGCCATATTTTATGCCACACAGCCTTGAAGCTCTATTTTACGCGGGCTTCATGTATGTTGGAGGTTTTGACTGTATAATACGCAAACAATTCTCCTGCATATTTCATACTTCTACAAAACCCCCTTCAAAGTTTTCAAATTCCTCGTAATTTGAAATACTTTGAATGAAGCATGAAATTGTCAACTTTGACTCGTTCTTCGAGGCTAATTTTTCGACGATATTTAAGAAGTTGTTAGGATTTGTATGTTCTCTTCTGCCTATATAAGGGCAAGCAAATGAACTTGTTTTTCCATACTTTCTACACCACAAAGATGGCTGCTGAGATTCATTGGGCTGAACCGAGAAAGAAGAAGATAATGCTCTTCCAGCATGTAAGGAGCCGTAAAAAGGAACATCTTCGAGCAAATATTCTCTGTAATGATGGACCATGGAAGGATATCATAGCTTCCTTTGCTCGAGATAATCAGCGATTTTATATGGCAATTCGTCAAGGAGAGAGGAAGGGTCGCATTAGACCACACAGCTTGCTAGCTGTATTTTCCCCTATTATGAAGCTGGATCCTGGGGTGCAGCTTGGTCGTGTCTTCCAGTATTGTGTTGGGTCTGAATCCCAAACACAGTTCTAAGCATGGCCGCCGATGAAGTATGGGGGGTGGGCTTGAATAATTTAAACAGGCCCAATTTTGTATCCTCCCTCCATTCACTATTTTTTTGGCACCCGGCCGAAGAAGTGCTGTAGAAGAAGAAATGAAGATCTCCATCAGACGAGAACCTAGCGTAATAAATTCTCGTCATATGTAATTTTGATTTTGAATATTAATAAAAAATCCTTTGTAAAAAAAAGGATTTCCATCATATGTAATCATGAGTAATAAACTTGTCTTCTTTTACGCACTATTGATTTGCCATATTGCTGTGAGGAAGTCTGATAATACGCAGCTTCAACATGCTTGAGTAATTTTTACGCAGACTCTGATAAATATGCATCCAGTCACGTTCCAACTTTTACGCATAAAGGAAGATGCGTAAAAACTCTTCAGCATTAAATTGTCTTGAAAATCCAATCATCATGCTGTTTTTTGACGAGGAGTCACATAGAATTCTGAACCGTCATTTCTCCTTTATAAATGTAAAGAACATCTGTTCATAACCATCATCTTTGAAAATAGCTTCTCGAAAGATTCTCGAGATAGGGCAAGAAATGTCCGTCGATCAGGCCATCCCTGAACTAGATATAAAAGATTCTGGCTAAACTTCGAATGAACTATCAATGGCCAAAAAGTTATCTTCAATGAAGACAGACATTTTTATGAAACTCCTTAGCCCTTCGTCTGATGAATTCCTCTCGAATAAAAAAGAAGAGAAAACGCTGATAAGAAGAGCATTTCCTGCGTAAACTCTTGTGACTGGCTTTTTCAAGCATAAAATCCAAATTATCAAGATATACGCGTATTCTGCTAACTGATCTGTCCCGCATAATTTAAGATGCGCGTAAAATCATAAATCCTTAGCATCTGAGCGTAAAATCTTAGATCCGTAGCTTCTGAGCATAAAATCGTAGATCCGTAGCTTCTGAGCATAAAATCATAGATCCGTAGCTTTTGAGCGAAAAATCATAGATTCGTAGCTTCTGAGCGTAAAATCATAGATCCGTAGCTTCTGAGCATAAAATCATAGATCCGTAGCTTCTGATCGTAAGATCGTAGATCCGTAGCTTCTGAGCGTAAATCATAGATCCGTAGCTTCTGAGCATAAAATCGTAGATCCGTAGCTTCTGAGCGTAAAACCATAGATCTTTGCTCTGCACGTAAAACTTGAGCGTAAAATCAGGGATCCGTTACGCAGCATGACTATCTATCTTCCTTTTCAAATGATCGGCTGACATTGTCCCAAATCATAACCGACTATGATAAAAATTGGATTTGGTTAAGGATTTGGAGAGTCATTTGAACTCTATAAATAGGCCTAGGTCATGAGAGAGAAAACCCCTTCATCTCTTTCTGAAAAGAAAAACAAACTCTTCGTCTCTTTCTGAAAAATCTCATATTTGCCATGGTACCAAAATAGACCTCCACCACTAAAGGAAAGAAAGTCGCTTCATTATCTCGCTCCTCTGCTCAAGCACGAGCGACTCCAACTAGGCCAAGCGAGCCTCGTTCTGAACGAAGTGCTCCGCCGTCTAGCTGTGCACCGGGCATCACAGGTGAAAATTCAAGAGAAATAAACTCCCTTCGCACACGTTATACGTGTATGCGTAAATACGCCCACATTTTAATGTATCAGCGTAAAATCCATATTTTGCAATCTGGCGTAAAAACTCAGACTATTAAATTTTGGCGTATACTGCAAGCCTTGCGCATCTTACGTTTGACGCACTGAAAGTAAATTCCAGCGTAAAAACTGACTTATTCTCTTGCTTTTTTGCAGTGGACCTACAGATCCCCCCTCTGGCTGAAGTAATGGGTTCTGCTACTAGAATGTTAAATTCCAACTACTTGGAGGACTTGTCCCACGTAACTTTCCCCATCTCTGGAAACGAGTATCCTCAAGAAAGGGGAATTCTGATCTCGGCCCAAGGAGAAAGAATGTTGCTGAGTATGATCAGCGAGGAACCCTTGACATACATAGATGGAACTGAATATAAGAAACCTGCTTTCTTATTTGGGGATGTTATTGATAAGCAATCCCAAACAAAGACCAAGAAGGAAGACTGGGTATTTTTTGTTGAGGGCTGTGGCCCAAGATGTTCAGGGACTACCCCATTTCTGCATTCTTCCATGCTACGCATCCCAGAAGGATGGCATGGACTCTGACTCCTGATCTTCATGGCCAGTCAGGGAAGATCTTCTATAAGAAAGGATTAAACCAAGGATCCTTTGTGTGTAGTCCCTCAGGTCCTATTATGCCCTTCAGAGGATTACTACCAGGCAACATCCCTAGTGAAGACTCTTCCTTGATCCAGCCATTTTAAATGGCAACTTTCTGCAATGAATTCATGGAGCAGGAAGGAGTATATCCCAGTGTTAACCCTCGCACCAGTGGATAGCTTAACCCCCACAATCTTCGATGGGCCGGATTAACTGCATGGGCCCTGAAGCACTTTCAAGTGGAGCTAGAAAGTATTAACTTATTTGAGGCTGTGAGTGCAACTAGTATTGGGCTGCCTATCAACACCAATTTGTTCTTAGCTTTGATGGAGCGATATAACTCGCTAACTGGGACTTTCGCCACTCCAATAGGTGAGTTGGACCTAGCACTTCATGAGATGGCAGATATCTCAAAGCTGCCAATGGGAGACATTCCTTATGAAGAATATGTCCCCACCAACAGAGAGTTGAAGGATACCAACCCTCGGGTAGTGGCTGTATATCAAGAACTGATGAGCCACTATCTCGCATGCACCACTTCTTACAGAGAGCCTTCTGATTTAGCCCATATTAACAAATGGGTATCTTACCTTTTCTTCCATCAGGCTAGAAATGCCAAAGAGGACAAGGTTGTAGATAGCAAAGATAAACCTTTGAACCCTCTGAGCATTCTTAATGCCAACACAATCGATGACCTTATTGAAGATTCAGAGGCTCCAGATAGTGTTCTTAATGAAGAGATAGGTAGTTATCCTGCAGGGACCAAAGCCTACAGTTATATGAGGCATTGCCGAAAGCCTCTGTCAAAATAAGCTCAACTGGCTGGCTTCCTTTCTATTTGGCTACGCCAATGGGTGGTGCCTGGTATTGCGTCGGCAGATTGTATTCATCGCAACACCCTATGGCCCACAGTGCATTTGGTATTTGGGGCAAGATTAGGCCTACTCCCTGCTATGGTATGCAGAATACAAGCTGGCCTGAGGGCTATTACTGATGGGCTGCTGGCCGATACTACACAGCGCGAAGGATATCCCAGAGTGGAATTACCATTCTTATATCTGATGGGATGGTTAATCCTTCACAACACCAGAGTGATATCTCCCGGATCTACCAGTGGTTCTGGCAATAACTTCTTGTTGAATTATAATAATTTTTCTTGGAATGTGACTAGCGTCATAGATTGTCGACTAGCACTGAATTTTGCCCATAGTTGGAAATTCTTCTACACGGTTTCCCCCGTACATATCAATCAACAGGGGACTAAACTTCAGGATGTAGGTCAGGGGAAGTCTATTCTTTCTCCTGAAACCTTTTACTGGTTGGTCTGTATTAGACCTTCACACCTGTTGTATAGAAGTGAGGACCACTGCTACTTGGAGCCTTATCTGCCTAGCCGTTTTGCCAAGCAATTTGGATATGATCAGTTGGACGTGGGAAATCCCATCACCAGCTTTAAATTCAAAGGTGGGCTTATTAATGGAGCTAGAGGATGGCGTTATTTCATCATGGGTTGTACTGGAGCAACCTTTGCTGTACCAGCGACTTCTCTCTCCATGGAATTGCGCATTCTTCATTCATACACACAGTTTTATGTGTCTATCAATACCTTCCATCGTGATTTTGATGTATACGAAAGTTTCAGAATGCCCTCCCATAAGTCCACTGGAAGAGAGGAGATACCATCTGTCTCCTTTGATGAAAGTGATGAAACTACTGGTGCAGATGATTATTTGTTGATATTACCGAGAGGCGTAATAGCTCCACCAGCAGAGCCTCTCATAATTTCCAATAAACGAAAGGCTTCTACTCAGAAAGAGCCTTCCCCTCGTAAGAAGAAGCAAACTACAAAAGGTCCTAAAAGGACTTCCACCAAGGGGGCCTCTTCCAGGAGTGAACCTATTATTTCCCCTGTTAGGGATGATTCTTTGATTAGGGATCCTTCGCCTTTTAAAGAAGGAGCCTCCACAGTCCCAACTGAAAGTGCTGGAGATTCTTTGCCCACGACTGCTGTCGCTACCACCGTTACTGGTGATGCTTCTATATCGCCTTCGAGGCTGAGCTCAATAATAATCACTATACCTTTACCAAGACAAATAATGGGACTAGCCCCTCCTTCATCTGTAAATATTTCAAGCGAGATTCCACCCGATGAACCTCGAGTAGATCTGGGTGATGACTGGGATGACTACCCTCAAGCGTCAGTTGGTGTACCCTCCTCGCCAGGTATGATAGCTTGTTTAGCATCATTAAGAAATGATTTAGCTATACAGGCTGCAGACGCAATATACATACCATCGGCCATGGGTAAATGTTATCTTCACACTTTTTTCAGGAAAATTTAACATCAAATTGATATTAACTTTCTATTATCTTATTTTCAGGCGAAGACATTTCTGGGGAGGGTGGAACTGAAACAACCTCTGATTTTGTTGCGGATCCAGCTAATGAAAAGGCGGTGACCACCGTCGAAGAAGCATACCTTGAAGCCGTTGATCTTTCATCCGCAACATTCTCAGATATAATTCCACCAGCAGCAGTTCAAATAATATCAGAGGTGGATGAACCCACCATATCGACTGTGCCTCCTTCGTCGAGCATGCCAGCAACTTCAACTGTTGTTGGCATCTCTTCTTTTGTCGCGCCATCTGTTAAAGCAACGATTGTGGCAACATCCTCTGCAGTCATTCCAGAAAGGAGATTTACCGATATTGCGGCCACTCCCAGCGTCCATTCGAGCTTTGTTATGCTAGTTGAATAATACACTAGCATATTCTACCTTACTTTGAAAGAATTAATATCCATGGTGCTGGAGAAGAATCTAGGCTTTGATGCTCTGAAGACGTCCTCTAATCTCACTATAGCGTAAATTAGAAATTTTAATGACGCTGAAAGAGCTAATGCGCTAGAGCAAATGGTTAATGGTTTAGAATAACCCATTAACGAATATTTGCAACTATCCCGAGGCAGCATCAATGACTTGGTTCAGGCTGAGTATTACTCCCTAACTTCAAAATTTGCTCAGAAGGCCGAAACTTTGAACAAATCTATCCAGGAACAGCAACAAGAGATGGAGAAAGAGCAAGCAATATTGGTGGAGAGTATTCCTCAGCTAGCTCAGTGCCTTGCCGAATGTGAGGGATATGAAGTGAGGGTTCAAGAACTGGAAGCTGAACTTGCTCAAACAAGGGAGAGGCTTCTCAAAGCATCGCTAGTTCATGATGTATTGGAGGGCCAAGTGAATACAGCTCAACAGAACTTGACACATGTGGGTGTCATCCACGCAAGTTTTGTTGATTCTCTGTCCGAACTATCTCTCTTGAGCAATGACGAAGCAAGGCTGGAACTGGCTCGCACCAACATTTTAAACTCCAGGAATGAAAGGGTGGCTGCTTTGGCACAACAGATCCGCGATTTAACTGCTCCTCCCCAATGATGTACTTTTTTGCTCCTTTTGTAATTTATTATTCCCAGAGATAATAAAGATACATCTTCTGACTTTGTGGACCCATCACTTTAGAATATAAATGATAGGCTAAGATGAAAGGGATATCAGAGGTAATATGGACATGATATACTTTCGGTAAGGTTTAGCTGAATATATCTATTCAGAGGTAATATGAACATGATAGAATATGATCCAACTAAGTTTGTATACAAACACTATCAGAGGTAATATGGATATGATAGGTTTTGAAGTTTCAAATTAGTTAAACATATCTATTCAGAGGTCATAAGAATATGATAGAATATGATTCAGCTAATCTTTGTATGTAGTATCATCAGAATAAAATCTTCATCATACTCCATTAAGCAAAGGAGATCAAGCATAATACTTCTTCAGGAATTTGCCGTTGATAGGAGCCATTATCAAATCTCCATTAGGCTTGGCCAATCTGTAAGCGCCATTTGAAAATGTTGTTTCAATCACATAAGGGCCTTCCCATTTGGGCTGGAATTTCCCTTTACTTTTATGTGTAATGATCATTGGCCTCTTCACAGCTAAAACTAGCTCACCAACTTTGAACACTCTTTCCTTCACTTTTTGATTAAAAGCTCTGGAGATGCGTGCCTGTTAGAACTCAATGCGCTGTTGAGCTTGAAGGCATTTTTCGTCTAACCCTTCTAGCTCTTGAAGTCTTAAACGATCATTATTTTTTTGAGTCAGCTCATTAGCTACTGCTATTCTAAGTGATGGAATTTGAATTTCTATAGGGAGAACTGCTTCACACCCGTAAACTAATAAAAATAGGGTACACCCCGTTGGTGTTCGTACCATTTGGTGTTCGTACCATTGTGCGGTATGCCCACAGACATTCCCCCAATTTCTCGTTCCAATCTCTTTTGTTCGAAGAGACAAACTTCTTCAAGAGTTTGATGATGGTTTTGTTGAAGGCTTCTGCCAAACCATTAGCAGCAGGATTATATGTCGTTGAGGCCATATTTTGTATATGATTCTTATCGTAAAATCGGTGAAACGCTTGACTGATGAATTGAGGCCCATTGTCATGAATTATCCTTCAGGGTATCCCAAAGCGATAAATTATATGATGCTTGATAAAACTGATCACATTGGATGTCTTTACCTCAGCAAGAGGAATTGCCTCCGCCCATTTGGAGAAATAATCAGTGATAGCTAATATAAACCGATGTCCTCTAGAAGATGAAGGATGAATGGGACCAATGATATCCATACCCCATGCTTCAAAGGGCCATGATGAAATAGTAGGATATAAATATTCAGAAGGTTGATGTATGAAATCTGCATGAATCTGACAGGCTTTACATTTCCTTGCATATTCCATGGCATCTGCGATCATAGTAGGCCAGTAGTAGCCCATCCTCCTGATACGATCCTGTAACTTATGACCGGATTGATGTTCTCCACATACTCCATCATGAGCTTCTCGGATAACCCGTCTTACATCATCACCAGAGAGACATCGTAACAATAGTCCATCATATATTCGGCGATATAAACTTTGTGAAGAAGCATCAAAATAGAAACGTAGCGATCATCTTTTGATAGATGCTGCTTCTTTAGGATCCTCTGGTAAGATTCCATATGACACGAAGTCTATAAAGGGACTTCTCCAATCTCTATGAGGAGGAACCGTGTTTATAACATAGCTGTGTTCTATGTGAAAATTATTTTTCACACAAAACAAATCTCTGTTAAGAAGGATCACCGAATTCTGCCTTCTTATAGGAATAGCTAGATCTGCAGCTAGACTGGCCAGAGCATCAGCTTCCAAATTTTGAGATCGAGGAACATGTTCTAGGAAGAATCCTTTAAAAGATATTGCTATCTCGGTTGTTGTTCGATGATAAGGAATGAGATCCGGATTACGGACTTCATATATTCCTTTGACCTGATTGACGATCAGCTGAGAATCACCAAAAGCTTCCAAGTATTCAACATCCAATTCTTTAGCAACTTGAAGCCCGATTAGTAGAGCATTATACTCTGCAATATTATTAGAGCATGGTTCACTAAGAGAATATGCTTGATAGATGATGAGTTTATCAGGAGTTACCAGAACAATTCCTACTCCTGAAACTACGTTTCCCTTGGGACCAGTTCTGGAAGCACCATCAAAGAATAGCTGCCATGTATCACCTTCCATTGCCGAATTACATTATGCAACTTCGTCGGGAATGTCCTCATATAATTTGGAGGTTTCTGGAATTGGATGGGTAGCTAAGAAATCAGCCAAGGCTTGACCTTTCATAGACTTCTGAGGGACGTACACCATATCATACGGTGTCAATAGCATTGCCCAAGTCGCGAGTCAGGAATTAAGAATACTTGGCTTATTCATCAATACCCTAAGTGGATTGATTCTGGAGATGATATGAATAGTTTGGCTTGTCACGTAATATCGCGTCTTCTGAATGGCAAACATTAGGGCCAAGCATTCTTTTTCCACTAGGTTATACCTGTATTCTGCTCCGACCATCATCCTGCTTAAATAGTAAATAGCCTGTTCATGACCCTCATTGTTCTTCTGTGCGAGAAGAGCCCCTAAAGAATGATCCATTGCTCGAACATACAGCAAAAATGGTCTTCCTATGACAGGAGGCACCAGAACTGGAGGATTAGTAAGATAGCGTTTGATGTCATTAAACGCTTGTTGACAGGCTTCGTCCCACACAAATGACACACCTTTCTTCATTAGACAAGAAAAAGTTTGACATCTTCCAGAGAGATTGGATATGAATCTCCTGATATAAGCTAGACGACCTTGAAATCCCCTAAGTTCTCTGAGATTATGGGGTGGTCGCATTTCTAGGATAGCTTTTACTTTATCAGGGTCAACTTGAATGCCTTTAGCAGTAATGACAAATCCCAGAAATTTGCCACTGGATACACTAAGAAAGGACTTTGTAGGGTTCATTTTGAGTTGATGTTGGCGCATCAAATCAAATATTGTCTTTAAGTCTTGGATGTGATTATCCTTGAGGCAGCTTTTGACAGCAATATCATCTACGTAATATTCTACCGTTTTGCGTAAATGCTCATGAAATATGTTACTCATAGCTCGTTGATATGTGGCCCCGACATTCTTCAATCCAAAAGGCATGACTGTATAGCAATATACCCCCAATGGTGTACGAAAAGCAGTATGCTTCTCATCTTCAGGATTCATCTTAATTTGATTATATCCTGAAAATCAGTCCATGAAAGACATGCACTCAAAACCGCACGTATTATCGATCATGATGTCTGTAATGGGAAGAGGGAACTCATCTTTAGGGCATGCCGCATTTAGATCTCGGAAGTAGATGCAAACACGCACTTTTCTATTTTTCTTCATAACTGGGACAACATTAGCGACCCAATCAGGATGTTTTTCTTCCCGGATGAACCCATAGGCTATTAATTTCTTGATTTCAGCTTCAATGACATCCATCATATCTGGACAGAACCGGCGTTGGTGTTACTTTACAGGCTTTGAATTAGACAATATATTGAGTTTATGGGTAGCCACTTTTGGATTAAGACCTGGCATATCCTCATAATTCCAAGCAAAGACATCGATATATTCTTTTATCAGCTGGATCATTTCTTCTGTTTCTTCTTCAGAAAGATTGTTACTGATAAATATCGGCTTTGGTGAAAATTCATCCCCAACATTGACTTGGATAACCTTATCTTCAGTGGGTGATTCTTTTTGTTCGAACCGGAGTTCCCATTGTGTATCCATTTGTTGTGCCCAAGGTTCATTTTTAAATGGTTCAGATTTTTCTTCCTCTGTTTTTAGGGAATCTGTCAACACCATATTTACTGATAATGCCAGTTCGAATTCATTATCTGAATCGGAGGATGACAAATCATCTTGAGAAGAGGAAATGGTCTCATCACTTGACTCAGAGTTGTTTGAAGTTGCAAGAGATGTGGTATACCCTAACCCAAAATGAGTTCGTTGACAGTAAGGATCACCATACAACGGTATTCGTCTGCCTTTTCCATAATTGAGGCCTTGCTCCAACTTCAAATCATAACCCATATTTTGCATAATCTTTAAAGCCTGTGGGCTATATCTGTGGATTTGTATTTTCCCAACATCAGACTCGTGAGATTCTTCTTGTACAATCGGTCTATTCCGTATGCGACCGAAGACTATTGGATGCTGATCGTTGCGAGTAGGTGGAACAATAAAGATAGAATCTTCATGTGGCCCATATATCGTGACAACATTAGATGTTGATGCTACTTCCCACACATATGGACGATAAAAGTATATAGCCTCCAAGAATTTTTGTGCTATGGGTTCTATCTCTTTATAAGAAGAAAATTCCTAATTAGGAAATTGGGTGTCAGTATATTGGAAAAGAAAATCTTTATTATCACCAGATAATACGTCCCCGATTATATTTATATCAGCTATCTGCTTGTTGTGCCTAAGGTCAATGACCAAAGGTGGAGGTTTCTTTTTCAGATTGATCACTAGAGGATCATTTCCGCCTCCCGATTTTGTTTTGTCCAAGTGAATAGTCATAGGTTCCATGACTTTTGTACGGGTAGTCCGCCCTTTCACTTGGATTGACAAAGGTTGCTCAGTAGATGGTTCTCCTGGCTCCTGGTGGAATTCTTCCTCCACTTTGCCTGATACCTCTTTAATATAGCCTTGAGTGTACAACATGGCATCAGAATAGTAAGATTCAACCCCTTTGAACGAATTGAGATCAGCAAATTTTGTTTTCACTGTTCCTTGAGCGTCTACATATTTGAAAAATTGATGTAGAGTTGAAAGAACAATATTGTGATCATGGATCCATGGTCTACCCAACAGAATGTTGTAAGACACCTCTGAATCAATGACATAGCATGTAGCCAATGATCTAAGGTCACCAATCTGGATTCTCAGACGAATCTTTCCCAACGGTCTGCTTTTCCTTGCATTAAAGCCCACAATGGTAGTGGTAGTGTAAGCCAGTTCACTGGTAGGAATTCTCAATGGTCTTAGCAGACTATGAGGGATAATACTGATTGACGATCCCGGATCTATGTGAATCCGGTCTACCTCAATGGAGCCGACGTATCCTGTATAATAAAGAGGCCTGTCGTGTTTGTTATGCTTCAACAACATATCAACTTGAGTGAAAGTAATGTTAGGGACTACTTCCATCACACTATGGCATTGAGGATATGCCACAGGCTCTTTATCAGGGGACTTGAGATGGGTCAAGCATACATCTGCTTGCATTAATGCTTCACTCAAGGCTTGATGAGTGTCTTTGGATAGCCGAAGTAGCTCAAAAATGGACAATCTGGCTGGAGTATTAGCCAACTGAGCCAAGATGTCGAAGTTATAAGATTTCTCTAAACCTTTGTTTTGAATATTCTTCAAAGGTTTATCGAAACGAACTTCTTTTTGTTTGCCCTTGTCCACCGAAGTTGATTTAGAAGGACCTGCCTCTGGTATTACAGGTTCAAGCTCTGGAGATTTGGTAGCTGAAGTGTCTGCCGTTGCTTCTTCCTGATTCCCTCCATATTCTTTGAGGTAGGCTTTCCCTGACCGTGTTCCGGTTGCTAAAGCCTCTTTTTTCGATGCCAGAGATATTCCAACCATATGGCATGGTTTACATCTTGAGTTCTTCTTAGACTTAGCTTTAGCAGCTTTGGTCTCTTCCTCAATTTCTGATACTAGATCAGGGTGAACCCATATGATCTCTCCACGCTTGGTAGTTAGGGGCACTAAATCTTGATTTTGACCCCTGGTAGGAGGGAGATTAACAATATTCATAAATGCCCGTGGAATAGGTACCACACCATCTGGTACTTCTTGAGGGGGAAAATTGCCAAATTGGAGTGAGATCATGTTTGCAGTGATCGTCTTCTCGTTATTACGCAGAGTGATGGCTTTGGCGTCGATCAACTCCTGGATTTTCCTTTTCAGTATATAGCATGCCTTTGTGGGGTGATGTATGTATCTGTGGAAAATGCAGTACTTAGGATTATTTGTACTGCCGACTTCATTTGGACGCTTTATCTTTGATAGAGTAAGCTTGCCACTTTTGACTAGACAATCAAATATGCTTGGAATATCGTCGTCGTCAAAAAAATATTCTTCTTTAGGTCTGGAAGTTCCAGGATTCGTCTGCGTAGTTACTGGAGCATTTTGTCTGGCCATGTTGATTGCCAGGGCTTCCTTTCCTTTTGAACTACGAGTATGGTCATTATTGGAGGATGAACGCTTCCCTCTATTAGAGGTAGAGATCATGATTCCGTTGTCATGAGCCTTCCGACTATTATCTTCAGTGGCTACTGTCGATATGATAAACGAGGGCCAATCATGGAAATGATATGGTCCCGTGAATACTGAGATCAGTAGGAGAAGGTTCTTTCTTTAAATGTCCACCAAGGCTGAATGTGGAACTCCATGAGGCATCTGTAAAGTAGCATGACAAAAGCGTTCAACAAAAGTACGAACGTTTTCTTTTTCCTTCTGCTTTACTTCGATGAGTGATGACATAGATATGTCCATCCCTCCCTCATAAAATTGAGTGAAGAATAGAGTCATGAAATCTTCAAAAGACGTAATGCAGTTGTCAGATAGACTACGATACCATTGGTAAGCTACTCCAGACAGACAGCCTTAAAATACTCGAGTAAGGAGGGCATCATTTCCTTGCAACAATACTATCATCATGCTGAAGTAGTTCATATACTGGCTTGGCGACGTCTTTCCCTCAAACAAAACCATAGCCTGTGGTTTATATTTTGGTGGGAAAGGGATCTCATCCCAGACAGCTGGATATGGCTGGTTAATTCCCAACTTTTTGAGCTGATCTTTATGTTTCAAGGCATCAAATTGGGCTTTCAATTCCCGAACTGCTTGTATTGGATCTTCAGTTGGGAAGGTGACAGCAGAGAGGTGAGAGATTGGATGTATTATAACTCCAACAGGAGGTAATACATTCTCTGGGTTAAGAGGTTGAGGAGCAGCTGATTCTTGGTTTTGAACAGGATCTTGGCTTGCATTGGCTGGTGGTATGTCTACCCCCACACGTAGTTGAGTCGGAGGAACAGGTGTTTGAGCTATCGCAGTTGTATGTTGAGTCACCATCATTTGGTGCATACTCTCCATCATGGTATGCATCTCTTTAAGTGATGTTTCCAATGCAGTGATGCGTTGTTCAGTACTTTCTGATGGGGAAGCTTCTTCATGTTCATCTCCAACAGCATAAACTTCCATTTCTCTGGATGCCACTGAGGGATTAGTATAGATCTCTGTAGAGATTGAGTCTATACTTTCAGCATCAAATTCAGAAAACTGGCGACCCCCAGTGTCAGAATCTGAAGAATATGAAGCTGATTGTCGTGACCTCGAGCGGGTGTTTCAAAAAAGACCTTCTTCAAAGTCTCGATGAGTCTGTCAAATATCCTTTGACTTGGAGTTCTAGAGGGATGACGTCTTGAACTCAACTTTCTTCTAGGAATATGTGAAGCCATATTTACTGAAGCAAATATTGGTTCTTCTTCCTGTAATGACAAAGAGTAGTTCAACCGGTCGAAAACTAACCGTTTTGCTTTAGAACAGCAACAGTTAATTACAACCTTATGACTATTACAACAATGTTCTCTAGGGGGTGTAATAGACATATTAGGAGATCCCCTGTCTTTGCGTTTCTGGATCAAGAAATCACGCAAATCAGGGGGATTACTAGAAGAAAAAGAAGAAGAAGGCTTATTCTGCCTTTTTACATCAGTAGGAATATGGAGATTAGGAACCATAACCCTTTCTCTGCCATAGGAATATAGCAGTTCACCCATGTGAGTAGCATATGATCCATCATCTGTCTGAGAAGCGTATTTTCTCGTAAAATGAGTCTTCTTTATGCGGACAGACTTATCCTGGCGTAATTTGGAGTTTTGCAAAGGTTCGCGTAAAACAGGGAAAGTCCTCAAACGGCCTCCAGCGTCACGCGTAATCTAAAGAGTGGAAACTTTCTTCTCTTGTGGGCGTAAAAGCCTAGAGGTTGGGAGATTCGTCACTTATTTTCCATTGATGTGATCAAAGGGTACATCTGCCTCATCATAGATGGCAGATGTATTTTTACGCGTAGGGCGCGTTTGAAATTTCTGAATTGGCACTGAGGCCTTGCCAGAGATTTTGTCTGCCACGTCACAGACGGGAGACGAAGTTTTACGCGCGGGGCACGTCTGAGACTTCTGGATTGGCACAGAGGCATTGCCAGAAGTCTTGTCTACCACGTTACAAATGGGAGACAAAGTTTTACGCACAAGGCATGTTTGAGACTTCTGGATTGGCACTGAGGCATTGCCAGAAGTGTTGTCTACCACGTTACAAACGGGAGACAAAGTTTTACGCGCAGGGCGCATCTGAGACTTCTGGATTGGCACTGAGGCATTGCCAGAAGTCTTGTCTACCACGTCACAGACGGGAGACAAATTTTTACGCACAGGGCGTGTTGGCTGTGTTGTCACAACCTTGTTGATCAGTGAGTGAGAGCTTGCAGGAAGGGTAGAGGACGTCTTAGGCATCCACACTTTACGCAGCTTCCTGTTGTTCTGGACAGAGGAGGAATGAAAGATACCCCCTACATGAAGCATGTCTTCATAGGCAGATTGGTCGAACTAGACGACCAAAGTCTTCTTCGTCGATCCGATGGATACAGCATCGTGTTGAGCAATTGCTTTCTCGTCAGAGGAGAAAGTCATCCCCAGAAGAGTCGCCATTTTTGTTTGATGATAAACAAAATGAAGAGGTTTATACGAAACATTTTTGCTTACAAACAAGAAAAGAGTACAATTAATCCTATACGAGGATATTAAGTACAATAAAATGATTATGGGGAAGTATTGCTATAGAAGTCTGATCTGCGGTCGATCACTTTGTTCCTTGGACCACACGATGGTGAAGAAGTGCTGTAGAAGAAGCTTCAAAAGTTGCAAGTAGGATCGAATTCCTGTTGCCAAAGTTGTCAACCAAAACTCTCTGTCTGAACTTCCTTTTCTCTCTGATCTCTGGTTGTGCTTTGCCCTGCTTTTTCGTCCGTTACCCTATGACCAGGGGTCTCTATTTATAGAGATCAATCAAATAACTGCCAGGTTGGCGTAAAAGCCAAGCAACTGTCTTGTTGGCATAAAATGCCAAACTGTCAAGAAGATTACATCTTTTACGCTGCGGTTATGATAACTGCTACCCACGTTCTAATTGTCTTCTGAATATACGTATAACACGTGTCCCTTTATGAGGTAACGCGTATAACTGCACCTTGCGTAAAGATGGTTGGCGTAAAAGCCAAATAACTGTCTTGTTGGCGTAAAATCCAAATAACTATCTTGTTGGCGTAAAAGACCAAGCTGTGAAGAAGAAGACTTCTTTTACGCTGCGGTTATGATAACTGTTACCCACGTTCCCATAGTCTTCTGAATCTGCGTATGACACGTGTCCCTTTATGAGGTAACGCGTATAACTGCTTCTCGAAGATCATGGCATGCAAGCCACGTAAGTAACTGTACCTTGCGTAAAGATGGTTGGCATAAAAGCCAAATAACTATCTTATTGGCGTAAAAGGCCAAACTCTGCGTAAAACTTGATGATTCATGAATAATAGATAACCAGCATAAAATAGCCAATTATCCATCACGACTGAGGTCTTGAGCGTATTACGGGCTAAATAGCCTTATCACGCACCTTTGCAAATATAGCCGAGTTGGCATATTTCGAGGAGATAGCATACGGCGTACTCCTATAGTTGAAAATAGCCTGGTTGGCGTAAAATGCAAGGATGGTGATGTGAACGTATTAGTCACAGTTTTAGCTTTCCCAGTCATGACAAAACTAAAAAAATAGAATAAAATCTCCTGCATTAAATGCAGAGATATGCCTCTATCTCGTGCATTAAATGCAGAGATATGCCTCGAGCTTTGTACGAGAAACAGCTTTTGACGTGGCGTCTGATTTCGTCTTATCTTGAGCGTAAAAACTTATTTCTGCCCATGTAGAATAGGTAGCGTATTCTTTGAATGCGTAAAAATGACTTGTATCAAGAATATGTCACTAAACGACAACTTGGGTCTCTGAACAAAATTATCATCTCAGCCGTCCTTTCGATCATCGTGCAGTACTTTTGTCAGGTGCCAAGTTCACTAATTTGTCTGACAAATTCATCCGAGGAATACGAAGAGTTCCTCGTACAACTTTATGCTGCATGAAAAACAAACGTATTTTCAACTTTACGCAGGAGGGTAAAGCAACCTTTTATGCAGAACAGTCTTGAAGCACTGCTTTACGCGGACAGATCTGAAGCTCTACTTTACGCCAAACAGCTCTGAAACTCTGTTTTACGCGGACAGTTCTGAAGCCATATTTTATGCCACACAGCCTTGAAGCTCTACTTTACGCGAAAGCCTTTTTTTACACCACACAGCCTTGGAGTTCTGTTTTACGCGTACAGCTCTGAAGTTTTATTTTATGCGGATAGTTCTGAAGTCATATTTTATGCCACACAGCCTTGAAGCTCTATTTTACGCGGGCTTCATATATGTTGGGGGTTTTGACTGTATAATACGCGTACAATTCCCCAGCATATTTCATGCTTCTATAATTGTGTCTTTTGTTAAGTGGAACTAGGAACATGGGTTGTCATGGCATATCGGTTCAACTCATATCCTTGTTTGGTTGTTGGGTTGCACTGTTGTGTTATGATTGCATGTGAACTGAACCTACGAATCAGAACTTTTAGGTTTGACCTTGATCAAGGGAAGTAATTCTATCTCGATGTGATAAGGCATTCCTTGTCCTTGTTTGGTATAGGTTGGCATATCATGTCTTTGATGGGGCATACGCCATTGATTCTTGTCTCATGCATCTTATGATATATATCTGGTTTTGTTTTTTCATTCATGCTCCTTTACCCTGACTATGGCTTGCACCAGAAGGAGGCCGCTGAGGGCGACGAGTAATGTCTTCTTGTTTTACTACTAGTCTTATAAATTATAATATTTTGGGCGTTTAGCCACCAATACTTGTTAGCACGCTCGTCTGGACATTAGTTCCTTACAAGGACATTAGTTCCTTACAAGGCTGTAAATATTCAAACTGCAGCTAACACTGTCTTGTATATTTGATATATCTGTTAGCTTATTATTTTGTATGGCTAGACCTCAAGAATACTTTGATGCGGCATTTGGGATTCCTTACTGCTTTATCTAAGTTGTTCTATGTTATTGCTACTTGCTTGAATAATTGAATCATAGGACTTCACGGCCCTAGATGACTTGATTGTAGTATACACCGCCTAGTCATGTACAACCTTAGCACATTACGGGATACTTTGGTATTTTGTAAGGTATAGTTGGCTGAGTCATACCGCCGCTCTCCAGTATTCTGGATCTGGGGTATAACAGTCAATCAAGAGGAGTTATATGAAGTTCAAAGTTGATAAGGCCAAAGGATGTATTATGACGACGATTGGGGTATAACAGTCAAGCAAGAATGATCAAGAGTATCTTACGGTTGTGGGAGATATCATCATCGTAATAACTGACACAAAGGAATCGTGTGGCATGTATTATGACGACGATTGGGTCATAGACATGGGGTATCATATCACGCCACTCCATATAAGAGGATCTTCACATCATACTATGGCGACAAGTTTGGATGTGTGAAGATGAGCAACAAGGGGACGGCTATAGTTATAGGCATCGGTGATGTGCACTTGAGAATTGTGCTTGGTGAGAAGTTCGTTCTCAAGGGTGTGCGACATGTACCGAGTTTATACTATAACTTGTAACAACCCATTCCGTTCAAGCGGACAGCGGATTCAAATAGCGCAAGTGCAACGACCCGACCCACTTTGCTCAATGAGAAGACTCATTTGAGGCAAAGGATTTTAGACTTGGCTCTTCAGGAGTTCAGACTTAGACTTTCAAAGGCTCATTCGGAGTATCGCTCGACCGAGGCGAATCATCGCTAAGGTGGATGGCTATGATAAACTTGTCTTTTCTTAGCCAGTACACTTAAAATATGGATGATACATGCTAGTCGCTAGGTGAATCACCCCTAGCATGCTAATAAAGAATACAACGCACCTAGCTAAGGAAATAATCCCATCTTGTACTGGTTGTGTTAGAACATGAAAATAAAACTTGGCTTATAACATGGACCCTCGCATGATACCTTAGCTTCATGCAAGTAGACCCTGCTATGCCTCGAGTAGATCATTATAGACTATTCGTAGTATACTACTTCACTTATTTACACTGCTCTCCTTATAGATTATGTTACTCGATATGTCCCTGTACGAATTCACTCCTCGCACTACCCCTTAGACCCGTGCAAAATGTAAAGGCTTATGTTCTAAGGTAGACTATACAATATATTTTTTTATGCTTATGTTTCCAACAAATGCATGATTGCCTGCTTATATTGTAACTTGTACTCGTTGCCTCATTTCAATGCTTGACACATAAATTTATGCCATAATTAAGTAATACTATCAATATCGTGAATGCATCTAGTTAGCCAGAAGACTATCAAATAGTCCTTTTGTGTCATATGAACCTGCAAGTATTCGGGATCGTTAGGTCGCCAAGGCAGTTTCTGAACTAGGGGGAATGCATCATGTCAAAGTTTAACTCTGAACAAGAATCATGTCAAGTAAAGCAAGAATCATAGCTCATGGAGCATACTCGTTCTGAACAAGAATCAACAATTAACATATCGTGTCATGAATCCCGTGAATCTGAAATCCAAGACTTGTATGTCGCAGACAACTTGTTCACAAGGTATTCAATGGGTTCCTGCGGAAGGTCTCCGGGGCACTGGGATCGATCCAATCCGGACGGAATATCATGTTAGTCTTCGTGTTCGGACAGGATGATATGTAGCGCACCGTGTTCTTTCGTTGCACATCATTCTCACTCAAAGACTAAGTAGTCTCGTGTTCGGGCAGGATGGCATATAGCGCACTGTGTTCTTTCATTGCATACCATTCTCGCTCAAGAGTACAACCCATCATTTATGGCTATACTAGCGACTCATGTTCATATAGATAAGTTATCATCGCTTAGCGACAATCTGCGCGCGAGTCATTTCATCGTGCCTAGTAATCTAAAACACTTGAATAGATATGAGTATAACACACTTATACATAATTGAATACTTGAACATTTTTTGCAATATACCTGAGCATCCGTATAACTCGTGCACCTGGAACAGAATCTCGCTAATGACACTCGTGTTTGCTTATGCAATTTAACTTGGATTTCATATATATACATTCGTGCTTGTTTTAACTTAATTTTATCATTGAATAGGGAAGGACGAATGGTAAGTTGGTAAGTCTCACCGTGTTACTCCTATATCTCACGATGCACTGCCACACGAGTTAGGCTTTACATCATTGCCGTAATACTGATCCTAAGATAAGACTAGAAATATAACTTAATAGCTGGTGCACGAAACCTATATAACATGTTTAGATTTTTCGACCGGGAGAGAAGCCTCCCCACCAGTGCATTCATGTACTGATAACCTACCAGATTGCTTGCAGGGTGCGGAAGAATCGCGTTAGGTGCGAAAACCCCTTCGTGCGTGTTAAAGCGTGTAGTTCGCTCTGGAGCCTTGGAGCGTTGCGTCCGGAGCTGAAGCACATATACAAGACATAATGTTGGAATATCGCTTACGCATTATTCTACAACTGTAGCCACTTGGCACGCTTTTTATTTCAAGAGAGAGAGGACTTGAGCGACTTGTAATCTCGGCCTAGCGCCGCTTGTAATTCTGATTCAATATCAATAAAATGCTTGTTTTACTTCCATACTTGTGTTATTCAATGCTTCCGCTATTGACGACTCTGTGAACTTGTTACCAATCGCCTGTGCGTTTCTTATTCTGCTGCATTCGGACTATCTGTGTGATTCTTTGGCTTAGTTATTTTACCGCATGCTCGGGTCATAGCCTTGCACGGCGTAGCTTGAGCTCGTGCGGTATCACATCCAGAGGGAAAAGATCGTCCCACGGGAGCGCTGGCACGGT
This sequence comes from Iris macrosiphon, assembly GCA_036927795.1. Classification (NCBI taxonomy): domain Eukaryota; kingdom Viridiplantae; phylum Streptophyta; class Magnoliopsida; order Asparagales; family Iridaceae; genus Iris; species Iris macrosiphon. Next base: position 1,043,825 of record JAYESA010000021.1, read on the forward strand.
GATTCGTGCCAAGCGGGGACGGTCGATTCCTACAGGAGATCGGGGCGTAACACAACTTGGTTTCAGTAGGGAGGCTGGCGGATGATGGATGTCGTAGTTTGTTTGGGGACAAAGATTGGATGCTTATGAAGAATTTCTAACAGCTAGCTTAAGGACATTTATGTTGTAGCATGTACTGGCTCAAGCCGTTGAGCTGTACAGGTAGGCCACAAACATCGGATGTAGGCTCGAGGGGTATAAGACATGAGGTGGATCATCGGGAACTTGTTGAGGAGGTTCTTTGAGATACTTTGAGAATTTCGGAGGATTCAGTTCGTCGAGACAAAGCGACGAATGGTGATGAGTCAATAATTGAGGGTCAGTCTGTCGGTCCCATGACAGTTGGTTAGTCTCCAAGTGGGAGTTGTTCCAAGGATCAGGTTTTGGTGACGGGTGGTTTGCAAAAACTTTGTGGAGCGATATCGGTTTCAGCAGTTCGAAGCCAGAAAGAAGATTAAGGTATGCAGCAAACTCAATTTGAGGCAGGTGCATCTTCCACTACCAAATTATGATGAAATAGCGATGTCGTAAGTAAACGTCGCTAATGTTGAAGAATTTAGTGATGTTGTGAGTAAACGTCGTTGCTTGCGACGAATAGCGACGAGTAGCGATGGTACTTTGGTTTTTTGAAAGAATAGTCGCTATATTTTTTTAACGTCGCTAGACGTCGCTAAAGTTTTTAATTTAGCGACGTTTAGCAACTTTTTTATGGACAATTTTAATTTTTTAATTAGAGACATTTATAAACTAGCAAAACCTTGCTGAATTTTTTTATTCGCGATATTTAGCGACGTATAAATAGTCACTAATATTTTTAGAATTAACGACATTTAGCGACGTCTAAGTAGTCGCAAATATTTTTAGAATTAGCGATGTTTAGTGACTATATAAACGTCGCTAATAACGATAATTAGCGACGTATTTAAGAGATGTCGGTAATATTTTTTAATATAGCGATCCGGTTTCACTTTTCCCACTTTTCCCTACCTCACGTGTTTCAGACTTTATTTCTTGCGATCCGGTTTATAATTCTAATATTTTACTTTTTTTCAAATTTTACTTTATTATTCATATTAAATGTATATGAATTTACTTTTGTTGAGTGTTTCACCGAAGGGGTCGGCGAACCCAGGGAATTCAACGGAGAGTTGCTCCGGGTCTATTTATATAAATTGTCAATTCATAAACTGCAGGAAGATTGGTTTGGAAACCATTTTATATTCTTTTTTTCACTGAAAATTTAGCGACGTTTAGCGACTAGTAGCGACATTTAGCGACTTTAATTTATGTCGCTAAATACGTAGCTAATTACGTCGCTAAATATGTCATAAAATAAGTCGCTAAATACGTTATTGTATGTCACTAAATTGCTGACATGACAGTATTTCACAGGTCGCTACTATAGCTACGTTTAATAGAAAAATATTAGCGACGTTTAGCGACACACAACACGTCGCTACTATAGCTACGTTGCGTCGCTAAACGTCACTAATATGATAAATATTAGCGATGCGAATACGTCGCTAGAAAATGTTGCTATAGCGACGTTTTGTGACATTTTTACTGTCAGCGACTAGCTTAAACGCGACTTCAATAAAACGTCGCTAATTTCTTTAGCGACTTTTTATGCTATTTAGCGACGTTTTCAGACGTCACTAATTTGACTTATTCTGGTAGTGTCCATTCATACAGTTCTGAGGGAGTTATGGGTCATCAACGTCATGTACAGTGTATGATGTTCTGCTCGAGGATTGTCACGCCCCAGTCCCAAAAATACAGAGGACTAGGACACGTAAGCATGACAACCGTATGAATATGGCACTCCAATATATGGAAACCATAACACACGTACGCTGTATATGAATAACAAAATCCACAAGTGGTATAAATCTATCACAAGTCACATGGTATAATCTAGATCTCATCCATAAAATCAATATAATTAAATGACCAGTAGCTATGAAATTAGATCTCTATGAAAAGTATCTAAAGATGACAGTCGGATGGAAACAAATCCACTACCGAACTAGAATATAGAATAAACAAGACAAATACAATATAAGTATAACATCTAACCATCACGAGGCTCGAAGAGAAGACTCCTCGGAACGTACGCAACCAGTCCGGATCTGCGCTCCTGCAAATACTCATAAATAATACACCTGGAAAGGGACCATGTCCTCAGAGGGACATAACAAGATACATAAAAACATGCCATAAAGTAAATACTGTAAAAACTCAAGGGTGACCTAACCATCTAAGTGAAATGCAACTTGAGGACAACTTGAGTGTATGGGAAAGTGTAGGCTAGACATATGCTGACATAATTCACCAATCGTGACAACTGGCTAGTATATGCCATATATGCCCCCAATACAAGGGCGCATGTATATAATAACGTCATACCGCTCCGAAGAACGGGGAATCTGCATAATATATAACGTCCATATGCTCCGAGGAACGTGGAATCTGCATAGTATATAACGTCCATATCACTCCGTCGAGTGTGGAATCTGCATAGAGGAAGTGGGTGTCCCATATGCCTATAAGTCATCCTCCCCGTCCAATGATCTAAGCATGTTGTATCCACAACACGCCTTAGCTACTACGCCGGGACGTCGTAACTCTGGCTCATACTATATCGCTAGAACAATAGCCCAACCTTACAACCAAACAAGGACAAGGATCGGGCCATCGTATCACGATAGTCTATGCTCCGACTTCTAATAACTGCGAAGTCTTCTAACATGCATTGCTAATAGCAGTTATTCCCTGTCCGTTGCACGCCTACACGTACAGGTGGCCAACCACATACGCAAGTCCGTGCCCTACATGAGACTCACAACACGTGTAAGGAATGTGTCAAGGCCTGGGGAGTCATACCAATAACTCCACAACTTTAGGTGGGTCTACTAGACACTAGGTCAGACACAAGCCCTAACATCAACGCCTTCGTTGACTGCACCCGAGTCTCTATCGGACATGCACAATTTAATTAAATAAACATGCAGCTAATAATCATGAATTTAAACAGTACAACGAGGCAAGGTATACTTGCCTGGAACTCTGGTGTGCGCAAGCAATGCTCCGGAACCAACAGTCAAGGTAGCACTGTCTCGGATGCCTACGAACAGATAAAAATAATTGTAAACCTCTATATTTCACTATACTTAATTACTTATGCTAACATAGTACATGTATACTTACCTATCATATATATCTATATTAAATAAATTATTAAACATATATACATATATACATAAGTACATAAATACGTATACAAATACAATACATATCATATATACATATATATACGAGTATCATATTTACATATATACATTAAGTAAACACATTATACATATATACATAATATAGCTAAATACATAATAAGAATATATACATTTATACATAAGTATACGTAAATACAGATATATATATATACATACATATATATTATATAATACATATATATACATGAAATAATTCATATATACATATACGTATACGTTTATACATATATATATACATATATACATAAGTGAGGGGGGTATACCATACTGTGTCGTGTCTGGGGGTGTCCGCCGTACGAGGGGTCATTGCGGGCGAAGGGGGCGGAGCTCCAGTGGTGCACAGAGGAGCAGCAGTGGAAACAGCAGCCTCGGTAGCAGTTGCAGCAGCAGTAGGGGACTCTGGCAACAGCCGTACGGTGGTCGAGGGTGGTTGACGGCGGTGGCGGGGTCGTGGGGAAGCTGGAGGTGGTGGTGCACTGGCCGTGGATGACCGGCGGAGGTGGGGAGGGGTGCCCGGGGCAACATGAGACGGGTGGTGATGGTGATGGTGGTGTTGGTATCGACGGCGGTGAAGGTGGTGGAGATGGTTTGGAAGGTGGTCGAGGTAGTGAGGAAGGTGGCCAAGGTGGTGGTGGTGGACTGGGGTGGCTGGGGAAGGAGAGTTGCAGCGAGGGGGCATGGCTGCTCCGGGGTGCATTAGGGGACGTCGACGGCTCGGCGAGGACGAGCGGCTAGGCGAAGGAGAGGGAGATGGCATGTCGATGAGGTATCTCCGGCCAGGGGTTCATCGAGGAGAAGGAGGTGGGTTGAGCGTTTAGGTAAGGGATGGAGGTCGGGGTCGAGGAGAGTCGCTGCACTGCTCGCCAGGGTATTTTCTGAGCAGTCGGTCTTCGGCGAGAATGGTGCCGGCCAGGGCTGCTCGACCTCTCCAGTCGAGGGGCGGCGGGGAGTCGACCGGCGTTCAGGGTCGACAGCAGTCGGGTTGAGGGGTTGTCCACCGGCTGAGGCCGGAGAGGGAAGAGGAGGAGGAAGCGGTTCAGGTGAGCGAGTTCGGCTCCGGTCGACGAGGGTCGATCCAGGCGGGGGAGAAGAACGGTGGGGATGCTCGTGGAGGGAGGAGAAGGCGTGGTGGAGTGGATCTCCGGTCCGGCGAAGGGGATGGCCGGGCTCCGGCGATCGAGCGGCCACAGGGAGGAAGAAGTCGGCTAGGTTAGAGATGGGTTTGGGTTTTGTGGAAAAAAAAAGGAAAAATAAAGAAAAGAGGAGAAAAGTTGTTTATATACATGTGAACTTTGGGTTTGGGTTTGACCTAGGTGGGTGGGCTTGGTCAACTCTCCTTGGAGTTGGGCCTTGGGCTCACATGGGGATGTTGGGAGGGCTAGAATTTTGCATTAATTAAATGCAAGGATAGGTTTAATATACGGGGGCGATGTGCGCGCGTTGCACATCCGAAAAATTACGAAAAAATCCATGTGAAGGGAAAATTGGGTTTCTACATATATTGTCCCATGGTGTGGACACCTCAATGCATTTTTGCATAAAAATGCCCAACAATTGGGAAATTGCACAAGGATAGAATTTGGGATTAAATTAATTAAAATTACTGTGTAAGGTATTCTGGATTTAATTAGAAGTACATGGGATTAAAATTTAGTGGGACACAAGTGTCAGGGACGTAGAGGGTACAGTATAGAATTTTAATAAAATTCGGGTTGTATAAAACGGTCAAGATTGTGTCTCCAATTTCGATTGGAACGCACAAGGGTACAGAGTCATATTTATTTAGAATTATAATAATAACGCCCGTGACGTTTATTGTGCGACTAAAATGTAGCACAAGAAAGCAATATTATAAGTTACACAAAGGTCAGAATAGTAGGCGGGCATGTCTAGGACAAGGTTGTAAAATTTGTAGATAGGCAATGGCTAGAGTAGTGCTCTAATTATCTAAGCAACGGTAAGGTGTACGATGTGATATAAACATTGTGCAGTTAAATAAAATACCATTTTCTCTTTCTAGTTGGATTCTAATTAGACCTAATTTCTCTATCTAAGCGAAGTAGATCTAATTTTGGGTGAGGGGGTTTACAATCTACCCAACTTAAAATAATTTCGTCCTCGAAATTAAAATAAAGCATAATTTGTTTTAAATCCTTCACATGTGTACGTCGGGGAAGTTAATCGTGATCTCTTCTAAAAATTTAAAATTCATCCAAATCCATCGCGATCACTTTTTAAATTAGATTAACCATTGATTCAGATCAACTTTAACACATTACACTATCTTCTCGATTTTCAAATTAAATAATCCACATCCAAATATAATTCAAATTTATGTGACATCCCAAAATTTATCTCGCAATCTCCAACTATCATAATCTTCTCTAGAAGCAATTATAATCAAATATTATTTTCATTTTCAACCTATGAATTCCATACTCTTCCGATTTTACTTTCAATTTACATCCTCAATATTTCCAATAGGTGATCCAACACTCAAAAATTTAATTCTTAATTCAAATCATCGAATTAGGAATTCAATCCGACCATGTTCATATTTAGAGTTCTATTTTATTTTTCTCGAGGTTTAAATCGTTGATTCAATCTTCAATATTAAAATTTTAAATCATATGCTAAAAATTAAAATTCATTGATCCTCATCATCTTACTTATTCGTCCAAAATTCTAAAAATTAAAATGACTTGAACCTTTCAATCAAATTTTGCTCGATCGTAATCTAACTTAGAATTTACCCATCTATCACATAAGGCTCTTATATTTAAGAAATCTCATTCCTCAATTTTTCTTAATCATGTTACTCAATCCTCAAAAATTATAACACCACTTATATTACATGTGATATGCCCTTGGTTACAAAATAATCATCAAATAATGTAATCGGCCTATAGGGTATATCTAATACTATATGTGTATCAACATATGCTAGGCACGAGGTTTCGTCTTCCCGAAATAAGGGAAGACGAAAAACGATAATAAAGAGTTCAAGGGGGAGGTATTAGAATATAAGTATGGGGATCAAGGCGCTTAAGGAGTTCAAAAGCAATTGTCAAGGCAGTTGTGAATTGAAATCCTATTTTGGTAATTTCTTATTCACATGCTCGTATCAATACAGTTACGTAACTGATACGATATGCTCAAGCATGCCTAGAGGGCAAGTACATTTATTTACTGGTCACTATATATCTCAATCCACGTAAGTATTTATGCGAAGGGCGAACCAAGCGCACCAAGGTTAGCTAGACCTTAATACACTGATTCTGAAACGTATTAGTGTATGCATCCACTAATACATATGTTGTGAACAAGCTCGATAAAAGAATAAGCTTGCAAAACTAGGCTATAAAATAGCAGCATAAGTCAAGGTAGTATAAAAAAAAATATGCGCTAGATCATGATGAAATAAGGTACAGATAATTCAAGTTCACAAACACAACAAAAATAAGACTCTACAGTCTCTACAGTTGTAGTACTAACACCTTGTCTAAGCTGCTAGTCGACAAAAATAGGGGTATGGGCCTTTAAGTTCTATCATCAGAATAAACACTATTGTCTTATGCAAGCATATAGTTAATGTCATTCAATTATACTACAATAATATGTCAAGAGGACTATGTGATACTAGGTTGGGAGACATACTACCCAACTTAAAGTAATTATCTAATACTGTGACAGTCTTACGAGGATTCTACAAAATAATATTGACCTAGTAAATAAACATAAACTATTATTGGGGTTTACGAGAAAATCATCCTATTGCATTATATCGGTAATGGTCTCCTTAAGTTTCAATCATAGTGCTCATAGGACGAGTGTCAATAGTAAGAATGGCAGAGCTACTGGTTATTAAGTGAAAAAAGGATATATCTATATTGGGTTATGGATACGGATTACGCGATTTAAAACTAAGGGTAATTATCAAGCTACAATCTACAAGAACAACTCAAAACTATCAAATTCTGACTATCAAGCACAAATTTTTTAAAGTTTAACATTGACAACTATAATCCTAGCAAACTACATATCCTTAACATGAGAGAATTCACCTGGCCTACAATCGGAAGTGTCAGGAGGCACTAGTTGAAAGGTGAAGTAAGGAAAACATAATTAGTCGTCGCAAAAATGGCGAGCGCTAAGTTTTCAGAAGAACAAGATACGAACTTAAAATAGAGGGACTCTAGATGATGTTATGGTTTCTTAAGGGAAAGGTAATATGCAAATCTTTGTGTTCAAGGTACGATCGAGGAAATACTATATTCATTCCTCTCGGCTTCCTAGGGTACTGTCTGCTAATATACAGACAAGAATCTAAAGATATAGTTCTATAATACAATCTCACTATAAAGTTAGGGTTGGTCTTAATATTCTACCTTGGATTTATATTGGTTCCTTAATGCTAGGGTAAAACAGTATGGTCAACTTTCTAACTAACTCTAGTAGTGTCCATGCTACTCTCAAGTCATTCATAATTATATCAAGGGATACTGGTAAACCAGTCTATAGATAAGGGGATGCTAGGGTTTACTAAATATTCTAAACTTAGTGAGGTGTCAGTACTCTAGTCGTATCCTTAGTAGGTGTGTTACCCTATTTATCATCCTATCAACAGGGATTCCTATATTCTAGCAGGGGCTATACTCAAGGAACTATCAGGGATGCACATGAATCAAGCAGGATGCAATTATTCTAATAGAATGGATTAGAAGGAAGATGAGTCATAGTCAGATGTGGATGAGATTATATACTCTAATCCTATTTGCAGGCTTGTTCGGTACAGTAACGTAACCGAGACAATATGCTCTTGACCTGCATGGGACACCACTAAAAACATGTTACGCCCCAGTCCCAAAAATACGGAGGACTAGGACACGTAAGCATGCCAGCCGTATGAATATGGCACTCCAATATATGGAAACCTTAACACACGTACGCTGTATATGAATAACAAAATCCATAAGTGGTATAAATCCATCACAAGTCACATGGTATAATCTAGATCTCATCCATAAAATCAATATAATTAAATGACCAGTAGCTATGAAATTAGATCTCTATGAAAAGTATCTAAAGATGACAGTCGAATGGAAACAAATCCACTACCGAACTAGAATATACAATAAACAAGACAAATACAATATAAGTACAATATCTAACCATCACGAGGCTCGAAGAGAAGACTCCTCGGAACGTACGCAACCAGTCCGGATCTGCACTCCTACAAATACTCATGAACAATACACCTGGAAAGGGACCAGGTCCTCAAAAGGACATAACAAGATACATAAAAACATGCCATAAAGTAAATACTGTAAAAACTCAAGGGTGACCTAACCATCTAAGTGAAATGCAACTTGAGGACAACTTGAGTGTATGGGAAAGTGTAGGCTAGACATATGCTGACGTAATTCACCAATCGTGACAACTGGCTAGTATATGCCACATATGCCCCCAATACAAGGGCGCATGTATATAATAACATCCTACCGCTCCGAAGAACGGGGAATCTGCATAGTATATAACGTCCATATCACTCCGTCGAGTGTGGAATCTGCATAGAGGAAGTGGGTGTCCCTTACGCCTACAAGTCATCCTCCCCGTCCAATGATCTAAGCATGTTGTATCCACAACACGCCTTAGCTACTAAGCTGGGGCGTCGTAACTCTGGCTCATACTCTATCGCTAGAACAATAGCCCAACCTTACAACCAAACAAGGACAAGGATCGGGCCATCGTATCACGATAGTCTATGCTCTGACTTCTAATAACTGCCAAGTCTTCTAACATGCATTGCTAATAGCAGTTATTCCCTATCCGTTGCACGCCTACACGTACAGGTGGCCAACCACATACACAAGTTCATGCCCTACATGAGACTCATAACACATGTAAGGAATGTGTCAAGGCCTGGGGAGTCATACCAATAACTCCACAACTTTAGGTGGGTCTACTAGACACTAGGTCAGACACAAGCCCTAACGTCAACGCCTTCGTTGACTGCACCCGAGTCTCTCTCGGATACGCACAATTTAATTAAATAAACATGCAGCTAATAATCATGAATTTAAACAGTACAATGAGGTAAGGTATACTTGCCTGGAACTCTGGTGTGCGCAAGCAATGCTCCGGAACCAACAATCAAGGTAGCACTGTCTTGGATGCCTACGAACAGATAACAATAATTGTAAACCTCTACATTTCACTAAACTTAATTACTTATGCTAACATAGTACATGTATACTTACCTATCATATACATCTATATTAAATAAATTATTAAACATATATACATATATACATAAGTACATAAATACGTATACAAATACAATACATATCATATATATACGAGTATCATATTTACATATATACATTAAGTAAACACATTATACATATATACATAATACACCTAAATACATAATAAGCATATATACATTTATACATAAGTATACGTAAATACAGATATACATATATATATACATATATATTATATAATACATATATATACATAAAATAATTCATATGTACATATACGTATACGTTTATACATTTATATATATATATACATATGTGAGGGGGGTATACCGTACTGTGTCGTGTCTAGGGGTGTCCGCCGTACGAGGGGTCATTGCCGACGAAGGGGGCGGAGCTCCGGTGGTGCACGGAGGAGCAGCAGTGGCAACAGCAGCCTCGGCAGCAGTTGCAGCAGCAGTAGGCGGCTCTGGCAACAGCCGTACGGTGGTCGAGGGTGGCTGACGGCGGTGGCGGGGTCGTGGGGAAGCTGGAGGTGGTGGTGCACTGGCCGTGGATGACCGACGAAGGTTGGGAGGGGTGCCCGGGGCAACAGGAGACGGGTGGTGATGGTGATGGTGGTGTTGGTATCGACGGCGGTGAAGGTGGTAGAGATGGTGAGGAAGGTGGTCGAGGTGGTGAGGAAGGTGGCCAAGGTGGTGGTGGTGGACTGGGGTGGCCGGGGAAGGAGAGTTGCAGCGAGGGGGCATGGCTGCTCCAGGGTCCAGTAGGGGACGTCGACGGCTCGGCGAGGACGAGCGGCTAGGCGAAGGAGAGGGAGATGGCATGTCGATGAGGTATCTTCGACGAGGGGTTCGTCGAGGAGAAGGAGGTGGGTTGAGCGTTCAGGTGAGGGATGGAGGTCGGGGTCGAGGAGAGTCGGCTGCACTGCTCGCCAGGGTGGCTTCTGAGCAGTCGGTCTCCGGTGGGAATGGTGGCGGACAGGGCTGCTCGACTTCTCCAGTCGAGGGGCGGCGGGGAGTCGACCGGCGTTCAGGGTCGACAACAGTCGGGTCGAGGGGTTGTCCACCGGCTGAGGCCGGAGAGGAAAGAGGAGGAGGAAGCGGTTCAGGTGAGCGGGTTCGGCTCCGTTCGACGAGGGTCGATCCAGGCGGGGGAGAAGAACGGTGGGGATGATCGTGGAGGGAGGAGAAGGCGTGGTGGAGTGGATCTCCGGTCCGGCGAAGGAGATAGCCGGGCTCCGGCGATCGAGCGGCCACCGGGAGGAAGAAGTCGGCTAGGTTAGAGATGGGTTTGGGTTTTGTGGGAAAAAAAGGAAAAATAAAGAAAAGAGGAGAAAATTTGTTTATATACATGTGAATTTTGGGTTTGGGTTTGACCTAGGTGGGTGGGCTTGGTCAACTCTCCTTGGAGTTGGGCCTTGGGCTCACATGGGGATGTTGGGAGGGCTAAAATTTTGCATTAATTAAATGCAAGGATAGGTTTAATATACGGGGGCGATGTGCGCGCGTTGCACATCCCGAAAAATTACGAAAAAATCCATGTGAAGGGAAAATTGGGTTTCTACACGTATTGTCCCATGGTGTGGACACCTCAATGCATTTTTGCATAAAAATGCTCAACAATTGGAAAATTGCACAATGATGGAATTTGGGATTAAATTAATTAAAATTACCGCGCATGGTGTTCTGGATTTAATTAGAAGTACATGGGATTAAAATTTGGTGGGACACAAGTGTCAGGGACGTAGAGGGTACAGTATAGAATTTTAATAAAATTTGGGTTGTATGAAACGGTCAAGATTGTGTCTCCAATTTCGATTGGAACGCACAAGGGTACAGAGTCGTATTTATTTAGAATTACAATAATAACGCCCGCGACGTTTATTGTGCGACTAAAATATAGCACAAAAAAGCAATATTATAAGTTACACAAAGGTCAGAATAGTAGGCGGGCATGTCTAGGACAAGGTTATGAAATTTGTAGATAGGCAATGGCTAGAGTAGTGCTCTAATTATCTAAGCAACGGTAAGGTGTACGATGTGATATAAACATTGTGCAGTTAAATAAAATACCGTTTTCTCTTTCTAGTTGGATTCTAATTAGACCTAATTTCTCTATCTAAGCGAAGTAGACCTAATTTTGGGTGAGGGGGTTTACAAGGATGAATGTGTACGGAGGAGTTTCGATGTCGGACAGAAGGTGGGCAGGTTTATGAGTCTGAGTCTCGAGAGAACCGTACCATCTGTTTGGTTGGGCCAACCAAGGGTAAAGAAGCTCGTCAGAACGGTAGTATGTTCCGGTAGAAGAAGGAAGTCGGAGACAAGCAACCAAGACTCACAGTAAGGTTGATTGTCAAGGACTTTAATTTTGGCCATGTCATTGATGTTAGCAGGATCTCATTGGTGCAGGAAGTGCTACGCATGGCAACTAGCGTTGACATGACTGTCGATGAGCTAGAGACGAAGGAAGATGCAAAGCAACTCGGGGGATCGGAGATCGGAGGCATGGGGAGCAGGAACTCTATCGCGGGATGACAAACATGGAGTCCAGTTGAAGGGCCATGAGGTCAACACCTTCTCATCAGACTGGAGGGGGAGTATGTTGGGTAATGTCTGAATTGGTAAGAGAAAATTTTGGAGCCCAAATATGGTAAAAATTTAATATGATATAATTTAAAAATCTACATTAATTTTATTAGATTTTAAATTTGTATCAATTATTTAATTTGACCATATTTGGACGTTCATAATTGATGTTTCCTATTTTAGATAATGAATTTCCTATTTAGGAATTTCTATGACCTAAACTAGGGTTTGTCATCATATTTATATGGGTGGAAGTGGAGGCATAAAGAATATAGCACAAAATGTAGAGATTCGGGGTGCTCGTCCACAGAAAATATAAGAGAAAGTATGTGTTTTGCTCTTAGGGATCCTCATCTAAGATAGAAGAAAGAGGAGATCTGATCGAGGAGTCGTCGTCGTCTTCGTTCAGAAAAAATTGCTACGGAATTTGGTGAGTGATTTCAATTGTAATATCTTTCTTTTCTTCTTGAGTGTACTGGGGGGTTGAACCTATTAGGGCAAATGGTTCAATATTAGTTTTGTTAATCTTGTAATTTCACCTGAGTTATATAGATTGAGATTTGTCCAAGTGACGTAGTCACCACCATATACGTTGTCTTTATCTGTGCTTGGTGTTCGTTAGACAGGGGTTGGTTATCTCAGGAGGGTGGCCTAAATTTTCGCTACGGTCAGTATCAGACACGGTATCAGAGCGCTTGCAAGTCGTGTCTGATCCCAATAGTACGTGTGCAAAGTGCGTCATTAAAGTGTCAATTTGCGTCCTTCGTCCGAGCCTGACAAAGAGATTTATCCAAGAAATAAGTCAAAATAAATACTTGTTATGGGATTTGAACTTTACCTACTAGAAAAATCTTCCACTATAGAAACCACTTGAGTTAACACACTCTTGTGTACAAGACAATAAATGATAGCTCAAATATAGAGATGCACCCATTTGAAATTTGTCTCAACATGGAATTGTGGAACCGGATTACTAATGACCAAATTCAAATAAATCCAACACATGAGGTCCTATGCAAAAGGTTTGGAAATTAGCCATTAAGTAATCCCAATGTTCGGCATTGTTGTAAAGTGTATTTGCAACTTTGGAAAGAAGCATTCATTCGTTTGAAATCATGAGGTCCTTGGCAAAAAGGGTTGAAACTTAGCCAAAAACTCAAGTCTAGGACCTCATCTTTTACAACTTAAGAAAAAGGATGAAGTCACATAAGGATCCAAAACTTAGAGAGACATGTCAACAACAATAGGTCAAGAACTTGGTTGTTCCCCATTGTTGATAAAGACATTAATTATTCTTTGGTTTGTGGTCCAACACCTATCGGTTGGAAATTTCCTATTATTGCCTGGTTTATGGTGGTTGGAGGTTCATTCTTCTTTTCAATGTTGGCAAGAGTTCTCTGTATCTCCTCATTTCGTAATGGATAACAAATTATTTGCGACATGCACAAGTGTCAGGAATAATTTGGTTGTGCAACGACTAGAACTATAAATGAGGTATTTTCAAGGCATATGGCACATTACAAATTTTGCTCCTTGAAATGTTGATGCTGGTAACTGATAGCTGGATTTTTTTTTTTTTTTTTCTTTCTGTAGTAAAATGTTCATTTTTATTCCATTGAGTATTTGGCACTTATGATGCACGTCTCATGTTGCTATTTTGCTATTATGTTTGAAAATAAATGTTTGTGCATGTGAAGATATTTAAACTTGGAAGCGTTTTGAAAAATGCTTGGAATGCTCACTCATTTTAGTACTATTTGGATTTCTATAGGAGTTGGTAGGCTATCCGAAAGTGGTTTATCATACCTAGGTTCCATATATGCACCCAATTCCTAAAAACAAACACAAGAACTTCACTACTTTAGGAGCAAGTTCTAAATATTCTACTTCTACCTACCAAACCAAAAAAAATTATGGAACTTGTAAAAAATTTATACTTCCAAACTTAATTATTTTTTATAAACCAAACATGAGAAGCCACGGAATCCATTACTATAACTCACAGAATTTTAAGTGGGACTCACGATAGTTCCACCAAGTTATTATTTCGGTTCTTGGAGTTCAAATCACCAAACAATCATAAGCTTAAACTGTATGACTAAAATATATAATAGGTCATTATATCGTTCATTAATCTTTATTTTTTAATAGCTACATTGACATGAAATTTGACGTTAATTCAGAAAGTTGAGAGCATGTTGACTCCTTCTAATGTGGAAAGTTTCGATAACAGACGACTCTGAATGAATGACGTGTAATGCCAATCCACGAGAAAGTGAGAAAAATGGTTATACAAGACGAAATTCGATAAAAATATCAACAAGAAGAACCTGAAAAGAACAATAGAAAAAAGAAGAAAATTATTTTATGGTTAATGAAGTGCACTTAGGTTTCTAGGATTCCAATGAACCTTCCCTTGTTAGAGCTTCCTTAGTAGATGGTGCTCAAAATTCTATCATGAGGCCCAAAAAAAAAAAAAAAAAAGAAGAAGAAGGATGTAAATATAGAATGGGTTGAATTTGTATGAAAATAGTAGAAAATGATAAAAAGCTCTTTGGTCCCAAAGATTGTGGAGTCAAAAATTAATGTGAAAAAAAAATATAAAATATAAAATATAGAAATTGGAGCTTCAAATTGGAACTTATTATTCTACAACCAATATTTTGAATCTAGAAATTGTCAGGCCCAACCTATACCTCATGTGGATAGGTTGGACCTGAAAATCTAGAAATTGGAACTTAGGATGGGTCTTACTATTCTACCAAATTAGCTCCGATATTCTGAATTTAGAATCTAGAAATTGGGATGGACCTTACTAATGATGCTCTTAGACGTTATTCCATAACAATAAGAAGAAGACAAATAATGTATAAAAATCATGATTTTGCCGAAAACTATTAAGTTCAGAATTAATCATATCTCATATTGTTGTACCTTATTCACTTAAAGTTTCTATCTCATCTTCATTTTTAAAATTTTCATACTTTTTTTAGAAAATTATTAAGGGCACCATCAACTCAAGGTGTATATTGGGCCTGACGGCCCGTAACCCAGCTCGGGGCCGGATCGGTCAACGCTGGTCTGGGTCGACCCGGTCAACGGACCGGCCCTATTAGGCCCAACCTCTCCGCGGGTCAGGGCTGGGTCTAGATTTCTGATCCGCTAGTCCGGTCCGACCCTGTTTCGCTGCGATTTCGGTCCGGGTATACCCGATCAGACCTAGGGGTAAGCATTCGGTTAATTCGGTTCCAACGGAACCGAATAACTAAAAACCAAATTCGACCAAAAATCGAATAAGCAAAATCGAAACTGAACCGAAATTTCCCATAATCGAACCAAACCGAACATGTCACACCCCGATCCCGTAAGGGCCGATCGTCCTTGCTTGGCCCTTACGGAACCGATCGTCCTCACCTAGACTCGATATCGTGCAAGCCTAAGTTGCGCTTGCACAAGGCATAGTACCTGCACAAGACACAAGTTAGACAAAAATATACATATATACAAGCATGGAATGTAAAATGCAGAGAACCAAAGTTGAACACATTTGATAGGAACACAAAATACTTCTTTATTGAATACTTGAATATTGGATTACAAAGTACTTGCTTGACTGATTACAAAATATGACATAGATGGCTTACAACTCTTTTTACAAACCCAAAACTAGCCACAATGTTCAAGCATCATATCCTTTTAGTAGGACCAAAATCAAAACACCTAGCAGAAGAAGAGCTTACACACTGGAAAGGAAAGCCTTGGGAAGCAGCACGAGCACAGTTTCGCTTGAAGGGATATGCTCCTAAAGCTTCAAAATGCTTGCCAAACTCTCGCTACCAGAATCTGAAGATTTGTCCACAAACGTGGGTCAGTACTACAATATGTACTAGTGAGCGACCGTGGCCAAACTCACCTAGAAATTCACACTAAGTAAACAAGTGAAGCTAGCATTTTTAGGTGATCTTTCTAGTTGTCTAGTTTCTTTTTAACAATTCATGCAAAGAAACATAATCGATAGGTTGAACCATGCATATGATAATTTTTTACTCACGGCCGAACGGTTATCCCTGTAGTAGATACACAAGTTAGCATTAATTTGAATATATGTATCTAACTTATGAATCAATCTTGGCATCAAATATTAGGTATGCAAGAAGGTAAACCTAGCATGCGACCTAACTACATGATGGTCCGTGGGTTGTCCCATGATTAGCAGCGGAGACTCAAGGTTCAGCTCTGCACTAGCATGCGTGTATGTCAGTAGCTGTGACTCAAGGTCCAGCTCTTCACTCACACACACGAATACTAGCAGCTGTGATATCATGGTTCCACTCTTCACTAATAGACAAAATACCCCACTAGATCACAAGGACCGTATATCTCAGGATGCAATAAAATCTCTTCCGGACCGACCGATTCCTAGTGTCCCAGGAACCATTCGAGAGATGAACCTTGTGCACAAGTTGTCCGAGACCAATGCATGACATAAAACATCTAGCAGATAAGGCACTACAATGCACAGGTGAACAACAAACACACGATTTTATCTTTCTCTTTCTTATCCCACAGATCATGTTCAAAACATAAGGACTTGCTATAGATAAGGTTGCGCAGCATAGGAACGAGGGACATGCAACATAATTGATAGTAAAGCAAAATTTTAATACTTCAAGCATGCAGTTCATTTCTTTTAACTTATCTTGTTTGTGAGGTATCATTTAAAATATTTGAAATATGTAATTCAAGTGAACTAGAGATCATTTTATTAGGCGTGCAGACTAAGGATTCATCGAAGGGCCGAAGCCACTCACCGAACGAATCAACGCGAGAGATGGGGAAGCCTTATGCAGCGATCACTCCTTGGTTATGCGTCCTGAAATTGTAACAACACTTGGTTAGCATCCTTCGATCTCTTTCTCTTAAGATTCAAAAAGAATGCACAAGCGATAAAATGGAATCATGAAAACCAAATCATCGAAAGCAAGACAAAATACAAAGAAACACAAAACAAAGCAGCAAAATAACCAACGAAAACTCTTGGACTCATTTCAATAAAAATCGTTCCATCAGCTTGAAGGGTTCATTACATTTCGTCCATGTTGATTTGGCGGTAAGATTTTTCCTAGACTCGATTCACAACCGAGTCAAAGTAAAAAAGTGTTGCATAAGTAAACCGCTAGAAGCGGGACATTACAGAACTGAATTAAATCGGTTTGGTTTTTGTTTTATTTGATTTTTCTGTTTATTTGCGCTTTTTTTGTTAATATATATGGTAACTATATATATATATATATATATATATATATATATATATATATATATATATATATATATATATATATATATATATATATAAACTAAAATTTCTTATTTAGTTTTCGATTTTGGACCGAAACCGAAATCCAAAACCGAAAAAAAATTTAGTATTTTCAAAACCGAAACTGAACCAATTTTTTTTAAACCGAACCGAATCTCATGTTCGGTTTGGTTCGGTTCGATTTTCAGTCCAAAACCGAATAATGCTCACCCCTAGTCAGACCGTCCCGGACCGGCCCGGTCCCTGACCCGGTCTGACCCAATTTTTTTAAAATAGATCCGTTGGGTGTATTTTTACCAAACATACCCCCAATTTGGTGGCTATTTTTGGTCATTTTAGGGGTATTTTGGTCATTGTTTTAAAAATGATCAAAATACTCTTATAACAACTATATTTTAAGGGTATATGCGATCATTTTGTACCAACAATTCCTATAAATAGTCCATAATTCATGAAAATTAAACACAACAATATTTATTTTCTCTCCTCTCTTACAAAATTTTGAAGCAATATAGTGTGAAGAGGCAATATCATGAAAAATGATCAACCACCACAGCAACCGTAAGATTAGCAACCTCAACCCGCACCGCAACAAGAGTTTGAATTAAAAAATTTGGCATCATTTTAGCTGAGTTTACAATGAGCGTTATACAGAAAGAAGAGACTCGAATATAGTTTTTGTTGAATGCTTGCAATGTAGGAAACGACTCAAATGAGACCAAAATTGTGATATAAGAAAGCTACGTAGGCATCTGAAAATATTTATGGATATCTAGTTATCTTGTATTTTTTGTAAAAATGTACCATTTTTAATATATTTTATTATTGTTAGATAAGTCATGCAACCTATGTTTGAGTTTCAACTTTCATTCTCTTTACAAACTTTATTCGCAATATTACATATAAATTTTGAAGAGGTTGAAAAACTGAAACACAAATATATGTTGTATGCTTATGTAACAAAAATAATATATATTAAAAAATTATCTTATTTCTAATATTCTTATGTATTAGTAATATTAATATGACTCATTGATAAAATTATGCCTCAATAATCAATTAAGTGATTGTTTATTTATATTAGGATAAGAGTTGTTTACATTTAATATTTTTGGTTATGGAAATGATCTCTTTAATTAATTAAATCAAATCTTTATTCTATTATCTCATTAATTAAATCAAATTTTATCATATATTTATTAATTATATCTTATATAAAAATCCGAACTCGGTCCAACCCGGTCAGTTCGGACCGCGGCCCGGCCCAGCCCGGCCCAATAAACCCCTTGACCATCAACTGATAGGGGCTATCACATGATAGGAGCTATCGCATGAAATGCAACATCATCCTTAAGTTATAAAAGTGTTAGGAGACATCACCATTTCAAACATCATCTCCTATTCTCTTTCTGTTTCTCTTCCTCTTCCTCTTCCTCTCGCAATCTCTTGCTCTTACAACCAGAATCAAAGATGACAAGATAAATCTTACTCTTCTTCTTCTTCTTCCTTCTTCTTCTTCTCTTCATTTCTAACTATATTTTTAGGTCTTTGTAAACCCCCTCGACCAGATTTCAGTATTTTCAGGATTATTTTAACAATTTAGGATTTATGGCAATATTTTAAATATTTTGCTTACATATCCTATTGACATGTGCACCTGTCCATCACCTAATTATTTGGAGCTTTACCTTGACTGTTATCCCCGAACAAAATTCACATACCTGTCATAGACATGCTAGACTATTTTCCTGAACTCTGTGCAACTCCCAGATACTCCATTTTGTGCCTCGTTTGAGACGCACAAATATCGTTACAAAAGTCCGTATTTATTTCCTATTTTATTTCCTGCTCTTTACCCACCTCTGTACCCCTAGAGATTTGAGGCCCAACATACACCTGTTTTGCCCAAACAAAAATACGTTAATTTTCTACACTGAGTATACTACATTTAGTGTATTGACACCGTAGAAAAATTATGACCCTAACTGCCTCTAAATAATTAGAGAACACCGTGCGCAGTATTTATTAATTAATTAAATACGGTGACCCGTATCACCCAGAAACCAAGTCCAACCCCTGCCCAGACTCACCCCCATTTCCTCAGGACCCTCACACAGCTTTTCCCTTCAATTCTGTAAATTTTAGTACTTTCAGAAATCGGGTGTTTTTCCAGACAATTTTGTAATTGCGTAATTTCCCAAAACTAGGACTTTACGCAATTTATGAAATTATAGGGACTTTCCTGTAAATTTCAGTGCGAGGTGTCACCCCCTCATTGGCCGGTGAACCTGCGCCGTCCATTTGGAGACGGGACCCACCCGAAAAGATCCCGGAAAGATCCCGAAAATATCCCAAAATATCCCAAAAATATCCATAGATATTTTTCTTATTAAATTAATATATTTTCTTATAAAAGAAAACAAAATAAAAAGAAAATAAAAAAACAAAAACAAAAACCCAAACCCTCCCCTCTCTCAGCCGAACCCTTTCCCCCCCCCCCCCTTTCCCCGCCGGCGGCGAGCAGCGCGCCGCCGGAGCCCCTCCGCCCGCGGCGGAGCCAGCCCCCCCCCCCCCCCGGCCGCTCCTTACTCCTCCTTCCTCTTCCCCGCTGGCCTCACTTCCCCGAGCTCCTTCCCCGACCCCGTCGGCCTCCTCCGCCCGCGCCACCGCGGCTCCGCCCTCCGCCTCCCCTCTCCCAGCCAGCCTCCTCCGCCCGCGCCACCGCGGCTCCGCCCTCCGCCTCCCCTCTCCCAGCCAGCCTCCCTCTCCTCCTCTTCCTCCTTACTCCTCCTTCCTCCCCCGAAGCAAGGCCGCAGCCCCTCCTCGGCCGCTGTCCAGCGTCGGCTCCCCCCTCCCCGACCTCGTCGGAGTCAACTTCCTCCCCCTCCTCCTCCTTCCCCGCACGGCCCAGCACCCCGAGTTTCCCTCGCCCGAGCCCTGGGCCGCTGCCGCCTCCACCAGGGAGCTCCGGCCGAGTCGCCTCCTACCGACGCCGTCCTCCAGTCTCCGGCCAGCGCCTCCCCCGAGCCGCCCGGCCTCCCCGCCGTGCAGCGCCGCTCCGCCGACGAGTCTGGCCCGAGCCGCCGCCTCCGGACAACAGCAACCTTAAACCCCAGACACGGACACAGCCCTTGGACTCGTGTCGGACACGAGTCGGACACGAGAAATCGATTTCCCGGAGCCCTGTTCAGGTAACGATATCTCTCTCCTCGTAATCCTATTTTCAATTCCGTCAGTTGTGTCGTGTAGACTGTGTAACCACCTCGGTGCCCGTGCAACTCGCTCGGAGCATCACGTCCTGTGGCGATCGCAAAGCGCGATCCAAAAACAGGAAAAACAACGACCCGATTCACCCCGGAACTGGGTACGCCCCGCCAAACGGGATGACTTGGTCGCACGCGGTCTTTACCGAAACGTGCGCGACGTTGATACGGACGTGTAGGAATTCGGAGAAGTTGATTTGGATGTGCGTGCACACCGGAATCAACGCGTATCCGCCGACACCGCCCCGTATCCGTCAGTTCTGGAACACGCTGCAACTTTGTGTACACACGTCGGATCGAAAAGAAACTTGCGCCATCGGACTCGTAGCAATACGCTGGTCCTGTGAGCCAAGTTTGGTTCGATTCTGAGAACGTTGACAAAATCCCGTATCGTGGGCCCCACCGGCTCCACTTGACGGATGATTTTGTGATCGGCACATCGGAATCCAGTTCTGGACATTCCGTTGGGTTCGTATCGACGTTCTGGACTTGTTGACACTAAGTTTGGCGAATTTGGAGACCTTTGACCCTGACACGTTTTTCGGTGCAAAGCGGCCCACATGTGGACCCCGCTTTGACCGAAAACTGTCATTTTTGCCCCTGTGTCCAAATTGGACTTAAGGACAGGCGTTTCTAGCTATTTGATATTTTCTGAGACTATTGGTGATATTTATTTCAGCATCTGGAGACATTTATTCTGAGGTCATAGTTTCTGACACTTGGTATTTGACATCGGGACATTATATTTGCAGCTCTCCTGCCAGGCAAGTATACCTTGCCTTGTTGTACTGTTTAAATTCAGTTATTGCTAGTTACATGTTTATCTATTTTTATATTATATAAATATGCGCGTCCGAGAAAACTCGGGTGCAGTCAACGATGGCGTTGACGTTAGGACTTGTGTCTGACCTAGTGTCTAGTAGACCCACCTAAAGTTGTGAAGTTATTGATATAACTTCTCAGGCCTTGACATGTATCATTACATGTCACAGAGTGAGTACATGTAGGGACGCGTGCCTCATGCGCGACTGGCCATCAGTGTGAGCAACACGTGTAGCGGTATTTAGCTCAGTTGTTTATTTTATTGAGACTTGCATCATAGTAGGAGGTGTCCACGTCGTTTTCACGACTTGTACATCTATATTGGGCGGGGAAGACATCTAGTAGGCGTATGGGACACCCCCTTCATTGAGTCTTTATCCTTCGATCCATGCTCCTCGGAGATGGACGATTGCAGAGTTCCCTGAGTCGGGGGCATATGACACATATACTAGCCAGTCCCGACGATTGGTGAATTACGTCAGCATATGTCTAGCCACACATTCCCATGCGTACTACAAGGTCTTTAAATTGCATTCACTTAGATGGATAGCACACCCCATTTATTTATTCAGTATTTACATTATGGCATGTCATTTTTATGTATCTTGCTATGTCCCTCTGAGGACCTGGTTCCCTGCCAGGTGTGTATGTTCTTGAGTATTCACAGGAGCACAGATCCGGACAGGTTACGTATATTCCGAGGAGGTCTTCTCTTCGAGCCTCGTGATTGGCAGATGTTGTTCTTATATGGTGTGTATCTGGTTCATTTTATATTCTATTTCGGCAGTGGATTTGTTTCCATCCGACTGTCATTCTTTAGTTATTTACTATTGAGATTTAGTTACCTAGTTATTGGTTATTCATGTCTATGTGATTTCTGTGGATGAGATTTAGATATTACCCTGTGACTTATGATTAATTATACCACTGGTGAATTATTGTTCATTATACAGCGTACGCACGTATATGTGGTTTCCATATATTGGAGTTGCCATATATACGGGCGGCTGGCACGGTTACGTATCCTAGTCCTACGTATTTTGGGACTGGGGCGTGACAGTGTTTTTAGTGGTGGCCCACGCAGGTCGAGAGCATATTGTCTCGGTTACGTTACTGTACCGAGCAAGCCTGCGTCTCAGAGCATATTGTCTCGGTTACGTTACTGTACCGAGCAAGCCTGCACCTAGGATTAGAATATAGAATCTCATCCAAAATTGACTATGACTTAATCTCCCTTCCAGTCTGTCCTACTTACATAATTGCATCCTGCTTGATTCATGTGCTTCCCTGATAATTCTTTAAGTATAGCCCCTACTAGAATATAGGAGTCCCTGTTGATAGGATGATAATTAGGGTAATATTCCTACCTAGAATACAACTAGGGCATTGACATATCATTAAGTTCAGATTACCTAATGAACCCTAGTCTCCCCTATTATCTAATAAACCCTAGCCTCCCCTATTACCTAATAAACCCTAGTCTTCCATACTACCTAGTGAACCCTAGCATCACTACCTATAGATTAACTTACCATTTTCCCTGAACGTATTTATGTATGACTTGAGGGTGGTATAAACACTACTAGGATTAGTTAGAGAATTGACCATAGTGTTGACCCTAGTCTTGAGGAACCAATAGAAATCCAAGGTTGAACACTAGGACTGAAACCTCATCCTATGTTTAGATAAACCCAGTGTTACGCCAGAAACTCTTTACCCTTGTTGGCGTAAAACCCATTTGACCGTTGTTGGCTTAAGAACCAAACAAACTGCCTAGTTGGCGTAAAAGCCTAATGACTTTCCTGTTGGCATAAAAACCAAATTATGCAGAAGATTATCTCCTTTACGCTGCAGTTATAATAACTGCTACCTACGATCCCTTAGTATCCCTTATCCTGCGTAGGACACATCCTAAAAAATCACGTAGGTAACTGCCCTGCGTAATCTTGATGATTCCTGAATAAATAGATAACCAGCGTAGAGTAACCTGATTAGGCATAGAACATAAGGATAGGATGTAAGCGTATTTGTTACGGCCTTAGCTTTCCCCAGTTGACCAAATCTTGCGTAGAGATACGCCTCGAGCCCTGTGCAAAAAGAAACAGCTTTCTGACAGGACATCTGGCTTTGTCTCACCTCAAGCGAATGACTTGTATCCAATAAGTCACTAACGACAACCTAGAACTCCGTGCAAACCATCATCAAACCATCCACTCGATCGTTGTGCAAGTACTTTTGTCAGATGACAGGATTCATTAACTTGACTGACAAACTCATGAGTTACTCGTACAACTTTACGCTGCAACGAATGTTAGACTTTACACAGGAGATAGTTTTACGCAGATTTTAGCGCAAAATTTTTACGCTCAGACTTTCACCCAGACTTTTACGCGCAGACTGTTACGCACAGACTTTTTACGCGGATAGCTCTGAAACCATGCGTTACGCCAAATTATTATATCTCTGCTTTACGCAGACTTCCTTAAATCTCTGTTTAGGCAGACAACCTATAGTTTATATTAAGATTGTAGAACTTAGAAGGCCATATCTCTTTTAGGTCAACTAGCGACTTAGACAAGGAGTTAGAATATTAACTGTAGAGATTGTAGAGTCTTATTTTTTTGTGATTGTGAATTATGTTGTAATTTCTCTCATCATAATCTAGCATACTTAAAATTGCTGTCCTACCTTGACTTATGATGCTATTATAGCCTAGTTTTGCAAGCTTATTCTTTTTCGAGCTTGTTCATGACACATGTGTTATTGGGGCCTGATCCACTCCACTAATACAAATGTCTATTCAGAATCAGTGTATTACGGTCTGATCAACCTTAGTGCATTTTGATTCGCCCTTCACATAACTACTTTACGTGGATTGAGATATATAGTGATTAGTAGATAGATGTACTTGCCCGTTAGATATGCCTGAGCATATCGTATCAGCTACATAACTGTGCTGATCCGAATATGTGAATAGGGATTACCAAAATAGCATCTCAAATCCACAACTGCTTTGACAATTCCCGTTGAATTCTTTAAACGCATTGATTCCCACGCTTCTAATCTATTACCACCCCCTTGAACTCTTGATTACTGTTTTCCGTCTCCCCTTATTTCGGAAAGACGAAACCTCGTGCTTAGTATAAAAACGAAAGTGTATTGTTTCTGTAGCCATTTCTGTTTGTTTCTTAGGTAATTACCAAACCCTATTACTAGATTGATTGCAGTTTAAAACGGTGCTACCTTTAGATGACCCTTCACTACCTACCTACCTACCTACGTTCCTGATACGTACATCCCTATGACAGCAAAATTTTATTTTTGTCTTGTAACTTGGGTCAAGTTCAGAAATCAAGTATTATGATAAAGAAAATATCATTTTGTTGACAGGAGTCTAAATGGATTTCACCTGAATAAACAATTGATTGACTCCAGAAAGGATAGCAGCACCTATGAATAGGTTGACTTATTAGGATTAAGTATTCCTATGGACCAACGAGTGTCAAGCCGCTTCCGAGGATTAAGAAGCGACTGACCACAGCAAGGGTATTGATTATTCCATCCAGATCAGGCAGTTATGTGATCTACAGACGCATCAGGAAAAAGTTTGGGATGCGTATTAATACAGGATGGCAAGGTAATGGTATATGCATCTAGACAATTATGAGTACATGAGAAGAATTTGGAACTTGCAACCGTCGTAATTACTCTGAAGCTTTGAAGACATTACTTATATGAGATAAATCCTAAGATTACACGGCATACCAGTCAGCATTTTACCAGACAAGGATTCGCGTGACCAGAGTTGGTGGTCAACACCGTAGAGACAGTTAAGTAAATACAGGACACTTGCAAGGAGTGCAAGATAGACAGAAGTATTGAGCAGACCGTCATCATCATCCCTTGGAATTCAAAGAGGACGATCATGTCATCTTGAGAATATCACCTACTAGAAGCACCATTCGATTCGGAGGACGCAGCAAGTTGAGGCAAAGGTATATTGGACCATTGATGTGCTAGAAAGAGTGGGAGTAGTGACATATCAATTTGGGCTACCACCGTCACTTGAGGGAGTACTTGCTGTATTCCACGTATCGCAACTCAGGCGATATGTGACAGACAGTAGTCATGTTCTCAACCATTCGGAGATCACCATTAGGCCGAGCTTGTCGTATCAGGAGCAGCCCGTAGAAATCCTTGATCATCGAGAAAAGGTATTGAGAAATCAGTCTATTCCCTTGGTCCGCGTGGCATGGAAGCATGGCGCGCCAGGAGAATCTACTTGGGAGCATGTGGACGACAAGCATAAACGTTTTCGAACCTATTCTTAACCCAAGATATAAATTACGTTGTTAAATTATATCTTATGTCGTCCTTCCCTTCTACCATGGCTTAGTTTTAATTTCGAGGACGAAATTTTTATAAGTTGGGTAGATTGTAAACCCCCTCGACCAGATTTCAGTATTTTCAGGATTATTTTAACAATTTAGGATTTATGGCAATATTTTAAATATTTTGCTTACATATCCTATTGACATGTGCACCTGTCCATCACCTAATTATTTGGAGCTTTACCTTGACTGTTATCCCCGAAAAAAATTCACATACCTGTCATAGACATGCTAGACTATTTTCCTGAACTCTGTGCAACTCCCAGATACTCCATTTTGTGCCTCGTTTGAGACGCACAAATATCGTTACAAAAGTCCGTATTTATTTCCTATTTTATTTCCTGCTCTTTACCCACCTCTGTACCCCTAGAGATTTAAGGCCCAACATACACCTGTTTTGCCCAAACAAAAATACGTTAATTTTCTACACTGAGTATACTACATTTAGTGTATTAACACCGTAGAAAAATTATGACCCTAACTGCCTCTAAATAATTAGAGAACACCGTGCACAGTATTTATTAATTAATTAAATACGGTGACCAGTATCACCCAGAAACCAGGTCCAACCCCTGCCCAGACTCACCCCCATTTCCTCAGGACCCTCACACAGCTTTTCCCTTCAATTCTGTAAATTTTAGTACTTTCAGAAATCGGGTGTTTTTCCAGACAATTTCGTAATTGTGCAATTTCCCAAAACTAGGACTTTACGCAATTTATGAAATTACAGGGACTTTCCTGCAAATTTCAGTCCGAGGTGTCACCCCCTCATTGGCCGGTGAACCTGCGCCGTCCATTTGGAGACGGGACCCACCCGAAAAGATCCCGAAAATATCCCGAAAATATCCCAAAATATCCCAAAAATATCCATAGATATTTTTCTTATTAAATTAATATATTTTCTTATAAAAGAAAACAAAATAAAAAAAAAAAAAAAAAACAAAAACTCAAACCCTCCCCTCTCTCAGCCGAACCCTTTCCCCCCCCTTTCCCCACCGGCGGCGAGCAGCGCACCGCCGGAGCCCCTCCGCCCGCGGCGGAGCCAGCCCCCCCCCCCGGCCGCTCCTTACTCCTCCTTCCTCTTCCCCGCTGGCCTCACTTCCCCGAGCTCCTTCCCCGACCCCGTCGGCCTCCTTCGCCCGCGCCACCGCGGCTCCGCCCTTCGCCTCCCCTCTCCCAGCCAGCCTCCCTCTCCTCCTCTTCCTCCTTACTCCTCCTTCCTCCCCCGAAGCAAGGCCGCAGCCCCTCCTCGGCCGCTGTCCAGCGTCGGCTCCGCCCTCCCCGACCTCGTCGGAGTCAACTTCCTCCCCCTCCTCCTCCTTCCCCGCACGGCCCAGCACCCCGAGTTTCCCTCGCCCGAGCCCTGGGCCGCTGCCGCCTCCACCAGGGAGCTCCGGCCGAGTCGCCTCCTACCGACGCCGTCCTCCAGTCTCCGGCCAGCGCCTCCCCCGAGCCGCCCGGCCTCCCCGCCGTGCAGCGCCGCTCCGCCGACGAGTCTGGCCCGAGCCGCCGCCTCCGGACAACAGCAACCTTAAACCCCAGACACGGACACAGCCCTTGGACTCGTGTCGGACACGAGTCGGACACGAGAAATCAATTTTCCGGAGCCCTGTTCAGACCCCAGACACGGACACAGCCCTTGGACTCGTGTCGGACACGAGTCGGACACGAGAAATCAATTTTCCGGAGCCCTGTTCAGGTAACGATATCTCTCTCCTCGTAATCCTGTTTTCAATTCCGTCAGTTGTGTCGTGTAGACTGTGTAACCACCTCGGTGTCCGTGCAACTCGCTCGGAGCATCGCGTCCTGTGGCGATCGCAAAGCGCGATCCAAAAACAGGAAAAACAACGACCCGATTCACCCCGAAACTGGGTACGCCCCGCCAAACGGGACGACTTGGTCGTACGCGGTCTTTACCGAAACGTGCGCGACGTTGATACGGACGTGTAGGAATTCGGAGAAGTTGATTTGGATGTGCGTGCACACCGGAATCAACGCGTATCCGCCGACACCGCCCCGTATCCGTCAGTTCTGGAACACGCTGCAACTTTGTGTACACACGTCGGATCGAGACGAAACTTGCGCCATCGGACTCGTAGCAATACGCTGGTCCTGTGAGCCAAGTTTGGTTCGATTCTGAGAACGTTGACAAAATCCCGTATCGTGGGCCCCACCGGCTCCACTTGACGGGTGATTTTGTGATCGGCACATCGGAATCCAGTTCTGGACATTCCGTTGGGTTCGTATCGACGTTCTGGACTTGTTGACACTAAGTTTGGCGAATTTGGAGACCTTTGACCCTGACACGTTTTTCGGTGCAAAGCGGCCCACATGTGGACCCCGCTTTGACCGAAAACTGTCATTTTTGCCCCTGTGTCCAAATTGGACTTAAGGACAGGCGTTTCTAGCTATTTGATATTTTCTGAGACTATTGGTGATATTTATTTCAGCATCTGGAGACATTTATTCTGAGGTCATAGTTTCTGACACTTGGTATTTGACATCGGGACATTATATTTGCAGCTATCCTGCCAGGCAAGTATACCTTGCCTTGTTGTACTATTTAAATTCAGTTATTGCTAGTTACATGTTTATCTATTTTTATATTATATAAATATGCGCGTCCGAGAAAACTCGGGTGCAGTCAACGATGGCGTTGACGTTAGGACTTGTGTCTGACCTAGTGTCTAGTAGACCCACCTAAAGTTGTGAAGTTATTGATATAACTTCTCAGGCCTTGACACGTATCATTACACGTCACAGAGTGAGTACATGTAGGAACACGTGCCTCATGCGCGACTGGCCATCAGTGTGAGCAACACGTGTAGCGGTATTTAGCTCAGTTGTTTATTTTATTGAGACTTGCATCATAGTAGGAGGTGTCCACGTCGTTTTCACGACTTGTACATCTATATTGGGCGGGGAAGACATCTAGTAGGCGTATGGGACACCCCCTTCATTGAGTCTTTATCCTTCGATCCATGCTCCTCGGAGATGGACGATTGCAGAGTTCCCTGAGTCGGGGGCATATGACACATATACTAGCCAGTCCCGACGATTGGTGAATTAAGTCAGCATATGTCTAGCCACACATTCCCATGCGTACTACAAGGTCTTTAAATTGCATTCACTTAGATGGATAGCACACCCCATTTATTTATTCAGTATTTACATCATGGCATGTCATTTTTATGTATCTTGCTATGTCCCTCTGAGGACCTGGTTCCCTGCCAGGTGTGTATGTTCTTGAGTATTCACAGGAGCACAGATCCGGACAGGTTACGTATATTCCGAGGAGGTCTTCTCTTCGAGCCTCGTGATTGGCAGATGATGTTCTTATATGGTGTGTATCTGGTTCATTTTATATTCTATTTCGGCAGTGGATTTGTTTCCATCCGACTGTCATTCTTTAGTTATTTACTGTTGAGATTTAGTTACCTAGTTATTGGTTATTCATGTCTATGTGATTTCTGTGGATGAGATTTAGATATTACCCTGTGACTTATGATTAATTATACCACTGGTGAATTATTGTTCATTATACAGCGTACGCACGTATATGTGGTTTCCATATATTGGAGTTGCCATATATACGGGCGGCTGGCACGGTTACGTATCCTAGTCCTACGTATTTTGGGACTGGGGCGTGACAGTCTTTAAACACAAATTTTTTTTAGAATTTTTTATATTTTTAGAATTCAGTTAATATATGTTTGGATTTGTATCTTTCGAGCATCATATTGATGATTTTGAATCCAATTTTAGAAATTTTAGAAATCCCTAAATTCGTCACATTCTGGATTAGGGATGACAAAGGATTAGCAATAGTCCTAACAGTAGTTAGGAATGCCCAGGAATACCAAAATCCTGACAGACTTGGATTATATCAATTATATGGGCCAAATTTCGAACATGTTTTTGTGCTGGCCCACAATCAGTACGTAGTATTAAATGTAACACCCGGCATAATTAATCTATGTTTATTATGTTATCGAGGAACTGCATCCTTAAACTCAAATTGTAGGCTCCGTTTGGTAGAAAGGATGAAAAAGTTGAAGGAAGAAAAAAAAATAAAGAGAGATATTTTTCATCCATATGGAAAGGGAAGACTATTTCCTTCATTTGTGTTTGGTACGATGGAAAGTAAATGGAAACGCTACACTTTCCTTTGTTTGGTATGGAAAAAAAAAGTGGAAGGAAGAAAAATAAAAATATAGACTTTACTAATTATATCCTCAACTAAAAATATTTATTTACCATTTGACTTTATCGAACTACTTTAAAATAATAAAAAATTTATAGGGTATAATTGTAAATTAAAATGACATCCACATTTCCTTCCACTTTTTGTACCACTTTTGGAGGGATCTATTTTCTTACATTTTTTTTATATGTCATTTCCATCAAGGGAGGATTCGAACCGTATCTATTCCAATGGAAGTCCCCCATCGTAATCAACATGTCACGATTCCTATTTTTTTACGTTATGAGGGAACACTAATTCCTCCAAAAAAAAATTTCATTTTTTTTTTCTTTTATACAAAACAACAACAAATATATTATTTTTTCCAATTTGTTCTCCTCTATCTTACTTTCTCCAGTTTTCTCTCCTACCAAACACCCCCGTACTATACCGAGTTGCGACATATATGAGAGCATCTATATTATATTGACATTTGACATGCTGCATCTATTTTGTTCCCTTTGTGTTGGCAATATTTATATGCTTGTAATAGGGAATCAACGTAGTCTTCTTGGTTCATACAAGAGGAACTTTTTCGGGGTGTGTTTGGTAAGCGCGAAAAGTGGAGAGAGATTCTCACTTCACGTAGGAATTGGGGGCAGGGACTCGAGTCCGGATGTTTGGCTAGGGGGAGTGTAAGCACATCTCCAACCCTATTGTGAGTTTGGAAAAAAGTTGTAGCCACATAGGAATTATAATTTTCATTTAAAAACTTCTTGTCCAATATAAATGTTAAATAAATTATGAAGGTGATATAGTATGACATGATAAAAATATTATAAAGTTGGTTGTCTATTTCTAGACAATACATTTGAAAATGACTTTATCTCCACATCAACAATTATGAATAAAAATATTTATAAAAAAGGAAGAAGAGGAGAGTTATCTTAGAAGTTGAAAAAAGTACTTTATATTGTCTTCTTAATACTTTTGCATTGGAGAAGACTTTTCTACCTCATTATCTTTTGTGAATATAATTGTTGATATTTTTTGCCTTTGGACTAAGAAGTTGAGTCCCACATTGGCTACACAACAAAGTGAATATCTCAATATAAAGCTTTGCTTGTGTTGATGTGTGCATATGGGGTGTGGTGAGGCACATGGGTGTCATGTGGGAGTATTTTCTTAGGAGAAAAAATGATTAACTCCTCAATGAAAGCATTTATGCTTTTTATCATGCTCTTGGAATTATTTTCATAGGAGCTAAGCCCCAAAGGGGCTTAGGGACTCGGACTCGAACTCGGGCTCAAGGGCGCAAAGTGGCGCTTTGTTGGCGCACTCTGGCGCTTGTGCGCATTTGATGCGCTTGGTTATGCGCGAGTTGCATTCGCTCGGTTATGCGCGAGTTGCATGCGTCATTGCTAGCATGGTTGCAAGCGCGGGCGCATGAGTAGGGAGCTAAGCGGGTACTGAGTGGACGCTGCGCGGTCATGCACAGCTATGCTAGTATATCCGTATATGCGCATGCGCTGCTGCACGCATGCGCCGCTGGGACGTTGCAGTGCTGCGCTACTAGGCGGTTATGGAAAGATTGAGTCTTTAAATCCTATCCGATTTTTGTGGAATTTGAATTAAATTCGATCATATCCTTTGGTAACCGATGGGCTGTCAAGTTCCTCTATAAATACTCTCATTCGTTGTAACTACCACTTTCCACCATAGGGATAATTTGGCAATTTTGTATGTTGTTAAAATTTTTATATATTATTTTATATTAGTGAATGCCTAGAATTATATTAGTGTTAGTTAGTGGCTAGCCAAATTAGAATTTGCAAGTGTTAGTTAGTGCTAATTATTGTTAGTCATAACTTTAGTAATTAAAATTAATTAAGTTTAGTTGTCATGAAGAGAATATTCTTCTTAGTTGTAGAGATTCTTCCTTTAGTTAATTAGATTACATTCATGACAAATGGAGAGGGACAAACTTGATATTTTGGCATGACCAAACCTTACTATAAGAGATAAGTTCAACTTAGGGCTCATACATTCATTTCATTTCACTCATTAGCCTCATTTTTTCCAAAGCTTCTTCCTTCCCAAGCAAACTCAATTTTCTACCAATTTTACTCAATCCACTTCTAATTCTACTCATTCTCACCATCATTGTAAACCCCATCGACTAATTTAGGATTTAATTCAAATTAAATCGAGAGACTAGGATTAATTTGGATACAATTAGAATTAATGTGCGGCAATTATATGTCTTAATATACCGTGCCATTGCTTCGAGGTTGGAGCGCCACACTAGTAGTTACCTTCAACCCAATGTCACAAACATCTCTTAGACACGCCAGACTACCCATCTGACCATCATGTAACCTTAGATACTCGTTATTACGTCTCATCTTAGCTACGCGATATTCGTGTAAAAGAACGTCTAGCGCACTGCATTAATTTAATTGAATCGAGGCCAATTTCACCCTAAACAGGACCCAACCAAGCCACGTACTCCCTTTCGTGTGGACCAGCCCCCACCCCAATGAGATCTGGCCGGCCCAAACCTCGAGGCCAGCTCACAAACTACATCACCCATATAAATATACATTCTTTTACTTGAAACCCTAAAATCCCTATCACCACCACCTTCAAAAGAAACCCTAGCCGACCTCTCATCCAACCCGAGCTTCCCCCTCCCCTACTTCTGACCAGTCAACACCTCAGGCCGCCACCCCAGCCACCGGCTCACCCCCTCGACACCGGACCACCACCCCAGCCGCCGGCACAGCACCTCCATCCACTATCGCCTATATCTCCTTCACAATCACCAAACCTTCCATTAAACCGAGCCCTTAGCCGACTGCCCCGGCCCCCGGTCACCGCCTCCAGCACCCCCGACCACCACTGTCAGGCGGGACCCCACCTTCCCCCCGACCTGGCAGCCACCCCCTCACCGCCCTCAGCCCGCACCGCCGCTGCCAAGACTGTTGCTGCCGCTGCTGCATCTACTGCAGTTGCTGCCAACACCGCTGCTACTTTGCTGGCCGTCGACCGGAGCTCCGTCGATCGCCGGAGGACACGACGACGAGACAGAACCCCCCCTCTCATTCTGTCGATCAGGTACTCGTCCAACAGCCCTTCCTTCCTTGTATCCTATCGTCATACCATCGTGTCGTCGTGTCGCGTATAGACACAAGCTAAATAACATTAACCTATATAGTTGTGTATGCATGAATGTATGTTAATCAAATTGGATGTTAATAAATATATAAGTAATACCCTAAATTTATGACCTATTATCGAAGACTAGTAATTCACCTGAACACCTGGACATACACCAAGTATGCTTAAACAGAGAGAACAAGGACATGTATTCGTACAGATCAAAAATAGGTGGTAACCCATAACTTCGATAACTTATTATCGTGAGGGACACGGTAACCGAGGACAGGACACGGGTGCACCCTAGCTACGTGCACACGAGACTCTGTAGGCGATCAACCGTGATCTTGCGACAGTACCTAAGAGCACTGTCGTAGTTGTGTACGTATTGTTTAGTGTCTGATGACAGTAATTGCTATATTATTATTGTGTGTTTAGGGTCATTGGATAAGACAGGAGACACTGCAGGAGCAGGCTATTGGCTTTCACAGCTTGAGGACCCAGGCAAGATACCTTGCCATATTTATTGTCTAATTTAAATTATGCATATATTGTATGATTCTTGTTGCTTTATTTCATATGACTGTGCGCGTCCGAGATTTACTCGGGTGCAGTCGACGGATGCGTCGATGATTTAGTATACTTGACCTAGTCACTAGTAGACTCACCCAGTTAGGAGGATACGCTGATATTTTCCAAGACCTGACACTCTTACATGTTTCATAGTGGCAAATTCATATTGGGATATGGGTCCGCGTACTCGACTAGCTATCGGTGCGTGTGACATGCATCACGGTTAGTACGTAACTCAGGATTATTTATTTGTAGAGACTGGCATATAAATACGTGGTATGCACGTCGAGTATTCGACTAGTGTATCTACATTGGGTGGGAAGGACAGCTAATAGGCGTATGGGATACACACATTGGACTCCGTCGTATCCGGAGGAGCCACAGATCCAATGACTTCCTTTATTGCAGACACCGCGCTCTTCGGAGTGATACAGACGTATATATATTGTAGATACCTTATTCTTCGGAATGATGGACGTTACAGATACCACGCTCTTCGGAGTGTTGGACGTTATGCCTATGCCTACCCATACATACCAAAGTTGTCTTCACTTTAAATTCACATAGATGGTTAGCACACCCCTTACTTTATTGTATTTATTTTATTCAGTATTTATATATATATATGGCATGCTTCTATGTATCTTGTTACGTCCCTCTGAGGACCTAGTACCTTTCCAGATTTGGACGAGGCATATTACCCCACAGTGTACGGCCTAGGACATGAGACGAGGTACGCTACCGCGGAGGAGCTAGAGGTGTTACCGTCAGAGTTCCCGTGATCAGTTGGTAGGCCTTCTGCCTAGGATTGGGAGCATCATTATCTAGTCAGCCGATGCCCTAGTCGT
This sequence comes from Iris macrosiphon, assembly GCA_036927795.1. Lineage (NCBI taxonomy): Eukaryota > Viridiplantae > Streptophyta > Magnoliopsida > Asparagales > Iridaceae > Iris > Iris macrosiphon. Next base: position 1,078,561 of record JAYESA010000021.1, read on the forward strand.
TACTCTTTTATCTATCATTCAGTACTTTTAATTCGTCATAGTAGTGGGTTTGTCCCCACCAGACATTCTTGGTTGTACTATGATATTTTGAGACTGGCGTTTATCTTCCAGCAGTTATTATTAGTATATTCTTTCTGTTTATATTGTGGATGAGATTAGATTACTTGTTGTTGATTTATATAGGACATGCTAGTATTTTAGGACAGCGTAGCACTCTTCATTAGGATCCATTAAATTGGGATATCCTCGGAGATGTGACAGTTGGCTATTGCCACGTGGCCTGGTCCCGTGTATTTTGGGACTGGGGCGTGACATGGTTTTAGTGGTGGCCCATGCAGGTCGACTTTATCACTTGTGGTATGGTAACATGCCCAGCGAGCCTGCAATAGGATTCCATTGAGCGCAGTGTAGGCAAGAATCAGACTTGGGAACAGTTCTTAGAATACTTCAATGCAAAGTATTTCCCGGCTACAGTCAGGAATGCTCTGTACTCCCAGTTTCTACATCTAGAACAAGGGAACATGACTGTAGACGCATACGACACAGAGTTTATCCATCTCAGCAGATTTGGTGCCGTCCTGATACCCAATGATCTAGAGAAGGCCCAGAGATTCCATCACGGCCTTACTTTCGAGCTACAGAGGTATACCACCATACAGGCGAGGATTTCTTATGAGGCGGTTCTTGCAGAGGCAAGGATCCAGGAGACCATTGGCAAAGGAGCAAGACGTTCCAGCACGACCACACCAGCCAGAGCCCAGCCCGGAGCAGGAGGACCGATTCGTCGTCCCAGAGCACAGACACAGCAGAGGGCAGCTCCATACCCACAACAGGAGCTCCCGACTTGTCACCATTGTGGCAAGTAGCGACACGTCATCAGAGATTGTCGGAAGAAGCTAAGATTATGCATGATATGTGGAGCCAATCAGCACCTTGCCTGAGACTGCCCACAGCGCAGAGAGGCAGCACCCCAGACCGGACAGAGGCCAGCAGCACCAGTTCTGAGGATACTACCCCCACCAGGAGGTCAGCGTCCACCAGCACCTGGAGGATTTCAGAGGGGACCACCCTTGGCCCTACAGCAGGCACAGTTTATGTCACGCCCTAGTCCCAAAAGTATACGGGACCAGGCCACGTGGCAATAGCTAGCTGTCACGTCTCCGAGGATATCCCAATTTAATGGATCCAACGAAGAGTGCTACGCTGTCCTAAATAACTAACAAGTCCAATATCAATATCAACAGGTAATCTAATCTCATCCACAAATATAAACTACAATAATGTACTGATAATAAATGCTGGAAGATAAACGCTAGTCTCAAATATCATAGTACAACCAAGAATGTCTGGTTGGAACAAACCCACTACTATGACGAAATAAGTACAAAAATGATAGATAAAAGATAATGACTAGGGCATCGGCTGACTAGATAATTATGCTCCCAATCCTAGGCAGAAGGACTACTAAGTGATCACGAAAACTCTGACGGTAACACCTTTATCTCCTCTGCGGTAGCGAACCTCGTCTCCTGTCATGGGCCGTACACTGTGGGGTAATATATCTCGTCCAAATCTGGAAAGGTACCAGGTCCTCAGAGGGACGTAACAAGATACATAGAAGCATGCCATATATAAATACTGAATGAAATAAATACAATAAAGGGTGTGCTAACCATCTAAGTGAATGCAATGTGAAGACAACTTTGGTACGTATGGGTAGGCGTAGGCATAACGTCCAACACTCCGAAGAGCGTGGTATCTGTAACATCCATTATTCCGAAGAATGAGGTATCTGCAATATATATACGTCCGTATCACTCCGAAGAGCGTGATGTCTGCAATAAAGGAAGTCATTGGATCTGTGTCTCCTCCGGATACGACGGAGTCCAATGTGTGTATCCCATACGTGTCACGACCCGATTCCGTAGAATCGTTGAGGCATCCCCAGAATCGTGACTGCCGTGCGGGCCTGGGGTTGCGCCCGCACAAGGCTTTAATGATTTGCATAACAAGCACATATTCAGAGTACGCAGATAAATTGAAACACAGATTTGAAACATGGAAAAGTTCTCTTTATTGATAATAAACATCTATTACAAACTCCTGAACGAGTCAGCTAATTTGCCTCACGGGCTTACAAAAGTGTTGACTCAAAATGAGATAGCAGTCCTGTACATTATATCCCTTTATAAACATCAAAATGTATAGACCTCCGGGCTGGAGGACGGCTTTGCCACGGAGCTGCATTGTGTATGGAAAGTTGCAAGCTCCTTCCTTCAAGTACTTCAAAATGCGGCACGGTCAGGATACGCCAACAGTTGGACTGGATCGGGAAGACGACTTCGGCTCCTCGCTCGGTTCGCCTTGGTGCGGAGAACCTGTTTCAACGAGGGTCAGCATATCGAAACATACTGGTGAAGGCAAGCTAACCAGACTATACCAATCAATACGTTGTATTAATGAAGCATGCATATTTGTGGGTTTTTATCTTGCCTTAGTTCATTTACAAGTAAGCAGCATATAGAATTTACTGAAATGAACTTGCCACCGTTCGGTGGATTTTACCTGCCCAGCTGAACGACCTGCACAATACTTACCTTGCCTTCCCTGCCACGAAGACACAAGTTAGTTTGCAACAGGTTTAAATATACAATATAGATCACTGGCATGATGCCACAAGGGACGAGTTATAGTCACGGGATAGAAAACGATATGCGACGCAGGTGGCGAGCCCCGCCACATGCCGTTTACTTCCTCAATTCCAATTGACTAATCCATATGTTCCGTCCGGATCGGATCGGCCCCAGCGCCCTGGCGACCGTCCGCGAAACCTCCAAAAACCTTGTGCACAAGTTGTCCGTGATCAAAGCGTTCGTTAAGTTTTCCATCAATCCATGTACGTTTCAAGATAATTTCTAGCACGATACAAGTTCCATACACAATAGTCTTTGCATAGTCTTTCAGATCAATCTATGGCAAAGCAAAGTGTGTTCTATATGCATAACAATATTCATAGAAGATAATGCATTCCAATTAAACTTGAAGCATATAACGAATATTCCAAACGAACAAGCATGCATACAAGTAATAGTTCATGAATTTTATTGACAAGCATAATGTACCAAGTCTATTCTCTTTTATCTTGCTTTCTTTTAGTTATTACTTGGTATCGTTTGATCGGGGCAAAGAAGAGTTCAAGCTTTTAGGGTGTGAAGCTTGGAAGCAGGGCTAGCTAATCGGGATGGTAGCCACTCACTTAGATTGTTGGAAGGGAGAAGGAAAGAGGTGCTTCATGACTCCGCTCGCAAGCCACCTACTGCTCGTTCACCTGCATTACGAACAGCTCGATCAATACCTCTTCCACTTTTCCAATCTCGGAATTGAAGTGCAGTTCAATGAACGAAAACAATGAAAACCATCGAAACCGTTCAAGGAAAACAAGCAAATCCCAAAACCAACTCAAAGCACGAAAGCAACAAGCGACATTGAAAACTGAGGCAATAAAAGATAGCAGCGGAGAGGTCCCTCCTGACTTTGCCGCTAAGTCGATCCCGGGGGCACGGTCTACTGAATATGGGAATCGATTCCGAAGAAACAAATCCATAACGAGGACGAGTTCTTGTTTCAATCTATCCCGATCGAACGATACCGTCTTGTGTTTCTTAGCCGCGCTCTCCGCACAGGGAGAACGGGGTGCTACATCCTACCCAACTTATTGGAAGTTTCGTTCCGAAACTTAGGAATAGAACCTACCTCTAAGGAACATTACGTTGAGGCAGAAGCTTAGAGGGGAGGGGACAATCTCAAAATATGTGGCCTGGACCGCCACAGTTGAAGCATAGACCCTTTCTAATGTGGCAGTTATTTGCTGGGTGCCCCGGCTTCTTACAATAGAAGCATAACCCTTTTTCTTGGTTCCCTTTCTGCTGACTACCATCGTTTCGACACTTTGTAGCGGTATTTTCTCTATCGTTGCCTTGGCGTTTGTGACTGGATGTATGCACAGCGCCGGTGGAAACGTGAGGATACTGTGGTTCGAGCGATAGGGCATGATTCATGACTTCACGCATTATGTGATACTGAGGAACGACTACATGCGCATGGATGGCAGGGCACAAACCACCTTCAAACCTTCTTGCTCGACTCTCTACATCAGGTAAATAGGCCCTAGCGAATTTGGAGAGTCGGTTGAATTCGGCGGCATATTGTTTGACTGTCATACTGCCCTGCCTCAGTTGCACGAACTCGTTTTCCATCTGATGTTGCACTGGAGGGGGTATAAACTCCTCTTCAAACGTGGCACGAAAAGTCATCCACGAGATTGCCTCCTCTCCGTGATCAAATTGGAGAGATCGTCGATGCACGTCCCACCAATCGTGCGCATTGAGGCGGAGCTGTAGTTACGCGCAGGCGACGCGCTTTTCTTCGGGGACCTCTAGCAGAGCGAAGTGATCTTCAAGTTTGGCCAACCAATCTAGAGCTACGACTGGGTCCTCAGTCCCGTTGAATGGGGTGTTGCAGACTTTCTTGAAGTGGCCAAAGTCGAAGGCAGTCACGTCCCATCGGTCTTGGAATTTGCGGTGTCTCTACTTCAAGCACGGGCTGTTCCACTGGAGTCATTGTTGTTGCAGCGGAATGGTTGGAAGCCAAAGTCTGAACGATCTGTTGCAGGGCATCTACCTGCTTTTGTTGGACTGAGAATCGAGCTTCTACATTGTCTTGAAACTTGAGCTGACTCTCCTCCGCCCGCTTCTCGGCCCGTTCATAGCGAGCCTCGTCCCTTTGTTGGTTTGCCTCCAACATCTGCAATATTTGCTGGATGGGATCGATGCTTAGCACGGCTCACTGGCTCCTTGAACTTCCCGAAGTGCCCGAACTACTCTCTTGGCCTTGCGTTTCGTCCGGTGTTTGCGCTGCAGATTGCGCTGGAGCCATTCCTTCAAAAGAAGGTAAATTACATTAGGATCATAATGTATTATGGACTCATTGCATGAACGTATCTCATTTTGGCCTAGCGAGTTCAAGAGTTAGCACAGGAATTTGATCGTTAAAGGTACTTTTCCAGCACGAGTCTAAGGAACTTGAATCTGTGCTCTGATACAACTATGTCACGACCCGATTCTGTAGAATCGTTGAGGCGTCCCCCGAATCATGACCGCCGTGCGGGCCTGGGGTTGCGCCCGCACAAGGCTTTAATGATTTGCATAACAAGCACATATTCAGAGTACGCAGATAAATTGAAACACAGATTTGAAACATGGAAAAGTTCTCTTTATTGATAATGAACATCTATTATAAATTCCTGAACGAGTCAGCTAATTTGCCTCACGGGCTTACAAAAGTATTGACTCAAAATGAGATAGCAGTCCTGTACATTACATCCCTTTATAAACATCAAAATGTATAGACCTCCGGGCTGGAGGACGGCTTTGCCACGGAGCTGCATTGTGTATGGAAAGTTGCAAGCTCCTTCCTTCAAGTACTTCAAAATGCGGCACGATCAGGATGCGCCAACAGTTGGACTGGATCGGGAAGACGACTTCGGCTCCTCGCTCGGTTCGCCTTGGTGCGGAGAACCTGTTTCAACGAGGGTCAGCATGTCGAAACATACTGGTGAAGGCGAGCTAACCTGACTATACCAATCAACACGTTGTATTAATGAAGCATGCATATTTGTGGGTTTCTATCTTGCCTTAGTTCATTTACAAGTAAGCAGCATATAGAATTTACTGAAATGAACTTGCCACCGTTCGGTGGATTTTACCTGCCCAGCTGAACGACCTGCACAATACTTACCTTGCCTTCCCAGCCACGAAGACACAAGTTAGTTTGCAACAGGTTTAAATATACAATATAGATCACTGGCATGATGCCACAAGGGACGAGTTATAGTCACGGGATAGAAAACGATATGCGACGTAGGTGGCGAGCCCCGCCACATGCCGTTTACTTCCTCAATTCCAATTGACTAATCCATATGTTCCGTCCGGATCGGATCGGCCCCAGCGCCCTGGCGACCGTCCGCGAAACCTCCAAAAACCTTGTGCACAAGTTGTTCGTGATCAAAGCGTTCATTAAGTTTTCCATCAATCCATACACGTTTCAAGATAATTTCTAGCACGATACAGGTTCCATACACAACAGTCTTTGCATAGTCTTTCAGATCAATCTATGGCAAAGCAAAGTGTGTTCCATATGCATAACAATATTCATAGAAGATAATGTATTCCAATTAAACTTGAAGCATATAACGAATATTCCAAACGAACAAGCATGCATACAAGTAATCGTTCATGAAGTTTATTGACAAGCATAATGTACCAAGTCTATTCTCTTTTATCTTGGTTTCTTTTAGTTATTACTTGGTATCGTTTGATCAGGACAAAGAAGAGTTCAAGCTTTTAGGGTGTGAAGCTTGGAAACAGGGCTAGCTAATCGGGATGGTAGCCACTCACTTAGATTGTTGGAAGGGAGAAGGAAAGAGGCACTTCACGACTCCGCTCGCAAGCCGCCTACTGCTCGTTCACCTGCATTACGAACAGCTCGATCAATACCTCTTCCACTTTTCCAATCTCGGAATTGAAGTACAGTTCAATGAACGAAAACAATGAAAACCATCGAAACCGTTCAAGGAAAATAAGCAAATCCCAAAACCAACTCAAAGCACGAAAGCAACAAGCGACATTGAAAACCGAGGCAATAAAAGATAGCAGCAGAGAGGTCCCTCCTGACTCTGCCGCTAAGTCGATCCCGGGGGCACGGTCCACTGAATATGGGAATCGATTCCGAAGAAACAAATCCATAACGAGGACGAGTTCTTGTTTCAATCTATCCCGATCGAACGATACGGTCTTGTGTTTCTTAGTCGCGCTCTCCGCACCGGGAGAACGGGGCGCTACAATACGCCTACTAGTTGTCCTCCCCGCCCAATGTAGATACACACATCGAATACTCGATGTGCATACCACGTATCTATATGCCTGCCTCTACAAATAAAATATCCTGAGTTACGTACTAACCGTGATGCATGTCACACGCACCGATAGCTAGTCGAGTATGTGGACCCATATCCCAATATGAATATGTCACAGTGAAACGTATAAGAGTGTCAGGTCTCGGAAGATATCAGAGTATCCTCCAATGGGGTGAGTCTGCTAATGACTAGGTCAATTATACTAATCATCGACGTATCCGTCGACTGCACCCGAGTCAATCTCGGACGCGCACAGTCATATGAAATAAAGCAATAAGAATCATACAACATATGCATAATTTAAATCAGATAGTAAATATGGCAAGGTATCTTGCCTGAGTCCTCAAGCTGTGAATGCCAATAGAGTGCTCCTGCGGTGTCTCCTAGCTGATCCAATGATCCTAAATACACAATATAATATAGAAATATAACATTAGACACTAGGGAAATACATGCTTAATTATGACGCTGTTCTAGGTACTGTCATGAGATCACGGTTGGTCGACTATAGAGCCGTATGTGCACGTAGCTAGGGTGTACACGAGTTCTGTCTTCGGCTACCATGTACCTCGAGACAATAATTTTCTACGTTATGGTTTTACGGAACTCTTGTGTTTTTGCATAGATACACGTCCTTCTTTCTTATTTTTAAGTGCACTAGGTCTAGGCCTACGTTTTTACTGGTGAAATATGTAAGTCTTAAATCACAGGTCGTTCATTAAGGTAATTGCTACTAATTACTTTGCTATCTAATTTAGTTAATACATAACCATATAGGGTTTCTCATTCATAACTTGTGTCCAACCCTATGATACACGACACGACGACACAATGGAAGGATGATAGGACACAAGCAAGAGATGCTGGTGGACGAGTACCTGATCAATAGGGCGAGGGGATTCTGCTTCGTCGACGTGCTCGCTCGCCGTCGATCGGCGGAGCTCCGGTCGGCAGTCCAAGCAGCAGCGGCAGCAGCGGCAGCAGCGGCAGCAGTGCTTTGGTAGCGGCGGCACGGCTGAGAACGGTGCGGGGGACGGTCGGCGTAGGCCTGGGAAGGGTGGTGAATAGTAACTGAGGTGGCGGGGTCGCTCGGGGGCAGCGGCTAAGGAGTCGGTTTAATGGAGAAGTTGATGATATTGAAGTAGATGGCGGCGGTGGTGGATGGAGGTGCTGCGCTGGCGGTGGGGCGGTGGTCCAGTGGCGAAGGGATGGTCCGGTGGTTGGGTGGGGGCCTGAGGACGGTGACTGGTCGGAAGTGGGGGGTGGCTCGGGTTGCAATGGGAACGGCTAGGGTTTTGAGGGTGGTGAATAGTGAATTAGGGTTTAAAATGTTAGGGAGTATGTATATTTATAAGGGGAATTTGGTGGGCTGGCCTCGGAACTTGGGCCTGTCTGGACTCATTGGGGAGGGCTGATCCATGTGAAAGGGTGCACGTGGGCTTGGTTGGGTCCTGCTTGAGGTGAAACTACTCCTAATTTAATTTAATTAAACAGCACGCCTGGTGTTCATTATTGAATATTGTGAAACTAAGGTGAGACGCAATGACGAGTATCTAAGGTTGAAAAATGGTCAGAGGGGTAGCCTGGCATGTCTAAAAGATGTATATGACTTTTGGGTTGCAGGCAACTACTAATGTAGTGCTCCAATCATCGAAGCGACGGTAAGGTGTTTCAAGTTACATAATTGTTGTACCTTAATTCTAATTGTATCCAAATTCTTGCTAGTCTTCTCAATTTAGATTAAATAAATCCTAAATTGGTCAAGGGGTTTACAATCTACCCTCCTTAGAGCATTTCGTCCTTGAAATTAAAACATACGTAGGGTAAGAACTACAGACTGAAATTAAAACTGCTACATACCTAGTCCTTCGAAGAGATGGGGATAACGCTGTCGAATATCCTCCTCACGCTCCCAAGTTGACTCTCCTGGTGTATGATGCCTCCATGCGACACGGACTAGGGGAATAGTCTGCCTCGCAATACCTTCTCGCTCCTATCCAGGATCTCAACAGGCTCCTCTTGGTATGATAGACTGGGGCCAACTGTGATCTCTGAATGATCAAGTACATGACTCAGATCTGGTATGTACCTCCTCATCTGAGATACATGGAAGACGTCATGGACTCCTTCCAATGTCTGCGGCAAGGCTAACCTGTAAGCAACCTCTTCGATGCGTTCTAACACATCGAATGGTCCAATGTACCTTGGACTCAGCTTTCCTCTGCCTCCGAACCTGATAGTCCCTCGAGTAGGTGAGATCTTTAGAAATATGTGATCTCCAACCTGGAACTCTAAGGGTCGTCGATGCACATTCGCCCAATGCTTCTGTCTGTCCTGTGCTTCTCGTAGGTGTCCTTGGATCTTCTTCACCTTCTCTACTGTACGAAAAACCAACTCGGGGCCAAGAATCTGTCTTTCGCCTATATCGCTCCAACATACGGGGGAACGACACTTTCTTTCATACAATGCTTCATAGGGAGCCATCTGGATGCTCGCTTGATAGCTGTTGTAGCAGAAAAACTCGACCAAATGCAAATGGTCCTCCCATGATCCTCCGAAGTCAAGCATGCACGCTCTTAACATGTCTTCCAATGTCTGAATGGTGCGCTCAGACTGACCATCTGTTTGTGGGTGATACGTTGTGCTAAACTTCAGGCGAGTACCAAGACTCTCTTGCATACTCCGCCAAAAGTAAGATGTAAACCTCGTATCCCTGTCATACACGATACTAACTGGCACTCCGTGCAGTCGTACAATATCTCTCATGTACATGTCTGCTAAGGCCTCTGTACACTGTCCAACTCTGAAGGGTAAAAAGTGTGCGAACTTAGTGAGTCTATCTATGATTACCCATACTGCATTTCGACCACTAGGACTCCTCGGAAGGCCCGTAACAAAGTCCATAGTGATATGCTCCCATTTCCACTCCGGTATAGGGAGCAGTTGAAGTAATCCTGCAGATCTATGATGCTCAGCCTTAACTTTTTGACACACCAGGCACTTCGCCACAAAACAAGCTATCTCTCTCTTCATTCCATGCCACCAGTAGTACCGTCTCAAGTCTCTGTACATCTTCGTGCCTCCTGGATGAATAGAGTAGGTTGAACTGTGTGCTTCTGACATCAACTCTTGCCGAAGTTCTCCATTTGGAACATATAGACGATCTCCACATCTCAAAGTCCCATCTTCATGTATACCCAGTCCTGTCTGTATTCCAGCCTATGTCCTCTGTCGAAGCTTCTGAAATTTGGCGTCTGTCGGCAAAGCAGCCTTGATCCTCTCCACTAATGTCGATTGCACATGAAAACTCGACAAATGTCCGTCTACTCCGGGCATAACAACCTCTATACCCATATGCTCTAGATCTCTTAAGAGATGTTGCTGGGTAGTCAAGAAGAATGCCATGGGTCTTCTGCTCAGTGCGTCAGCTACTACGTTGGCCTTTCCCGGGTGGTATTACAGCTCAATCTCAAAGTCTGTCATCACCTCGAGCCAACGTCTCTGCCTCTGATTAAGGTCCTTCTGGGTGTAGACATACTTTAGGCTTTTGTGATCAGTGAATATCTCTACTCTTTCTCCATATAGGTAGTGCCTCCAAAGCTTCAAAGCAAATATCACTGCTGCAAGCTCCAAGTCGTGAGTGGGATAGTTCTTCTCATGGGTCCTCAACTGTCTAGAGGCATAGGCCACAACCTTCCCATGCTGCATCAAGACACATCATAATCCTTTCCCGGATGTATCGTTATAGATCACAAATCCTCCGGTTCTAGATGGTATAATCAAGATAGGTGCCGTAGTCAGACGCTTCTTCAGCTTGTCAAATGCCTTCTGACACTCCTCTGTCCAAGTGAACTCCTGCTCCTTATGGGTCAAACGGGTCATCGGCTCTACAATCTTTGCGAAGTTCTCTACGAACCTCCGGTAATATCCGGCAAGTCCTAGGAAACTTCTCACTTCTGAGACATTGGTAGGGGTTGGCCATGTCTCTACTGATGAAATCTTCGTCGGGTCTACTGAAATACCATCTTCTGAGATAATGTGTCCAAGAAAAGTGACACAATCTAGGAGAAACTCGTACTTGTTCAGCTTGGCATAAAGCCTCTCTCTCCTCAGCGTCTCTAACACTAGTCTCAAGTGCTCTTCGTGCTCCTCGTGGCTCTTCGAATACACTAAGATGTCATCGATGAAGACTACCATGAATCGGTCTAAGTATTGATGGAATACTCTGTTCATCAAGTTCATAAATATAGCAGGTGCATTCGTCAGTCCAAAAGGCATTACTAAGAACTCGTAGTGACCATAACGAGTCCTGAATGTTGTCTTTTGAATGTCTTCTCTTTGCACCTTTACTTGATGATGACCCGATCTCAAGTCAATCTTTGTGAACACCACTGCTCCTGTCAACTGGTCAAATAAATCATCAATCCGCGGCAGGGGGTACTTGTTCTTGATAGTCAAAGCATTAAGGGCTCTGTAATCAATGCACATACGTACTGTTCCATCCTTCTTGGGTACAAACAACACTGGTGCTCCCCATGGTGATGCACTAGGATGGATAAATCCCTTGCTCTGCAACTCCTCTAGTTGTAGCTTCAGCTCATCTAACTCCTTCTTCGCCAATCAGTACACATTAGAAGATACCGGTGCTGCTCCGGGTACTAGCTCAATGGTGAACTCCACATCTCTATCTGGCGGTAAGCCTGGCAATTCTTCAGGAAAAACATCCTCGAATTCTGCAATTATTGGTGGGGGTACCATCTCCATAGCCATGTAAGCTCCAGATATCTGTCCTACTCCCTGTTCGACGGTCCCTCGCGTGTACTCGAACTCCGGTTGATCTGGCTGTCTAAAAGTGACACTACCCTTCCGGCAGTTCAGTACGGCATTATACTGGCTTAACCAGTCCATGCCTAGTACAACATCAAAGTACGGCATGGGAAACACCAAGAATCGTGCTCTCATCTCTCTACCATATACGACTACCGAGCACGTTCTGATAGTGCTGGTAACCGGCATGATACCTCCTCCGATAAGAATCTTCCAACTCTTAGGTAAGGGGGAAGTAGCTACTCTATGCATTGCTACGAATCTACTAGATATAAATGATAACGTAGCACCAGAATCAAACAATGTCGTCGCAGGTAATGATGCAACTAAAATGGTACCTGTGATAGCTTCCCCTTCTGTTTCTTCCTCGGTAGCTGCTAATGCAAAGGCCTGTCCGTGCCTCTACCCTCCGGTCTGCTGTCGGGCTCGCTCAAACTATGCCTGCTATGGGGCCAAAGGTGGTCCCCTCTGGAATCCTCCTGGGGTTGGCGGATGCTGACCTCCTAGTGGGGGTAGTATCCTCGGGACTGGTGCTGCTGGCCTCTGTATGGTCTGGGGTGCTGCGTCTCTGCGTTGTGGGTAGTCTCGGGCAAGGTACTGACTTGCTCCACATATCATGCATAATCTCAGCTTCTTTCGGCAGTCTCTGATGACGTGTCCCTTCTTGCCATAATGGTGACAAGTCGGGAGCTCCTGCTGCGGGTATGGGGCTGCCCTCTGCTGTGTATGTGCTCCGGGATGATGGATCGGTCCTCCTGCTTCGGACTGGGCTCTGGCTGGTGTGGTCGTGCTGGAACGTCTAGCTCCTCTGACAATGGCCTTCTGGATCCTCGCCTCTGCAAGAACCTCCTCATAAGATATCCTTGCCTGTGTGGTGGTATACCTCTGTAGCTCAAAAGTAAGACCGTGATGGAATCTCTGAGCCTTCTCTAGGTTATTGGGTATCAGGACGGCACCAAATCTGCTGAGACGGCTAAACTCTGCGTCATATGCATCAACAGTCATATTCCCCTGTTCTAGATGTAGGAACTGGGAGTATAGGGCATTTCTGACTGTAGCCGAGAAATACTTCGCATTGAAGTACTCTAGGAACTGTTTCCAAGTCTGTTTTTTGCCTACACTGCGCTCAATGGAATCCCACCAGTGATGGGCGTTGCCTTTTAGTTGGGCCCTCACGGCGGTCATCCAAAGGTCTGGATGCAGTTGTGAAGCCTCAAGTAACATCTCGGTATTGGCAACCCAATCGGAGATTTGTTCCGCAGTCTCATTGCCTGAGAAAGTATCTGGTCCCATCTATCGGAACCATCTAACAGTGCTACCTGTCTGGGCTAGTGGAGGTGCCGGTACTGGTGTTGTGATAGGTGTCCTCTCTAGTACTGCCATCAAACTCTGTCTCAATGTCTCTGTCTGATGCCACTGTGCTTGCATCATAGTCTGAAAGAACTGAAGCATCTGTGGCTGTCCATCTAGCTGTGGCATCTAGGGTGGATAAGGTGGAGGTGGAGGTGGTGGTAATGGAACCTCTGGCTGTGCGGTAGGTGTCTCCTCAGATGTCGGCCTCTCGGTCTGTGGCATCGGTGTAGCTCCTGAAGTCTGTCCCTCATAATGCTGCGTGGGGATCGTCTGGGAAGTCTGTCCCTCTGGCTGCTGCGTAGGATCTCCCTGAGAAGTCTCGTGCCAATGAATCAGCGGGGCCTGTATTGGTGGTTGTCCTCCAGGTAGTCCCTGGGGTACCTCCTCTCTCTGGGTGGTGTCGGTTGCACCACAACACTGGGTGCTCCTCGTCCACTACGCAAGTTCATCTTGCTGCAAGAGATAGGACTTCATTAAAAGAGTACGAAATCAAACAAATAGGATGCAGATATTTAGAAGCAGTATGAAGGAAGTTCAAAGACGAATCAAAAATGGATGAGACCTAGTAATTTCTATCCTATTGCAGGCTCGCTGGGCACGTTACCATACTACAAGCGAATAAGTCGACCTGCATGGGCCACCACTAAAACCATGTCACGTCCCAGTCCCAAAAGTACACGGGACCAGGCCACGTGGCAATAGCCAGCTATCACGTCTCCGAGGATATCCCAATTTAATGGATCCAACGAAGAGTGCTACGCTGTCCTAAATAACTAACAAGTCCAATATCAATATCAACAGGTAATCTAATCTCATCCACAAATATAAACTGCAATAATGTACTGATAATAAATGCTGGAAGATAAACGCCAGTCTCAAATATCATAGTACAACCAAGAATGTCTGGTGGGAACAAACCCACTACTACGACGAAATAAGTACTGAAATGATAGATAAAAGATAATGACTAGGGCATCGGCTGACTAGATAATGATGCTCCCAATCCTAGGCAGAAGGCCTACCAAGTGATCACGAAAACTCTGACGGTAACACCTCTAGCTCCTCTGCGGTAGCGAACCTCATCTTCTGTCCTGGGCCGTACACTGTGGGGTAATATGTCTCGTCCAAATCTGGAAAGGTACTAGGTCCTCAGAGGGACGTAACAAGATACATAGAAGCATGCCATATATAAATACTGAATGAAATAAATACAATAAAGGGTGTGCTAACCATCTAAGTGAATGCAATGTGAAGACAAATTTGGTACGTATGGGTAGGCGTAGGCATAACGTCCAACACTCCGAAGAACGTGGTATCTGTAACGTCCATCATTCCGAAGAATGAGGTATCTGCAATATATATACGTCTGTATCACTCCGAAGAGCGCGGTGTCTGCAATAAAGGAAGTCATTGGATCCGTGGCTCCTCCGGATACGACGGAGTCCAATGTGTGTATCCTATACGCCTACTAGTTGTCCTCCCCACCCAATGTAGATACACACATCGAATACTCGACGTGCATACCACATATCTATATGCCAGTCTCTACAAATAAAATATCCTGAGTTATGTACTAACCGTGATGCATGTCACACACACCGATAGCAAGTCGAGTACGCGAACCCGTATCCCAATATGAATATGTCACAGTGAAACGTATAAGAGTGTCAGGTCTCGAAAGATATCAGAGTATCCTCCAATGGGATGAGTCTGCTAATGACTAGGTCAAGTATACTAATCATCGACGTATCCGTCGACTGTACCCGAGTCAATCTCGGACGCGTACAGTCATATGAAATAAATCAATAAGAATCATACAACATATGCATAATTTAAATCAGACAGTAAATATGGCAAGGTATCTTGCCTGAGTCCTCAAGCTGTGAATGCCAATAGAGTGCTCCTGCGGTGTCTCCTGGCTGATCCAACGATCCTAAATACACAATATAATATAGAAATCTAACATCAGACACTAGGAAAATACATGCTTACTTATGACGCTGTTCTAGGTACTGTCATGAGATCACGGTTGGTCGACTACAGAGCCGCGTATGCACGTAGCTAGGGTGTACACGAGTTCTGTCTTCGGCTACCATGTACCTTGAGACAATAATTTTCTACATTATGGTTTTACGGAACTTTTGTGTTTTTGCATAGATACACGTCCTTCTTTCTCATGTTTAAGTGCACTAGGTCTAGGCCTACGTTTTTACTGGTGAAATATGTAAGTCTTAAATCACAGGTCGTTCATTAAGGTAATTGCTACTAATTATTTTGCTATCTAATTTAGTTAATACATAACCATATAGGGTTTCTCATTCATAACTTGTGTCCAACCCTATGATACACGACATGACGACACAATGGAAGGATGATAGGACACAAGCAAGAGATGCTGGTGGATGATTACCTGATCAATAGGGCGAGGGGATTCTGCTTCGTCGACGTGCTCGCTCGCCGTCGATCGACGGAGCTCCGGTCGGCAGTCTACGCAGCAGCGGCAGCAGTGCTTTGGTAGCGGCGGCGGGACTGAGAACGGTGCGGGGATGGTCGGCGTAGGCCTGGGAAGGGTGGTGAATAGTGACTTAGGCGGCGAGGTCGCTCGGGGGCAGCGGCTAAGGAGTCGGTTTAATGGAGAAGTTGATGATGTTGAAGTAGATGGCGTCGGCGGTGGATGGAGGTATTGCGCTGGCGGTGGGGCGGTAGTCTAGTGGCGAAAGGATGGTCCGGTGGTTGGGTGGCGGCCTGAGGACGGTGACTGGTCGGAAGTGGGGGGTGGCTCGGGATGCAATGGGAACGGCTAGGGTTTTGAGGGTGGTGAATAGTGAATTAGAGTTTAAAATGTTAGGGAGTATGTATATTTATAAGGGGAATTTGGTGGGCTGGCCTCGGAACTTGGGCCTGTCTGGACTCATTGGGGAGGGATGATCCATGTGAAAGGGTGCACGTGGGCTTGGTTGGGTCCTGCTTGAGGTAAAACTGCTCCTAATTTAATTTAAATAAATAGCGCGCCTGGTGTTCATTAATGAATATTGCGAAACTAAGTTGAGACGCAATGACGAGTATCTAAGGTTTAAAAATGGTCAGAGGGGTAGCCTGGCATGTCTAAAAGATGTATATGACTTTTGGGTTGCAGGCAACTACTAATGTAGCACTCCAATCATCGAAGCGACGGTAAGATGTTTCAAGTCACATAATTGTTGTACCTTAATTCTAATTGTATCCAAATTCTTCCTAGTCTTCTCAATTTAGATTAAATGAATCCTAAATTGGTCAAGGGGTTTACAGTTTGATCGAGCCCAATAGCAGACAGGAGGACAGAGGCACGGACAGGCCTTTGCACTAGCAGCTACTGAGGAGAAAACAGAAGGGGAAGCTATCACAGGTACTATTTTAGTTGCATCATTACCTGCGACTGCATTGTTTGATTCTGGTGCTACGCTATCATTTATATCTAGTAGATTCATAGCAATGCATAGAGTAGCGACTTCCCCCTTACCTAAGAGTTGGAAGATTCTTACCGGAGGAGGTATCGTGCTGGTTACCAGCACTATTAGAACGTGCTCGGTAGTCGTATGTGGTAGAGAGATGAGAGCACGATTCTTGGTATTGCCCATGCCGTACTTTTATGTTGTGCTAGGCATGGACTGGTTAAGCCAGTATAATGCCGTACTGAATTGCCGGAAGGGTAGCGTCACTTTTAGACCACCAGATCAACCGGAGTTCGAGTACATGCGAGGGACCATTGAGCAAGGAGTAGGACAGATAGCTGGCTTACATGGCTATGGAGATGGTACCCCCACCAATAGTTGCAGAATTTGAGGATATTTTTCCTGAAGAATTACCAGGCTTACCGCCAGATAGAGACGTGGAGTTCACTATTGAGCTAGTACCCGGAGCAGCACCTGTATCTTCTAATATATACTGATTGGCAAAGAAGGAGTTAGATGAGCTGAAGTTACAATTAGAGGAGTTGCAGAATAAGGGATTTATCCGTCCTAGTGCATCACCCTGGGGAGCACCAGCGTTGTTTGTACCTAAGAAGGATGGGACAGTACGTATGTGCATTGATTACAGATCCCTTAATGCTTTGACTATCAAGAACAAGTACCCTTTTGTCACGCCCCAGTCCCAAAATGTCAGGAACTAGGCCACGTGTCACTGGCCAGCTGACACGTCACTAAGGGCTTAATCCACTTTGATGGACCCAAAGGAACGTGCTACGCTGTCCTAAAATACTACAAGTACAGAACAAGTATATCTATCTCATCCACAACAAAGTGTCAGAAAAGCAAGTGCTGAATATATATATAAAACTGAGTCTGATACAGTACACAACTGGTGAGAATACAAGTCTACTACAAAAACTGATAATAGCACAGAAAAATCAGATAGACTAAGCAGTGTCTATCTGATGAAAACATCTCCATCTCCAGGTGGCAGGCCTCTAGGGTTAAGCATACTCTGAGGGCGTCTCCTCGAGCTCCTCCTCGGTAGCACATCTGGCCTCCTGATCGGGGCCGTACACAGTGGGGTAGAAAGCCTCGTCTAGATCTGGCAGGGAACCAGGTCCTCAGTGGGACATAACAAGATACAGAAAATGACATGCCATGTATGTAAATACTGAAATAAGAAAATAAATACAGGGTGCTAACCATTCTAAGTGAAATGCAAGTAAAGATCCTGTAGTACGCATGGGAATGTGTGGCTAGACATACGCTGACGTAATTCACCAATCGTGGTGACTGGCTAGTATATGTGTCGTATGCCCCCGGACTCATGGGTAGCTCTGCAATCGACCATCTCCGAGGAGCATGGTACGAAGGTATAACCATATATGGAGGGGGTATCCCATACGTCTACTAGTTATCTTTCCCATCCCAATGAAACTAAATGTCAAGTCGTACATTTCCTGAGTTATTCTAATCCGTGATGCGGAACACACGTACTGGTAGCTAATCAAATATGCAGCTCACATCCATATATGTAATGCAACCATGTTGCGTGTTTCCGTGATAGGGTCTAGGAGAATATTAGGATATTCTCTCAGCTGTTGGTGAGTTTGTAATATCGTGTCAACATAACAGTTGACTGTACCCAAGGCAGTCTCAGGTGATCATGGTATATGAATTTCAGAACAAAGTAGATATCAACAATTTAATTTAAACAATAACTTGGCAAGGTATACTTGCCTACTCCCTGATAGTGTTGAAACCCTGATTTCACAGTCAGGTTTGAGGTTGCTGGTGACAGGGGGTCACTGGCCGTGCTGTAGTTGGTTTCTGTTAAAATAGACAGGGTTCGTGAATATCATGGCTGTAATATAAAACATATATATATACACATATATAATATAGATATATATATAGTAGGTATAGATATATAGATATAATATATATATAACAGTATATATAGTATATATATAAAGAACAGATAAATGCAGGTATAAATATATAGTAGCAGGGTATATCCACTGCGATAGATATATAATATTATCAGGGTGTATCCTCTGATATAATAATAAATATAATAGTCAGGGTATATCCACTGAGATATATTTAATAAATAAAATGACAGTACAGAAAGTAAATACATATATAATATCAGGGTCTATATGTGACCACTGTAAATATACATATGTAGATAGGCTGTAATATCCAGCACAGTAAATAAATTAAAATGACATTGCAAGAATTGAAATATATAATATATAGATAAGCTGTATTATCCAGCTGGATATTAATATATATAGATAATATATATATAGATATATATATATATATATAAGTGCAGGTAATAAATGCAGAAAAATAAATAAAAGAAAAAAATGCATAGCATATGTATACATATATATATACTGTGTATATTCACAGTGAATAATTTAATTATTATATAGTACATAATATATATTTAGATATATATATTATATACATATATATATATATATACATAACATATATAGGTATATATTACATACATATATATACATAGTTATATATACATGTAAATATATATATATAAATACATAGTATACATATACATATATACATATATTTAGTAAGTATATAATAGTAGTATATACATTATAATATACTGTATAATAACAGTATATATATTATAATGTAATATATATATAGATATACATATAAATACATAGTATTATACATATATATATACATATATATATACATATATATACATATATTATATACATATATTCATGTATTAGAGATTATTTACATAATTTCGTATAGTATAGGTATATTATACCTTACAGGTGGCATGGGGGGTCCCACACGGTGTCGCCGGGGAGAGGACGGCGGCGGAGGCAGCCGGAGGTGGCCGGAGGAGCTGTAGAAGCAGCAGTAGCAGATAGCAGCAGCAGCAGTAGCAGTGGAGTGTGGGGGCTGCCGGCGGCGGAGGAGCGGCGGGGGTGGCCGGGCAGGTGGTGGGTTCGGCAGAGGGGAGGGTGGCGGTCAGGTTGGTGATGGTGGCGGAGGTCCTCGACGGTGGTGGTGGCGGCTAGAGGCGTCGGGGATGAAGGTGGCAGCAGCTAGGGTTAGGGGGTGGTGGCTGCTGCGGGGGCTAGGGCGGCCGGAGGCGGTGTCGTGGGGGGGTGAGGTGGTGGTGGTAGGTAGGGGAGGTCGGGGCGAGTCGAGTGGGGGTGGTGGTGGTGGTGCACGGTGGCCGGAGGCGGCGGGGGAGGTGGCTCGGGTGGTGATGGCTGTGGGTAGCAGTGAGGGAGTGGGGTGTTTGTGGAAGCTGTGGCCGGCGGAGGAGGGTGGCTCAGGCGGCGGTGCTTGGCCGGAGGGGAGAGGGGAGGGTGGCGAAGGGTTAGGCAGGGTTTGGCCGGAGGCGGTGGTCGGAGACGGCGGCTGTGAGGGTTTGAAGAGTGGGGGGGTCGGGTTTATATAGGTTTAGGGCCAATGGCAATTTCGTAAATAAGGTGAAGTTTGAGGGTATTTTGGTAAATCTGGATTTTTGGGATATTTCCAGCAGATTTTTCTGGAAATTATGGGTGGGTTCCACACACCTATGGTCTAGCCAATAGGATTAGGCCACCTAGTTTGCAATTTCGCATAAAAACCCCTAACTTTTCAATAATTGCATAAATGCATGAATTTGGTATTTTGCGTAATTTCGCAATTTACCTGATTTTAAATACTGATTTCCCGAAATTCTAAATTGTACAAAAATGAGGGAAATAGCTGGGGAAAATGTTTTGGACAGTGTGGGGTGAGTTTGGGCAGAGGCAGGGTCTGATATTGCAGGTGATACAGTCATCGTGTTTATTATTTAATAAATACTGCGCACGGTGTTCACTAATTATTTAGAGGCTTTTAGGGTCATAATTTTTCTACGGTGTCAATACGATAATTGTAATATAATTAGAGTAGAATATTATCGTATTTTTGGTTGGGCAAACAGGTGCCTACTGGTCTTCAAATCTCTAGGGGTACATAGATGGTAAAGAGCAGAAATTTAAATAGAAAATAAATAAAACGAAGCACCAAACAAGGTTTCTGGAAGTTGCTAAAAATACAGAAAAAGTAGTCTAGCAAGTCTAGGGCAGGGATGTGAAATTTGTTTAGGGTTAACAGCTAGTGTGATACCCTAATTAATTTGTGTAATAAACAAGTGCACAATCAATAAATAAAATTTTAAAAAGTTGCACAAATTCTAATTAGTCTAAACTAATCCTAAATTACTGAAATCTGGTCGAGGGAGTTTACACCTTTGCCGCGGATTGATGATTTATTCGACCAGTTGACAAGAGCAGTGGTGTTCACAAAGATCGACTTGAGATCTGGATACCATCAGGTAAAGGTGCGAAGAGAAGACATCCAAAAGACATCATTCCGGACTCGTTATGGTCACTACGAGTTCTTAGTGATGCCTTTTGGACTGACGAATGCACCTGCTGTATTTATGAACTTGATAAACAGAGTCTTCCACCAATACCTAGACCGATTCATGGTAGTCTTCATCGATGACATCTTGGTGTATTCGAAGAGCCACGAGGAGCACGAAGAGCACTTGAGACTAGTGTTAGAGACCCTGAGGAGAGAGAGGCTTTATGCCAAGCTGAGCAAGTACGAGTTTCTTCTGGATCGTGTCTTTTTTCTTGGACACGTTATCTCAGGAGATGGTATTTCAGTAGATCCGACAAAGATTTCATCAGTAGAGACATGGCCAACCCCTACCAATGTCTCGGAGGTGAGGAGTTTCCTAGGACTTGTCGGATATTACCGGAGGTTCGTGGAGAACTTCGCGAAGATCGCAGAACCAATGACCCGTTTGACCCGTAAGGAGCAGGAGTTCACTTGGACAGAGGAGTGTCAGACAGCGTTCGATGAGCTGAAGAAGCGTTTGACGACAGCACCCATCTTGACCATACCATATGGACCCGGAGGATTCGTGATCTATAGCGATGCATCCGGGAAAGGATTAGGATGTGTCTTGATGCAGCATGGAAAGGTTGTGGCCTATGCCTCTAGGCAGTTAAGGACCCATAAGAAGAACTATCCCACCCACGACTTGGAGCTTACAACAGTGATCTTTGCTTTGAAGCTTTGGAGACACTACCTATATGGAGAAAGAGTAGAGATATTCACTGATCACAAAAGCCTAAAGTACGTCTACACCCAGAAGGACCTTAACCAGAGGCAGAGATGTTGGCTCGAGGTGATGACAGACTTCGAGATTGAGCTACAGTACCATCCGAAAAAGGCCAACGTAGTAGCTGACGCGTTAAGAAGAAGACCCATGGCATTTTTCTTGACTACCCAGCAACATCTGTTGAGAGAGCTAGAGCAGATGGGTATAGAGGTTGTTATGCCCGAAGTAGACGGACAGTTGTCGAGTTTTCAGTTGCAATCGATATTAGTGGAGAGGATCAAGGCTTCCTTGCCGACAGACGCCAGATTTCAGAGGCTTCAACAGAGGACAGAGGCTGGAGTACAGACAGGATTGCGTATACATGAAGACGGAACTTTGAGATGTGGAGACCGTCTCAATGTTCCAAATGGAGAACTTCTTCAGGAGCTGATGTCAGAGGCACACAGTTCAACCTTCTCTATTCATCCAGGAGACACGAAGATGTACAGAGACTTGAGATAGTACTACTGGTGGCATGGAATTAAGAGAGAGATTGCCCGCTTTGTGGAGAAGTGCCTGGTTTTCCAGCAAGTCAAGGCTGAGCATCAGAGATCTGCAGGATTACTTCAACCGCTTCCGATACCGGAATGGAAATGGGAGCATATCACTATGGACTTTGTTACGGGCTTTCCGAGGAGTCCTAGTGGTCGAAATACAGTATGGGTAATCGTGGATAGACTCACCAAGTCCGCACACTTTTTACCCTTCAGAGTTGGGCAATCGACAGAGGTCTTAGCAGATATGTACATGAGGGAGATTGTGCGACTGCATGGAGTACCAGTTAGCATAGTGTCTGACAGGGATACAAGGTTTACATCTTACTTTTGGCGGAGTATGCAAGAGAGTCTCGGTACTCGCCTAAAGTTTAGCACATCGTATCACCCACAGACAGATGGCCAGTCGGAGCGCACCATTCAGACATTGGAAGAAATATTAAGAGCGTGCA
Source organism: Iris macrosiphon (assembly GCA_036927795.1). Classification (NCBI taxonomy): domain Eukaryota; kingdom Viridiplantae; phylum Streptophyta; class Magnoliopsida; order Asparagales; family Iridaceae; genus Iris; species Iris macrosiphon. The sequence goes on from JAYESA010000021.1 coordinate 1,101,318, forward strand.
TGCTAGATTTCGGAGGATCATGGGAGGACCATTTTCATTTGGTCGAATTCTTCTACAACAACAGCTATCAAGCGAGCATCCAAATGGCTCCCTATGAAGCGTTGTATGGAAGGAAGTGTCGTTCCCCAGTATGTTGGAGCGATATAGGCGAGAGACAGATCCTTGGGCCAGAGTTGGTTGTTCGTACAGTAGAGAAGGTAAAGAAGATCCAAGGGCACCTGCGAGAAGCACAGGACAGGCAGAAGCATTGGGCAAATGCGCATCGACGACCCCTAGAGTTCCAGGTTGAAGATCACGTGTTTCTAAAGAACTCACCTACTCGAGGGACTATCAGATTTGGAGGCAGAGAAAAGCTGAGTCCGAGGTACATCGGACCATTCGATGTGTTAGAACGCGTCAGAGAGGTTGCTTACAGGTTAGCCTTGCCACAGACCTTGGAGGGAGTGCATGACGTCTTTCATGTATCTCAATTAAGAAGGTACATGCCATATCCGAGTCATGTGCTTGACCATTCAGAGATCACAGTCGGCCCGAGCTTATCATACCAAGAGGAGCCTGCCAAGATTCTGGACAGAAGTGAGAAGGTATTACGAGGTCAGACTACCCCCTAGTTCGTGTCGCATGGAGGCATCATGCACCAAGCGAGTCGACCTGGGAAAGTGAGGAGGATATTCGACAGCGCTATCCCCATCTCTTCGAAGGCATAGGTATGTAGTAGCTTTTAATTCCAGTCAGTAGTTCTTACCCTACGTATGTTCTAATTTCGAGGACAAAATGCTCTAAGGAGGGTAGATTGTAAACCCCCTCGACCAATTTAGGATTTAATTTAAATTAAATCGAGAGACTAGGATTAATTTGGATACAATTAGAATTAATGTGCGGCAATTATATGTCTTAATATACCTTACCGTTGCTTCGAGGTTGGAGCGCCACACTAGTAGTTACCTTCAACCCAATGTCACAAACATCTCTTAGACACGCCAGACTACCCATCTGACCATCGTGTAACCTTAGATACTCGTTATTGCGTCTCATCTTAGCTACGCGATATTCGTGTAAAAGAATGTCTAGCGCACTGCATTAATTTAACTGAATCGAGGCCAATTTCACCCTAAACAGGACCCAACCAAGCTACGTACTCCCTTTCGTGTGGACCAGCCCGCACCCCAATGAGACCTGGCCGGCCCAAACCTCGAGGCCAGCCCAAAAACTACATCACCCATATAAATATATATTCTTTTACTTGAAACCCTAAAATCCCTATCACCACCACCTTTAAAAGAAACCCTAGCCGACCTCTCATCCAACCCGAGCTTCCCCCTCCCCTACTTCCGACCAGTCAACACCTCAGGCCGCCACCCCAGCCACCGGCTCACCCCCTCGACACCGGACCACCACCCCAGCCACCGGTACAGTACCTCCATCCACCATCGCCACCATCTCCTTCACCATCACCAAACCTTCCATTAAACCCGAGCCCTTAGCCGACTGCCCCGGCCCCCGGTCACCGCCTCCAGCACCCTCGACCACCACTGTCAGGCGGGACCCCACCTTCCCCGCGACCTGGCAGTTACCCCCTTACCGCCCTCAGCCTGCACCGCCGCTGCCAAGACTGCTGCTGCCGCTGCTGCATCTACTGCAGTTGCTGCCAACGTCGTTGCTACTTTACTGGCCGTCGACCGGAGATCCGTCAATCGCCGGAGGACACGACGACGAGACAGAACCCCCCCTCTCATTCTGTCGATCAGGTACTCGTCCACCAGCCCTTCCTTCCTTGTATCCTATCGTCATACCATCGTGTCGTCGTGTCGCGTATAGACACTAGCTAAATAACATTAACCTATATAGTTGTGTATGCATGAATGTATGTTAATCAAATTGGATGTTAATAAATACATTAGTAGTACCCTAAATTTATGACCTATTATCGAAGACTAGTAATTCACCTGAACACCTGGACATACACCAAGTATGCTTAAACAGAGAGAACAAGGACATGTATTCGTACAGATCAGAAATAGCTGGTAACCCATAACTTCGATAACCTATTATCGTGAGGGACACGGTAACCGAGGATAGGACACGGGTGTACCCTAGCTACGTGCACACGAGACTCTGTAGGCGATCAACCGTGATCTTGCGACAGTACCAAAGAGCAGTGTCGTAGTTGTGTATGTATTATTTAGTGTCTGATGACAGTAATTGCTATATTATTATTGTGTGTTTAGGGTTATTAGATCAGACAGGAGATACTGCAGGAGCAGGCTATTGGCTTTCACAGCTTGAGGACCCAGGCAAGATACCTTGCCATATTTACTGTCTAATTTAAATTATGCATATGTTGTATGATTCTTGTTGCTTTATTTCATATGACTGTGCACGTCCGAGATTTACTCGGGTGCAGTCGACGGATGCGTCGATGATTTAGTGTACTTGACCTAGTCACTAGTAGACTCACCCCAGTTAGGAGGATACGCTGATATCTTCCAAGACCTGACACTCTTACACATTTCATAGTGGCAAATTCATATTGGGATGCGGGTCCACGTACTCGACTAGCTATCGGTGCATGTGACATGCATCACGGTTAGTACGTAACTCAGGATTATTTATTTGTAGAGACTGGCATATAGATACATGGTATGCACGTCGAGTATTCGACTAGTGTATCTACATTGGGTGAGGAGGACAGCTAATAGACGTATGGGATACACATATTGGACTCCGTTGTATCCGGAGGAGCCACGGATCCAATGACTTCCTTTATTGCAGACACCACGCTCTTCGGAGTGATACGGACGTATATATATTGCAGATATCTCATTCTTCGGAATGATGGACGTTACAGATACCACGCTCTTCGGAGTGTTGGACGTTATGTCTACGCCTACCCATACGTACCAAAGTTATCTTCACTTTGCATTCACATAGATGGTTAGCACACCCCTTACTTTATTGTATTTATTTTATTCAGTATTTATATATATATATATATATATATATATATATATATATATATATATATATATATATATATATGGCATGCTTCTATGTATCTTGTTACGTCCCTCTGAGGACCTGGTACCTTTCCAGATTTGGACGAGGCATATTACCCCACAGTATACGGCCTAGGACAGGAGACGAGGTACGCTACCGCGGAGGAGCTAGAGTTGTTACCGTCAGAGTTTCCGTGAACAATTGGTAGGCCTTCTGCCTAGGATTGGGAGCATCATTATCTAGTCAGCCGATTCCCTAGTCATTACACTTTTATCTATCATTCAGTACTTTTAATTCGTCATAGTAGTGGGTTTGTCTCCACCAGACATTCTTGGTTGTACTATAATATTTTGATACTGGCGTTTATCTTCCAGCAGTTATTATTAGTACATTCTTTCTGTTTATATTGTGGATGAGATTAGATTACTTGTTGTTGATTTATATGGGACCTGCTAGTATATTAGGACAGCGTAGCACTCTTCGTTAGGATCCATTAAATTGGGATACCCTCGGAGATGTGACAGCTGGCTATTGCCACATGGCCTGGTCCCGTGTATTTTGGGACTGGGGCATGACAATCATGAAGGCCTAGAGCATTGGAGAACACAAAGAGATCCATATGAGAGGAGCTTTCTAGGAGATTCCTACCAATCTCTTCTGTGTCCAAATTCTGAATTTTCCAAAGAGGCTACCAAAACACTAGGTAATTCTCTCAATTTCATCAAATTCATGGTTAGAAACACCCCTTGGTAATGTAGAAACATTTACATGGTTATAATTGACTTCCCAATGGTAGATCTAGGCACTAGGAGCCCTTAATTTGGTAGATCTAAGTTGGTGTCATAATTTTGGGGCTCAATTTGGAAAAAATTCCAATTGTGTCCATTGAGTGTGTGTATTATGTCCTAGTGAGGACTATTGATATTTATTTGATGGTGTGAAGGTGTTCTTGTGTCCAAAATTAGACACGTAGAGTCCGTATCATGATATGCCATGATACGTATAGGTAGATTTGGTAAATTTGGTGCATATATGTGTTCTTTTATCCAAAACAGCCCAAATTCGTCATAGATTCAGCCTCGTTTTTAGCAACCATAGCAACTTAGAAATACCATAACTCCTAACTCAGGACTCCGATTAATCTCCCTTTTTTTAAATGAACCGTTCGAAGTTAGCTTTCCAAATATATAAATTAATTGGCCAAATTCGTTCTAGAACTTTATGTAAACTATTTGAGTGTCAAGTGTCCGAAAGTCGAACATGTTTAGTATTTTTACGATTTCGGGAGCTTCCGGATACTAAAATATGATCCGTTTGAAGTTTCGGAAAGCTGATACGAAGGGCTATGACATACTTTAACCCTATAATTTATTGAATAGGTCTAATTGATAAACTATTAGTTACAAGTAGAGAACTGACTATACGACATAGGCCTTTTATGTATCCTATAAGCCTAGGTAGTATGGATATCAAGTGAGTGTAGGGTATCATAGGTTGTCAAGTATATATATATATATATATATATATATATATATATATATATATAAGTGTTAGGTAATAAATGTTAGTTAGTGTGTGTGTTAGTGTTGATACAAGTGGTTATCAAGTGAGCCAAGTATAGGTAAGTTATGTGTCAAGGTATTAGAGTTTGGGGGAGGCAAGGTACTAGTATGACACTTGGTGTCATGTCCCGATTCCCGCAAGGGGCTGATCGTCCTCACTTGGCGCCTTGAGGAACCTTTCGTCCTCGCATGGGCGTGATGTCGTGCAAGTCTAAGTTATGCTTGCACAAGACCAAAGCTTGAACAAGGACAAGTAAGTTATTCAAGACGGAAGCAGCTGCACAATATTGCAGAAAAGTAAAGAAACACAATGGCATACAAAAACAAGCTCTTAATTGATAATTAAAAGTGTTACAAGGGGCGCTTGGCCGAGATTATAATTCACTCAAGCTTTTTCTCTCGATAACAATGACATCATTCCATACATTACATTCCTTTATATAAAAGTAGCTCAAAATATCTTGATACGGCTTAAGGCATCGACTCTAGATTTCTGGGTCCTGGGGATGGGGCTCGGCTATCGCTTCTTCGGACGATCCAGTACCTGCGAACAAGCAAACTGGTGGGGGATCAGCACTTTGGAAAAAATACTGGTGAGTATAAAATCAACGAATAAAAGCAACACTCTTTAAAACCAACACTAAGTAAGCATGTTATAAAATATTTTATTACTAGTGATCTTGCTACTTTTTACCTAGGTTTATTTCATGTATCACAAGATTTGAGTCAGATTACTTCTTTCAAAAATATATCTTTGAAAATGGTTTGCATAAACAATATATTCAAACATGTTAAAGGGACAATGTTCTATCGTGCAATGCGTAGCATGTATCGTGAGTCATATTCATTTAACTCTTAGGAATATAAGCTATCGCTAGTAGACTATTCATCTCAATTCAAGGCAGTAGTGCATCTAGTAGACTATTCAATTCAATTCAATGGCCAGTAGCATATTCAAGTTAAACATGCAAGTCTATGAGCAATACGAGAAAGCAAGCATAATTCAAAAATAAGTACATCACTTATTGGTTATTCTTACCCTTCGCTAAACGGTTATCCCTGCAACAGACATACAAGTTAGTAACAATTTGCATAATCATAAGTGTTTTATTTCTTGTTCGTCCCTGCATCAAACCGTTAGGTATGCAAGAAGGCTAACCTAGCATGCACCCTAACTATATGATAGCCCATGGAAATCCATGATTAGCAGTTGGGACATTCAAGCCCATCTCACTAATAGACTGACACCCTTCCTTAATTCACGAACAGGGTGTCTCCTAGGCCAAACGATTCCCAATGCCCGAAGAACCGATCGAGAGGGTACGTCCTTGTGTACAAGTTTGTCAAGACCGATTCATGAATGCACTTCTATCAAATAACATATAATGCAAGCAAGAAAAAATCAAGCAAACTCTTCTATATAACAATTAATATTAATGTACGGGAAACATAACCATCAATTCTCTTCTTCTTACTTAGCCCAATAATTGATCTACGGGGCACGTAACCATCGATGTACGAGACACATAACCATCGATGTACCGGAGTCGTAACCATCGAGTACTAGCCTATATCATCTCTTTTTTCAGTTCAAGCATTTCAAATAATTCTATCTTTTATACAGTACGGTCAATGAAACATGTTCAAGCAGTTTTCTAGTAAAGCAAGCATGAAAGCAGTTCTTCTATCTTTTTTTGACAAGCATGTAGTTCTACACTAGTTTAGCATATGATACAAAGATAAGTTCAAGCAATCTTTTACTCTTTCTTATTAGCATGGCAGTAGTTCGTTCAATAACCATGTCAATGTGACCTAGCATGCAATATTCTATACTTTTACTTAGCATGGCAAGGTTCGTTCGATAGCGGTGATCGTGTAACTTAGTATACAAAATTTCTATCTTTTCTTAGCATGGCAAGGGTTCGTTCATTAGGCAAGCAATACGAGTTCTCTTATTAAGCATGCAGAGTCAGGTTCTATCATTCTTCTTATGAAAACTATCTTCTTAGAACAAGCAGTATAAAACTCAGATTCATTATTAAGGCGTACAAGAATCAGAGAATGGAGTTCCGCTCACTCACCCAGATCAATCGTCTTGTGTTTCGATCGAGAAACTCTTCGAGAAGGCTTCCGTTCGAGCCAGCCACACTTGTACATAGTGCCAATACAAAGTGGGGCACTACACTTGGGTACCATGAGGATATTGGTATCATGACATGCATGTATCATGAGTGAGGGTAAGTGAGTATGAGGGCTTGATTAAGGTATCCTATTTGGTATCAAGTATTAGTATTAGAGTTAGTTGGGGGAATATCTAGAAGGATAAGGTATTTGTCAAGATACTAAGATATTGGGTATTACAACTAGGTAATGGGTTATATCAAGATATCAAGTGCCAAGAGTAGGGTGAGTATCTTGGATGTAAGGTAAGTGTAGGTTATGGTCATGGGTTAGTATCTTGGGGTTTGGTATCATATGATACTAAATGTGGTACCATGGTAGCATGTATAAACAAGTGGGATATGTGTGGGATAAATTAGAGTGTGGTATCCTAGGATGTATCAAGGTATTTAGAATACCAAGATACCAAAATATTAGAAATAGTATGAGGTAATACTAGGATACTAAGGTAATGTTATGATATTAGGTATTGGATTAAGATACCATGGTAAGGGTAGTGTCTAGCTTGGATAATGGGTTAGGTACCAATGTATGAGTTAAGGTATTGGGTATTGGTCAAGGTAATGGTATTAGCTAAGGTATTAGTCTAGAAACTAGGATACAGGGTAATATGTTAAGGTATTGGTTAAGGTCCAAGATACGCAATGATAGATTATCGTAGTGGCAAGGTTGGATTGGTGTCCGAGTCCTTACCTGTAAGGTTGAATATACTTACTGGTAATGGTCTCATAGGAGTAGATAGAGTATATGCCTCATGGAGAGTTATAGTGTGTGGGAGAGTTTCTCGCGAGGCTGATAGATTTTCCTATATGCGATTATGATGTCGTCCTTGGGATGGATTGGTTGAGTCCAAGATACGCAATGATAGATTATTGTAGTGGCAAGGTTATCTTTCGTGTACCTGGTGGGGAGGAGTTCTTATTCTTGAGAGGTGCAGTAGAGTCACTGGAGGTTACACTAATGATGGCAGAGAATGAGGAGGCACAGTTTCCCAGAGTAGTTTATGAGTTTTCTGACATATTTCCCGACGAGATAATAGGTGTACCACTAGTTAGAGACGTAGAGTTCTATATTTATTTGATCCCGGGAGCAGAGCCAGTATAAGAGAGGGTTTATAGGATGTCACCATCTGAGTTAGAGATCTTGTACCGGATGATTGGGAGTTGAGAGCCAAGGGATTCATTAGACCTAGTGCATCGCGTTGGGGAGTCCCGTTACTTCTTGTTAAAAAGAATGATGGTTCATCGCGTTTAGTTATTGATTATAGAACACTAAATGCGGCAACCATTAAGAACAAGTATCCCTTGCCCATGATAGATGACTTGTTTGATCAGCTCAATGAGGCAACTATATTTTCTAAGATCAATTTGCAGTCTGGGTAGTATCAGATCAGAGTCAGAGAGCAGGATATATCTAAGACGACGTTCAGATCTAGATATGGTCATTAGAAGTTCCTAATTATGCTATTTGGAGCAACCAATGCAACAACTATATTCATGTCTCTCATGAATATCATCTTCATGCCTTACTTAGACCACTTTGTGATAGTGTTTATTGATAATATCTTGGTCTATAGTAAGAGTGAGAAAGAGTATGGGTAGCAACTTTATGTAGTTCTTTAGATTCTTCGAGAGCATCAACTGTACGCGAAGTTCAGCAAGTGTGAGTTCTGGCTTGATCGTATCTCATTCTTGGGACATATTATTTCTGGTGGATGAGTCGAGGTGGATCCCAAGAAGGTGGAGGCTATTGAGAGTTGGCCAGTACCCCGTACATCTTCAGATGTGCACAATTTCCTGGGTCTAGCAGGCTACTACAGACGCTTTGTGGCAGAATTTGCTAGAATCTCCGCACCCTTGACATGGTTGACGTGTAAGGATGTATGCTTTGAGTGGTCAGACGCTTGTCAGATTTTTTTTGAGAAGCTCTAGCGAAGTTTTATTTTGGCTCATATTCTGACACTTCCTGTGGGACCAGGTGGGTTCTCAGTGTATTGTGATACTTCAGGAGTGGGACTAGGGTGTATCCTTATGCAGCATGGCAGAGTGATAGCTTATGCGTCTCGGCAGCTTCGAGATCATGAGAAGAGTTATCCGACGCATGATCTTGAGTTGGCAGCAGTAGTGTTGGAACTTAAGCTCTGGAGGCATTACCTATATGGTGATCGAGTGGAGATCTTCACAGACCACAAGGGCTTGAGATATATGTTCACACAGAAGGAACTCAACATGTGTCAGAGGAGGCAGCTCGAGTTATTATCGGACTACGATCTTGACCTTCAGTATCATCCAGGAAAGGCCAATGTCATAGCAAATGCCTTAAGCAGGAGAGGAGACAGAACAACGCCATATTTTGGAGGATCTGCAGAAGATGGGTATCGAGGTAGTATTACCTGGTAATATCGGTTTGATGGCGAGTCTGCAGGTTCAGTCTTCTATAGTTGAGAGGATCAGAGCAAACTGGAGATGTCAGGCTTCAGCATCTCAGAGCAGAGTGTGAGTCAGGACGCAGACCAAAGTTGATCATTCATGGGGATGAGACTCTCAGGTTTGGGAGTCGACTTTATATGCTGAGAGGAGATATCCGGCAAGAGATTATGTCAGAGACCCACAGTTCTCAGTACTAAGTGCATCCAGGAGGGACGAAGATGTATCGGGAAATTCGTCAGCACTTCTGTTGGAATGGTATGAAGAGAGAGATATCTCGGTTCATTTCTTGATGTTTAGTCTATCAGCAGGTCAAGGCTGAGCATCAGAGATAGGCCGGACTACTCCAGCCTTTAACGATTCTGGAGTAAAAGTGGGACCATATTACTATGGACTTTGTGACTGGTCTTCCTAGATTCCCGTCTGGCAGAGATGTTATATGGCTTATAGTGGATCGACTCATGAAGGTTACTCACTTTCTTTCTTTCAGAGTAGGCCAGTCTACAGAGCAGCTAGCTGAGATATACATGAGAAAGATAGTTAAATTGTATGGCGTACCAGTTAGCATAGTCTCAGATAGAGATTCGTGGTTCATGTCTTATTTCTGGCAGAGCCTACAGCTGAGTCTAGGTACTAGGTTGAAGTTCAGTTCAACCTACCATCCGTAGACAGACGGGCAGTCGGAGCATACTATTCAGACTTTGGAGGATATGCTTCAAGCTTGTACACTTAACTTCGGTGGATCTTGGGAGGATCACTTGCATTTAGTAGAGTTCTTCTATAACAATAGCTTCCAGACGAGCATTCAGATGGCACCCTTTGAGGCTTTGTATGATAGGAGATGCAGATCACCGTTAGCTTGGGATGACATTGGTGAGAGGCAGATGCTTGGTCCATAGATGATTGCTCAGTCGGTTGGAGTGATCAGGAAAATAAGAGAGCATCTTAGAGTGGCTCAGGATTGCCAGCGTCAATGGGCGGATCAGCACCGTCGTCATCTTGAGTTCTCTGTCGGCGACCATGTATTTTTGAGGATTTTGATTACCCATGGAATTATCAGATTTGGAGTACGGGAGAAGCTTAGTCCCAGATATATAGGCCCGTTCGATATTCTCGAACGAGTTAGAGACGTATCATATCGTCTAGATCTTTCACCATCGCTTTATGAGGTGCATGACACCTTTCACGTATCTCAGTTGTGCCTCCAGACCTGAGCCATATCCTGGATCATTCTGAGTTGGTCGTTGGTACCGACCTATCATATGAAGAGAGGTTGTGTCTATTTTGGACCAGAGGGAGAAGGTTCTCAAGAACCGGACTATCGAATTAGTTTGAGTTGCTTGGGGGCATCACTCACTGGACGAGTCGATGTGGGAGCACGAGGATGATATGCGTACTCGTTATCTAATTCTCTTCGACTTGGGAGGTATACTTATTCGTATACCCATGTCCTATCTTAGCTTATGCCTATGATTGATTTGTTAGCTTATCTGTTATATGTTATTGTTTTATTTTCTGATTTCCTGTTATTGTCCAGGAAATTTCATGCTCACATGAGTTTCTGACTTATTATAGTTTCGTGCTTTCTTGTTTGGATTTTCATTTTTGTTTATTTTGGATACTTATAAAAATTCCGAGGATGAAATTTTTCTAAGGAGGAAAGATTTGTGAGACTCGTCTCACAGTATTCGTATTTTATGCGAATATGTATTTTGTGCAAGTTATTATATTTTATTGGATCTCGAGGAAGCTCAAAAATTCTCAAAATTGAAACTTTACTACTTGACCGGCATACCGACGGTATACCACAGTATACCGACGGTATACTGCCCGACAGATATTTGTTTCACTTTTAAAAATATTTTCAAGATATTTCTCTATAAATAGTACTCGAGATATTTTATTTCTTTCTCTTTCTCTTCTTTTCCTTATTTCTTTCTCGATCTTGGAAGCATGGTCTTGAGACATGGAGTGTAGTTTTTGAACCCCTTCGTGGTGGTGGACTAGAAGGTTTAGGCTGGGAGCTCGCGTTAGACAAGTTCACCTTGCCGATTTCGTAAACTTTGTTTACTTTCAGTCATTTTACTTTCCTGGAGTTTTGGTTATTGCTTTTTAGCTTAGACTTGCTTTACTATTGTTCATCTCGTATTTTCTATCCTTTTGACTGTCTCGGTTTTGATTTCTGGTAAAATCTAGTTCCGTCCCTTTTTGGTAACTCGGTAACGGAAACGGTACCGGAGTTGTGACCGTGAGATTTAGTCCATATTGTGATATGTGACTTACCCTAGACTTGGCTTCTTGTTAGACTTGATTCTGATAATTTTTGGGGTTGATTTGGGTCCCAAAAATTAGACTTGACTTAACCTTGTTTATTCTTGGAAACCGGCATACCGACGGTATACTACAGTGTATCGACGGTATACTGATTTCGACCGACTTAATTTTTATATATTTTTCTGTGAACTCTATCGGCATACCGACGGTGTACTACAGCGTACCGACTGTATACTGATCCTGTTGATATTTGTTGACCAACTTCAGGATATTTGTCTTGGCCAGCATACCGACGGCCTACTGGGCTCTGCCGATGGTATACCGATTTGTGGAACTTTATTTTCCAGTAATTTTTGCCTACTTAGAACGACATACCGACGGTATACTACAGTATACCGACAGTATACTGATTTGTTGGAATCCAGAACTTGTTGTATTTTTCTTATCTCTGGACCGGTATACCGATGGTGTACTGGACTGTATCGACGATATACCAATCATGCTCTTTCTTTAGAAATTTTTGGTTTTCGTAATTTCATGTCGATACTTCTGGCTTTTGCTTGGACACATGACTTGACCAGATTTGGACATGAATTTACATGGCTTCAGATGACTTGACTTGACTTGGCTTTACTCGATTTTACCCGAATTTGCCCGGCTACACGTGATTTGACTGGACTTGACTTTGCATGACTTTACATGGCTTCATCGGACATGGCTTGACTTGGTTTTACTTGTTTTTGTCTGGTTGAACATGGCTTTACATGGTTGTACATATCTTTACCTGGTTTCACATGGCTTTACCTGGCTTTACCTGGATTGACATGGCTTCACTTGGCTTTACCTGGCTTCACTTGGTTATACGTGGCTTGGTTGTTGTCATGTCTTACATGAGTCTGTTTGTGCAATGTATATTAAAGTTGTTTATATTACTATTAGAACTTGTTTTATTGCATCATGTTTAGGATAGATTCTGCGGAATGCTACATCCGGATTCATACAAGAAGCTGCTATGGGTTAATAACTAGAGATTCACTTAGTACATGGCTAGAGATTTTCCTAGATTGAATACAGTCCTGGTTATTCATACAGTTATCTTGAGGAGTATCCAGTAGTTTATATTATGGAGTATCTTGAGGAGTATCCAGTGCTGGTTTGTGCATATAGATACCCCGAACGGACTGCAGGGGCATGCGATCAGAAGGAACTATTGCATCGCGTTGCATTATAATTGTTAGTAATTAGGATTGTGATAACCCTAGTTAATTAAAGTATCAAGTCGTACTTGTATGACTTGCCGTAATTTATGGAAGATGGTTAGTCTAGGCTTTACATGATCACACTTTTATTTTCTGTACTTATTACTCTATTGCTTATCAGTTCAGGATATGTCTCATTGCAGGTTTACAATATCTCTTTTACTATCCTGAGATCTTTTACATTCAGTCTTTACCTTCAGTATTTGTATTGCTTGTGATGTTGATTTAAGTTCCTAGATTGGCTTTATTTATGGTACTTGCTATTTAGGGGGTCTGACCCCACTGGTTTTGTATGGCCAGATCCAGTAGCAGCACCGGAGGATCTTTTGTACTTTTATGAGGATGGTGGCCACCAGGAGCACCAGGCCGCTTGAGTGAGTTTTCTTACTTTTTTACTCTGATGTACATTCTACTTTTGTTGGCGTTTAGCCACCGAACAAGTGTTTAGCTCGTGTTTTGGTTTGATCAGTTAGCCTACGGGCATTAGCATGATTGACATATCCTAGGGTTGATCATGTATGACTCAGATTCTACCTAGTTTATTCATTCTGTGTTTACTAGCATCATGATCATCTGTATATTATAGTTTGAGACGCTTTACTATTATATTTCAGCTGATCTTATATCTTGTTATTATTCATGTTGTTCTTGTGATTAAGATACTAGGGTTTGTTGGACCTAGGCTTAACTGATAGTTTATAGTAGTGACCCCTCATGTCTTACAGCTTTACCGTATATGCAGAGCACCAGAGTGCTCTAAGTATACGTAGCTGGCCTTGTCAGCCCCGCTGTAAACACCCAGAATTTTTTAGAATTTAAAAATAAATTTTTGGGATTTTTCTGAGATTTTTAACTAATTAAAATAAATATTTTCTGGTATTAAATAAATTGTGTGATTTTATTAAATATTAAAATATTATTAAAATAATATTTTTGGGTGTAAAATAAAATATTAGACATACTGTAATTTTTCTGGAATTTATTGGACCCCAGAACTATTTTTAAAGACCTAAAACTAAGTTTTTAAATAAACCAAAACAAACCGGATTAAACCCAGTTGAACCGAACCGGTTTAATAATAAACCAACCCATCTGAACCGAACCCATTAAACCAACAGTAACAGGTCAGATTCGGATCCGTACCCGCTGACCCGCCTACCCGAACCCGACCCGATAACACTAATGAACAGTAACTGAAACCTAATTCCCCCCCCCCCCCGACTCTCCGTCTCCGCCGAGGCCGTCCGCCGCCCCTTCGTCTCCCTAACCACCGCCCTACCCTTTGCCTTCGCCTCCCCGCCGGTCGTAACCGCCGTCGCCGCCGGTCTCGTCGACTCCCGAACCGCCAACCCCTCTGGTCCCCGCCCTCTCTATAAAACCCCGGCTCCTCTCCATCATCAACCACGACCCCCGAGCTCCACCGGCCACCGCCACCCGAACGACCAGCAGCCACCCGACTCCGTCGAAGACCGACGACCCCGATCCTCTCCGGTGAAGCCCCGGCGACCTCGACCCAGCCGACCCGGCCACACCCCGCTGTCGACGAGCACCGTCAACCGGCAGTCGCTGCGCCGAGCCACCGCGTGTACACGACATGTAGTGGATATCGATCCCTCGTTCTGGTAAGCGCTTCTCTCTCCTCGTTACCTCATTTTTTGATCAGTCTGTTATGACGCGTAGACCTCGTGACCCTCTCGAAAACCATGCAATTAGTTCGGGGTATCGCATCCTGTGTCGGTCGCAAACCGCGACGCAAAATCAGGAAAATAAATCCCAATTTCTAAAAATTCAGAATTTGTTCCGAACTCCCCGGTTCACAACCATTTTACGCACAACCTATTAACTAATTCTAAAAATCACATGAACAGTAATTTAGACCATATGACCAAGTTTAAAACCATATTTTAGTTTAATTTATAGTGTTGTAGATTGTATGTTATTCGAGGGTAAAATGACCAAAATATTGGTTATTTAAAATCCTAATTTTTCCTGGACTGGGTGTGCCCCGCTAAACGAGGCGACTTGGTCATGTGCGAACTTCACCAAAAGGTGTGCGCCGTTAATATGGGCGTGTGGGATTTTGCAGAAGTTGATTTGGATGTGCGTGCACACCGGAATCAACTCGTATCCGTTGACAACGCCCAGTATCGGCCATGTTCTGAAACTCATTGTAACTTCGTGTACGCTCGTCGTTTCGAAACGAAACTTGTGCCATCGGACTCGTAGCGATACGCTGGTCCTGTGACCCAAGTTTGGTTCGATTCTGAGAACGTTGACAAAATCCCGTATCAGGGACCTTACGGCTCCACTTGACGGGCGATTTTGTGATCGGCTCATCGGAATCCAGTTTTGGACATACCGTTGGGTTCGTATCACCGTTCTGGACTTGTAGACACTAAGTTTGATGAATTTGGAGAACTTTATCTCTGGCACATTTTTCGGTGCGAAGTGGGCCACATGTGGACCCCGCTTTGACCAGAAACTGTCAATCTTGCCCCTGTGTCCAAATTGGACTTATGGACAGGCAATCGTAGCTATTTGATATCTTCTGAACATGATGGTAATGATTATTTCAGCAACCAGAGGAGTACCTGCAGATCCCGCTGTCACTACCACATTTTCTAGGAAAGGGTATTTTGGTAATTTCCTATTTAAATAAATATTGTGCATGGTAAATAATTATTTGTTGTATTATTTAATTGTTGTTAGTTATTATTTAATTATTTTGGACTTATTTTAGTGGACCCAACTAGTTTAGTTTGGACCCATGGACCAACATGAATTAAATAGTTAGACTTGGCCCATTTAGAAAGCCCATAGTTAAGGAGATGGATTAAATTAATTAAATGATTAGACTAGAAGCTTCCTTCCTTAATTATTTCTTCATGAGAGGCCCCAAGGGGTACATTGAACATTTTACAATTGCTTGGGGGAGGGGCTATGGCCGGCCTATTAATGAGGGGGGGAAATTTCTCTCTCCTCTCATTTCATTCCAAATCTAGATCTAGAATTTTCCCACTACCAAATTCCCTCCATTCCCAATCCAATTCCCTACCAATTTCATTCCAAATTCTTCCCAATTCACCATTAGAGAAGAAGAAAGCAAGGATCTAGAAGAAGGAAGCAAGGATCTACAAAGAGGAGCAAGGATCTACAATTTGGAAGCAAGTTTATCTCAATTGGAGGTTTCATTGGGAATCCATCTCCCAATAGGTATAATTCAGATTTTTCCCATTTAAATAGCTTCTAAATCTGGGATTTAATCATGTAAAATCAACCTATATGTATGTACTACCCATAGGACTTTGTTTTGTGTTCATAGGAGACCCATGGAGAAAGTTATGGTGCTTTTTGTATCAATTTTGTTGGAATTCCGAATTTACATTTTGTTGTGTGTGTCAATTGATCCTATAGATCAATTGGACATGAGATTTGTGTTTGAGGCTAGTGTCGTGTCCATATTGGGATACTTGTGGTTCGTATCCCAACTATTTGGTGATACGTGTCATTTGGGGGTTTTCCTCCGACACGGGGCTTTGAACATGTCGTATTTTGACACGGACACATAGATCTACTTTTGACACTTTGATTTGTTCATAAATATTATTTGTGATTTGTTTGTGTCCTTCGGGGTGCATTTGGTTGTGTGTTGGACTCGTGTCGCATGCGTATCCTAGATCTAGTGGGATACGGTGAGATACTCTCCAATTGTGTGTATTTTGCATAGATCTAATTAATTGTGGTTCAATTCTTCATTTATAATTAGTAAATATATATGGATATTATATATTTATTTTGTGTATTTATTATAGTAATTATTGTAGCATAGATCTATATTTTGTGTGTGCTAATATAATGTACAATATAATATGTAGCTTTCTTGCATGCAAATATATATGTTACTACTTGTTAAATAATATAATTTATACATAAAATATTTTATAAAATATATTTATGTGTTTGATTGTGTAATTGTATTATTTATAATTATTATGAACTTATTGTATATTAATGTATATATTTTAGGTGTGCTTCTAGCCATATAAAATATGTACATTAATATGTACATGAGTTTGTAACAATTGGTATTTAATTATAAGTGTAGATGTGTATATATATAAGTATATAATTATTAGTTATTTAATTATATTGTATTGTGATTTTATTGTATATATATATATTGTTATATATATATATATATATATATATATATTGATTGTTTTAGTAACAGTGAATTAATGACAGTAAAACTGTCATTAATTAGCCGATACAGCAGCCGCTGTAACTCTGTGCATTTAAATGCATTTAATGACAAATCTGTCATTAATTAGCAGTGGGCGGGTCTGAGCGGATTTTCCGCGACAGTCTTTCTGCGACGGTTTTAAACTGTCAGCGATCCAGTCGGCAGTAGGAATTGTATTCAGTTTTTTCTGCGACAGTTTTTCGGTGACAGACAAAACTGTCACTATTAGCCGTTTTAATTAAATTGTATTCTTAGCTCACTGTTTTCAGTGACGCTTTGACAGATTTAATGTATATATTATATATTGTATTTGTATATATTTATATGTATATATATATGTGTTTTGTGAGGTATAATAATTGTTATAATATAGTATTTTAATTATATGAATATTGGGTTGTATATATATATTTTTAAGGTATATATTAATTGTATTATTAGTATACTTTGTGTGAGTTTCTTTTGGAATCTAATTTGATTCCTAAATTGTTGTATTTTATTTTTATATTATTTTATGGATGTTTTGTGAGGTTGACTTTGGGTTTGACCATGTTTGACTTTAGTGGACTTTAGAGTTGACCATAGTTGACTTTTGCCTTAGAATTGAGTTATTAACCTAGAAGTTGTCTAGTTTGACTTGTTCTCTTTCCGGGACCTTGTTTTAATGTTGTATTCCATATCTAGGTCTTCGAGGCACCGAGTCAGACATTTGTGAGACTGTTCTTTGGACTTCAGGCGAGTACATTCTCTGATAGTTTCTCATTTATGATATCCTCTATGTTCGTTGTATCTAGTGTAGATTTACATGTTCTCTTGACACTATTGTTACACGGATTGGTATATCCGGATCTCGTCATGAGATGTTATTCCTTGGTATATGGTGTATATGGTGCAAGTATTGTTTCATTGGTTATCTTGTACATGTACAGACACCGATTTTCGGGAGGAGTCGCTCTCTTCTTGGGGAATCTCGTGCCATAACGTACCGTGGTTGGATCTATTATACCAGTCGGGGGTGGGGAGTATTTTAGTGTAGATATGTGATCATACCCTCCTTGTGCATGTCTTATTCCTTGTGAGTGTTGATCATACACCGCACGTATAATCAGCCAGGCCATTATACTCTTGTGCAAGTTCCCAAGCCGATCACATGTTAAAGCTAGTACTCACACACTTAGTCATTAGTATTCTTGTTCCATCAGCATATTGTTCATTATTGTATTTCTTTCCAGTACTTCCTTATTGTCTATACATTTCTTGTATCTATTTATGCATCTTGTTTATCCACAGCTATTTACTGTTACATAGTTTTTATCATTATTTGAGAACTGCTGTTAGGGTTGTACTCTGCTCCTTCCTGACTGGAAATATTTTTCCAGATGACACTGAGGAGTACCCTACCTACTATGGACCCCAGGATGTTGTGGGTTTAGATTCTGAGACCCTGGCTCAAGAGGGACTTATCCCAACTGAGACAGTTGACCCTGGAGTTGTAGCTTTATAGTTTTGTAGTATTCTTTTGTACTGGATTTGTCTCCAGCTTATTTCTGTTTTTCTTCAGACTCATTGATGTATTATTTTAGACTCATGAGTTGTATTGTGACTATTCTATTCTTTATCTGATTCGTGCTCATTCTATCTTAGTTCTGTGATTGAGTATTTTATCATTATTGGTGGTTCATTATATTAGATAGATTATCTAGACAGCGTTCTACCGCCGATTCTACGGCGTAGGCTGGGCGTTGTTTCCGACTAGTACCCTTACACCGGGTGCGGGTCGTGACACGTTTTTGGTGGTGGCCCATGCAGGTCTAGCTTCACAAGTATGTGATGTCGTGGTAGTGCGACAACTTAGTTGTACTACTGCGAGCCTGCAATAGGATATAGGATATAGGATATAGGCTGAGATACTCAATCACATCTAGGAAAATTCTTTTGATTCAACTATTCTCCTTTGACATTGATACTTGATCCCTTAAACTGTCCTTTCCTTGATGTCTTACATCTTGTGCCATATTGATTCTTTCTTTCGCTTTGTCTCAGGATGCCGCCTAAGACTAGATCACAGCAAGGGAGAGCAGTTTCTGAGAGGTCTGCGACATCCCGAGGGCCTGCACCAGTCACTTCTTCGGTGATTGGAGTGTCAGCTGCTTTCGTAGGTCCACCACCTACTCAGAGGACTGTGCCAGCTATATCTGAGGGGCTTCCACCTCCACCTCCTGTGCCAGCAGAGGCGTCACAGATGTTTACTCTATTTCGTGAGATGCTCGAGGCACAGAGGGCCCAGTCAGAGGCACATCAGAGACAGACCGACGTTCTACGGCAGGGCATCGAGAGTGCTCATCAGCTTGCTCGTGCTGTAGTCGAGAGAGGAGTTCCGATCCAGCAACAGGTTGTTCCTCAAGTTGCTCAGCTTCGACCAGGCAACATTCAGGACTTCAAGAAACTGGAGCCTAGGGTTTTCAAAGGGACGGAGGGCATCGTCTATGCTGATGATTGGCTCGAGGACATTGAGCGTCTTATGAGGGTGTCCCGTCTTTCTGAAGATCTGAAGGTTGAGGTGGTAGGACTTCAACTGTTCGACATCGCTCGTACTTGGTTCAGGAATGAGCCGGTTCTGGTTGACGCAGGACAATCTTGGGAGGTATTCAAGGACCTTTTCAAGAAGAAGTTTTTCGCTCGGATAGACAGGCTTGACTTGGGGAGACAATTTGAGAGTCTCATTCAGGGGAGCATGTCTGTGGAGGAATACGCTGCGGAGTTCGGTAGGCTGAGCCGATTTGCAGAGTATCTGGTGAGGGAGCCGGAGGTTCGAGCTATTCGTTTCCGAGAGGGTCTAAACTGGGAAGTGAAGATTCTCATTCCGTCTTTTTATGAGACATACTCGGAGATACTTGCGGAGGCACGCAAGGTTGAGCGGGATCTGGGTTTGAAGACCAAGAGAGACCGTGATTCTTTTCTGGGGGCCAACGGCAGTGCAGTATCTGCCAAACGTCCTCATTTCCAGTCCAGACCTTTCCAGCAGCCACAGCAGAACCAGACTCCAGCTAGAGCGCCTTTTCACCAGGCACCTCAGCAGTAGAGACAGTTACAGCAAGCTCTATGCAACTTCTGCAAGAAGCCCGGCCACATCTGGGAAGTTTGCAGAAAGAGGCTAGGAGTTTGTTTGTATTGTGGTACTGAAGGGCATCAATTGAGGGAGTGTCCTCGTCGTGCAGTTCAGGGAGCAGCTCCAGCTCCGAGGGCACAGACAAGACCACCTGCAGCACAACCGAGGGGACCGCTTCCGACACAGCAGCAGCATTTTGTCCAACATCAGCAGGGAGGTGCTCGGCAGGGACGAGCGTTTGCTATGACCGTCGAAGAGGAGGAACCCACCGGAGATGTCATCGCAGGTTCTATTCTTCTTGATTCCATTCCAGCTTTAGCTTTGTTTGATAGTGGTGCTTCCCATAGTTTTGTATCTGTTTCTTTTGCTCTAAAGCATGGTTTGGTAGCTGAGTCTTTGCTTAGGACTTGCAAGATCATGACCGGGGGAGGCATTATCCTGGTTAATGATATTTGCAATGATCGGAGAGTTACTCTGGGAGGCCGGGAGTTGAGTGCGTGTCTACTTGTAATGCCACTTCCGAGCTACGACATTGTACTCGGGATGGATTGGTTGAGTAGGCACCGTGCTAGCATAGATTGTAGAGGAGGTAGAGTTTTGTTTGGTTCGCCAGGAGAGCCAGAGTTCGAGTTTGCTAGAGGAGCTGCAGAGCAGGGAGAAGGCATTATTTGTGGAGCTATGGTGGAAGACAAGGAGTTGC
This sequence comes from Iris macrosiphon, assembly GCA_036927795.1. Taxonomy (NCBI): domain Eukaryota; kingdom Viridiplantae; phylum Streptophyta; class Magnoliopsida; order Asparagales; family Iridaceae; genus Iris; species Iris macrosiphon. The sequence goes on from JAYESA010000021.1 coordinate 1,122,069, forward strand.
CGCATCCGTTGATAGCAGAATTCTTGGATGTGTTTCCTGAGAAATTGCCAGGATTGCCGCCAGATCGAGATGTTGAATTTTCTATAGACTTGGTGCCAGGTGCAGAACCAATTTCGCAGCATGTCTATAGAGTAAACAACAGCGAGCTGGTCGAGTTGAAGAAGCAGGTGGACGAATTGCAGGATAAGGGGTTTATCAGATCGAGTTCTTCACCATGGGGAGCCCCGGTATTGTTTGTACCGAAGAAGGATGGATCGGTGCGTATGTGCATTGATTACAGGGCTTTGAATAATCTCACTATCAAGAATAAGTATCCTTTGCCACGGATTGATGATCTGTTTGATCAGTTGAGTGGTGCGAAGGTATTTTCTAAGATAGATTTGAGATCAGGCTACCATCAGGTGAAGGTGAAGCCGGAGGACATACCGAAGACTGCTTTTAGAACTCGGTATGGTCAGTACGAGTTTATGGTGATGCCGTTTGGTTTGACTAATGCACCGGCGGTATTTATGAACTTGATGAACAAGGTGTTCCACCAGTACCTTGACAAGTTCGTGGTGGTGTTCATCGACGACATACTCATATACTCGAAGACACCGGAGGAGCATGAGGAGCATTTGAGGATTGTGTTGGATGTGCTGAGGAAGGAGAAGTTGTATGGGAAGTTGTCCAAATGTGAGTTTTTCTTGGACAAGGTGGAATTCTTGGGGCATGTTGTGACTGGTGACGGTATTTCAGTGGATCCGAAGAAGATTTCAGCAGTGGAATCTTGGAAGACTCCGAGTTCGGTAGCAGAGATCAGGAGTTTCTTGGGATTGGCAGGCTACTACAGGAAGTTTGTGCAAGATTTTTCGAGGATTGCCGAGCCGATGACCAGACTCACAAGGAAGGATGTGGAGTTTGTTTGGACGGAGGATTGCCAGGTTGCTTTTGAGGAGTTGAAGAAGAGGTTGACGTCTGCTCCTATTTTGACGTTGCCATCAGGGTTCGGAGGTTTCACTATTTATAGTGATGCATCGGGGAAGGGTTTAGGTTGTGTTCTTCAGCAGCATGGGAAAGTGATTGCCTATGCATCCAGGCAATTGCGTCCTCATGAAAAGAACTATCCTACCCATGATTTGGAGTTGGCAGCCGTCATTTTCGCTCTGAAGTTGTGGAAACATTATTTGTACGGAGAGCGTGTGGAGATCTTCACAGACCACAAAAGCTTGAAGTACGTTTTCACACAGAAGGAGTTGAACATGAGGCAGCATCGATGGTTGGAACTGATGAAGGATTTTGATATCTCTTTGCAATATCATCCTGGGAAAGCCAATGTAGTTGCCGATGCTTTGAGCAGGTATCCGGTAGTTATGTTCTTGACGCAGGATCGATATTTGTTGGAGGACTTGGAGAGCTTGGGCATTGAGGTGATTGTTCCTGGTGGTGCTATGCAGATGTGGGGATTGCAGATACACTCAGATTTGATGGACAGGATCAAGGCAGCACAGTATGATGATGTATCCTTGAGGAGTATCAGAGCTCAGGTGAGAGCAGGATTGGAGGATGATTTCACTATTGCAGAGGATGGATCTTTGAGGCATGGAGTTAGATTGTGTGTGCCTAGTGGGGAGTTGCGTGAGGAGGTGTTATAGGAAGCGCATCGCTCTCAGTATTCCATACATCCAGGTGCTAACAAGATGTATCGGGATATGCGAGAGAGTGTGTGGTGGTATGGCATGAAGAGGGAAGTGGCACAGTTTGTATCCAGATGCTTAGTGTGCCAGCGGGTGAAAGCCGAGAGGCAGAGGCCAGGAGGTTTACTTCAGCCATTACCCATTCCAGAGTGGAAGTGGGAACACATTACTATGGATTTTGTGTCCGGACTACCACGATCTCCAGGAGGGAAAGACGCGATTTGGGTCATTGTTGATAGGTTGACCAAGTCGGCCCACTTTTTGCCTTTCAAGGTGGGTTTGTCTACGGAGAAGCTGGCAGAGATGTATGTGAGGCAGATCGTTAGGATACATGGAGTTCCCGTCAGCATAGTCTCAGATCGGGATAGTCGTTTCACTTCTCATTTCTGGAGGAGTTTGCAGGAGAGTTTGGGCACTCAGCTCAAGTTCAGTACTGCATATCATCCCCAGACAGATGGGCAGTCAGAGAGGACTATTCAGACTCTCGAGGATATATTGCGCACTTGTGTACTAGATTTCGGGGGTTCTTGGGAGGACAATCTCCATTTGGTAGAGTTTGATTACAACAACAGTTACCAGGCCAGTATAGAGATGTCACCTTTTGAAGCTCTATATGGTCGGAGGTGTCGTACTCCTTTGTCTGGGACGATGTTGGAGAGAGAGTTTTGCTTGGGCCAGAGATGGTTGTGGATGCAGCAGAGAAGGTTCAGTTGATCAGAGACAGACTTCGAGTGGCGTAGGACAGACAGCGGCATTGGGCCGATAGCCATCGGAGACCTTTGGAGTTCGAGGTATAGTTTAGATTTTTGTTTGTTCTTGGTTGTTTGTTATAGATTAAGTTCTTAAGGTGGTGTTTTGTTCTAGGTGGGTGGTTTGGTGTTTCTGAGGATTTCTCCGACACGAGGCACGATTCGCTTCGGTGGAGGCGGAAAGCTTAGTCCGCGATTCATTGGACCTTTCACTATTCTAGAGAGGGTCGGTGCAGTTGCTTATAGACTAGACTTGCCACCTGCATTGGAGGGAGTGCATAATGTGTTTCATGTGTCGCAGTTGAGACGATACGTGGCAGATTCTAGTCATGTATTGGATCACTCAGAGATAGAGGTGGGCCCTACTCTTAGCTATCCAGAGCAGCCAGTTGGGATTCTGGATCAGAGAGAGAAGGTGCTGAGGAACCAGACTATTCCTTTGGTGCGCGTCGCATGGAGGCATCACTCTCCGGGGGAGTCTACCTGGGAGAGAGAGGATGAAATGCGAGAGCGTTATCCATATTTGTTTGTACCTTGAGGTATGTTATTTTCTAGTTATGTTCTGTTCATTGTTATGTTCTGTTCATTACTTAGTTGTGATTCTTTAGTTATGTTCTGTGATTTTCTGGGGGTAGTTTTCGTCTTTGAATTTCGAGGACGAAATTATTTTAAGGAGGGTAGACTTGTCACTACCACATTTTCTAGGAAAGGGTATTTTGGTAATTTCCTATTTAAATAAATATTGTGCATGGTAAATAATTATTTGTTGTATTATTTAATTATTGTTAGTTATTATTTAATTATTTTGGACTTATTTTAGTGGACCCAACTAGTTTAGTTTGGACCCATGGACCAACATGAATTAAATAGTTAGACTTGGCCCATTTAGAAAGCCCATAGTTAAGGAGATGGATTAAATTAATTAAATGATTAGACTAGAAGCTTCCTTCCTTAATTATTTCTTCATGAGAGGCCCCAAGGGGTACATTGGACATTTTACAATTGCTTGGGGGAGGGGCTATGGCCGTCCTATTAATGAGGGGGGGAAATTTCTCTCTCCTCTCATTTCATTCCAAATCTAGATCTAGAATTTTCCCACTACCAAATTCCCTCCATTCCCAATCCAATTCCCTACCAATTTCATTCCAAATTCTTCCCAATTCACCATTAGAGAAGAAGAAAGCAAGGATCTAGAAGAAGGAAGCAAGGATCTACAAAGAGGAGCAAGGATCTACAATTTGGAAGCAAGTTCATCTCAATTGGAGGTTTCATTGGGAATCCATCTCCCAATAGGTATAATTCAGATTTTTCCCATTTAAATAGCTTCTAAATCTGGGATTTAATCATGTAAAATCAACCTATATGTATGTACTACCTATAGGACTTTGTTTTGTGTTCATAGGAGACCCATGGAGAAAGTTATGGTACTTTTTGTATCAATTTTGTTGGAATTTCGAATTTACATTTTGTTGTGTGTGTCAATTGATCCTATAGATCAATTGGACATGAGATTTGTGTTTGAGGCTAGTGTCGTGTCCATATTGGGATACTTGTGGTTCGTATCCCAACTATTTGGTGATACGTGTCATTTGGGGGTTTTCCTCCGACACGGGGCTTTGAACATGTCGTATTTTGACACGGACACATAGATCTACTTTTGACACTTTGATTTGTTCATAAATATTATTTGTGATTTGTTTGTGTCCTTCGGGGTGCATTTGGTTGTGTGTTGGACTCGTGTCGCATGCGTATCCTAGATCTAGTGGGATACGGTGAGATACTCTCCAATTGTGTGTATTTTGCATATATCTAATTAATTGTAGTTCAATTCTTCATTTATAATTAGTAAATATATATGGATATTATATATTTATTTTGTGTATTTATTATAGTAATTATTGTAGCATAGATCTATATTTTGTGTGTGCTAATATAATGTACAATATAATATGTAGCTTTCTTGCATGCAAATATATATGTTACTACTTGTTAAATAATATAATTTATACAAAAAATATTTTATAAAATATATTTATGTGTTTGATTGTGTAATTGTATTATTTATAATTATTATGAACTTATTGTATATTAATGTATATATTTTAGGTGTGCTTCTAGCCATATAAAATATGTACATTAATATGTACATGAGTTTGTAACAATTGGTATTTAATTATAAGTGTAGATGTGTATATATATAAGTATATAATTATTAGTTATTTAATTATATTGTATTGTGATTTTATTGTATATATATATTGTTATATATATATATATATATATATATATATATATATATATATATATATATATATATATATTTTGATTGTTTTAGTAACAGTGAATTAATGACAGTAAAACTGTCATTAATTAGCCGATACAGCAGCAGCTGTAACTCTGTGCATTTAAATGCATTTAATGACAAATCTGTCATTAATTAGCAGTGGGCGGGTCTGAGCGGATTTTCCGCGACAGTCTTTCTGCGACGGTTTTAAACTGTCAGCGATCCAGTCGGCAGTAGGAATTGTATTCAGTTTTTTCTGCGACAGTTTTTCGGTGACAGACGAAACTGTCACTATTAGCCGTTTTAATTAAATTGTATTCTTAGCTCACTGTTTTCAGTGACGCTTTGACAGATTTAATGTATATATTATATATTGTATTTGTATATATTTATATGTATATATATATGTGTTTTGTGAGGTATAATAATTGTTATAATATAGTATTTTAATTATATGAATATTGGGTTGTATATATATATTTTTAAGGTATATATTAATTGTATTATTAGTATACTTTGTGTGAGTTTCTTTTGGAATCTAATTTGATTCCTAAATTGTTGTATTTTATTTTTATATTATTTTATAGATGTTTTGTGAGGTTGACTTTGGGTTTGACCATGTTTGACTTTAGTGGACTTTAGAGTTGACCATAGTTGACTTTTGCCTTAGAATTGAGTTATTAACCTAGAAGTTGTCTAGTTTGACTTGTTCTCTTTCCGGGACCTTGTTTTAATGTTGTATTCCATATCTAGGTCTTCGAGGAACCGAGTCAGACATTTGTGAGACTGTTCTTTGGACTTCAGGCGAGTACATTCTCTGATAGTTTCTTATTTATGATATCCTCTATGTTCGTTGTATCTAGTGTAGATTTACATGTTCTCTTGACACTATTGTTACACGGATTGGTATATCCGGATCTCGTCATGAGATGTTATTCCTTGGTATATGGTGTATATGGTGCAAGTATTGTTTCATTGGTTATCTTGTACATGTACAGACACTGATTTTCGGGAGGAGTCGCTCTCTTCTTGGGGAATCTCGTGCCATAACGTACCGTGGTTGGATCTATTATACCAGTCGGGGGTGGGGAGTATTTTAGTGTAGATATGTGATCATACCCTCCTTGTGCATGTCTTATTCCTTGTGAGTGTTGATCATACACCGCACGTATAATCAGCCAGGCCATTATACTCTTGTGCAAGTTCCCAAGCCGATCACATGTTAAAGCTAGTACTCACACACTTAGTCATTAGTATTCTTGTTCCATCAGCATATTGTTCATTATTGTATTTCTTTCCAGTACTTCCTTATTGTCTATACATTTCTTGTATCTATTTATGCATCTTGTTTATCCACAGCTATTTACTGTTACATAGTTTTTATCATTATTTGAGAACTGCTGTTAGGGTTGTACTCTGCTCCTTCCTGACTGGAAATATTTTTCCAGATGACACTGAGGAGTACCCTACCTACTATGGACCCCAGGATGTTGTGGGTTTAGATTCTGAGACCCTGGCTCAAGAGGGACTTATCCCAACTGAGACAGTTGACCCTGGAGTTGTAGCTTTATAGTTTTGTAGTATTCTTTTGTACTGGATTTGTCTCCAGCTTATTTCTGTTTTTCTTCAGACTCATTGATGTATTATTTTAGACTCATGAGTTGTATTGTGACTATTCTATTCTTTATCTGATTCGTGCTCATTCTATCTTAGTTCTGTGATTGAGTATTTTATCATTATTGGTGGTTCATTATATTAGATAGATTATCTAGACAGCGTTCTACCGCCGATTCTGCGGCATAGGCTGGGCGTTGTTTCCGACTAGTACCCTTACACCGGGTGCGGGTCGTGACACCCGCTGATACCAGAGCAGCAGTTGGAAACCAAATCCCAGGCAAGTGTACATTGCCATACTTGTAGTAATTTATTTCATATTATTCTCTTGATCTATTTCTGTGATATATATGTTCAACCTAGGACCGTGTGACATTACTTAACGTCCGACTAATATTCGGGTGTCAACACCTTACGCGGAGTTGTGTAACGTCACCTAGATATGGATATCGAGACCCTATACATTTTTGTGCTTGCATCATCAAGAACGTCATACCATAGGACACTTGACACTGTTCATGAGACAGAATCTTCTAAAGATATTCATGGTGATTCTGTATAGGTTACAGGATTTGTGACATAGATATTGCATATGCTTAGCTATCATTATGACTCGCTGCATCAGTTAGAGGTCATGATCTTGCGTGACATGGACATGAGACGTCGTGGACATGAGACGTGTGATTACATTGGGTGGGAAGAGATACACAGGCTACAGGTTGATATTATACTATTACGGTGCCGTAGCCACTCCGAGCTAGGCTCCTACATGATATCACTGCTACCGGCTCCCTGACACAGAGCTTGTAGTAGTCTCATCCTGAGTTCTAGTGATTCTCTCATTTTGCATATCACTTAGCTGATTACATAGTTTGCCCTATTGATTCATTTCATATACTGCATTTATTTGGCTTGAGTTATTCTTGTACCTTGCTATGTCCCCTGAGGACCTAGAATCTGGATTATGTCCCCAGGTTTAGCAGTGGAGATCTACCCCGAGGTGTACGGGATAGGAGCAGTCATTGGAGCAGTACCAGAACCATAGAACGAGGTGATCACCGAGGATTTCTCTGAGTATCTGATTATTATACTCAGTTATTTCTATTGATAGACTTTTATTTCCTGTCTATTGAATTGATGTATCAAACTCATTATCGGGTTGTTCCCCGAGACTTTTTATTGAGATTTGTTGGATATATTTGATCTTGATTATTCTGACATTTATTTTGTGATTCTCTGTTGTGGATGAGATTAGTATCGTAGATCTTTATTGTTGTTTTACAGCTTAAGTACACCCTGATGGGTCCATTAAATTGGGATTGCCCATTGGTGTGTGCTGTTGGCCATTGCCACGTGTCTAGTCCCTCGATATTTTGGGACTGGGGCGTGATATGGTTTTTTTGGTGGCCCATGCAGGTCAACGACTAAATTGTTTCAGTTTCAATTAAGGAACTGAGCAAGCCTACGACAAGGATATGATAAGTTATAGGATCTCATCCACTTGATTGAATCATTCTTGATCTCTATCGGATTTGAATTTCTTGACTTGCATCCTGCCTTGATTGTTCTATGCGCCTCTTATAGTTTATTTTGGATGCAGAGTAATGGATCCATGAGCAAACAACGAAACTCCTGCAAGAACACCATAAGGTGCTGTAGCCACCTACGGAGAAGATGAAGTGACGCCATTAAGTGGAGATCCCTCCACTCACCCAAGCAGTCAAGCAAATCAGCATGCTTCTAGATTTTTGTGAGATGACATTCCACCTCCGCCGCAGTTTTCTCCACCAATGCCCGTATTCCCACAAGGGTAGGCTATGGACGGACATCAGATATTTTAAATGATCTAAGCAATGATGTAAGCTCAACAGCAGATTCAACAAGAGGCTCAGCGTCACGAGGCAGAGAATTTGCGAAACAGTATAGTGACCGCACTGGAGCAGGCGAACCTGCCAGCTCGACGGCTATCGATGGGTTCTATCACCAATTTTCGCAAGACCCATACCTTTTCAGGCAAGGAGGAGTCCACTGAAGTTCATGAGTGGCTCACAAACACTCAACATCAATTAGAAGCAGCTGAGCTTCCAAGGGAACGTTGGATGACTGTCGTCCGGATGCAATTGACGGACAATGCACATCACTGGTGGCTATCTGAGGAGATACGGCTCGGACCAGACCGAGTCACTTGGAAAGAATTCTCTAAACTCTTTCAGGAGATGTACATTCCATCTATTGCTCGATCAGAACTTCGGGACAAGTTTAATCACCTCACTTAAGACAATATGACAGTGAAAGAGTACAATATGGAGTTCATTCGTCTGAATCGCTTCGCCCCTACCCTGATCCCGATAGAAGAAGAGAAGGCTGAAAAGTTTTTCGACGGACTAAACTTTGAGCTACAGAGATTGATCGGATCCGTTGCACCTACTTCTTACTCGGACATCCTTGTTGCAGCACGACGCATGGAGCGCGTCACCAGGAGAGAGTCCAGCCTGAAGCGGCCTTTCACATCAGCACTAGCCAGAGCACCAAAGGAAGAAGCTGCAAAGAGATCTCACATGCACCAACCACCTAGAGTATCTCCGCAGGCACTGCCTATCTGTCAATATTGTGGTAAACGAGGCCATATTGAGAACGAGTGCAGACGCAAAATGGAATTATGTTTGATTTGCGGATCCAACCAACATTTAGCCAAGGAATGCCCTGAGCGTCGAGAGAGAGCACTAATATTAAATCGACAACCTTTACCAGTATCAAGGCCAGCCTATCCAGCATTGGAAGCACCACAGATGGGAGTTGAAGGAGTGATACCACCAGTTCCAGGAGGGTATCAGCCGAGGCCACCTTTGGCACCCCAGGCAGCACTTTTTCAGCAAGCCTAGCAACAGCAGAGGACACCACCGCAAGGACGCGGACAAGCTTTTGCGATGAGCATAGAGGACGCGCATACTCGCGGAGTAGCAAATACGCATAAGATTTAAGTTATTCATAGATGTCTATTTCTAGTAATGCTTTAGCACGTGACTGTTAGTTCAGGACCTTAGCCTTAAACCTAGTAATTTTGAACTTGTTAGTATTTGATACCCTAGTTTTCCTAAGCTGTAGATTTTCTTGCTCTATCCAGATTTTTTTACTCTTGAATTACCTAACTTTCATTGTCTAGGGAAATACTTTATTCCTTCCCTATGTGTTTTGCTTAACCCTCATCCTTCGATTTCTCATTGATCAAGATTCTTTGTTTGAGTGTCGTGCTTTGAACATATTTTGCAACCGTGTCATCTCTTCTGACCGGTTACGTTTCGTTATTCTTTGATTGCGAGGACGCAATCCTCTTAAGGAGGGTAGATTGTAAACACCCAGAATTTTTTAGAATTTAAAAATAAATTTTCGGGATTTTTCTGAGATTTTTAACTAATTAAAATAAATGTTTTTTGGTATTAAATAAATTGTGTGATTTATTAAATATTAAAATATTATGAAAATAATATTTTTGGGTGTAAAATAAAATGTTAGACATACTGTAATTTTTCTGGAATTTATTGGACCCAGAACTATTTTTAAAGACCTAAAAACTAAGTTTTTAAATAAACCAAAATAAACCGGATTAAACCCAGTTGAACCAAACCGGTTTAATAATAAACTGGCCCATATGAACTGAACCCATTAAACCAACAGTAACGGGTCAGATTCGGATCCGTACCCGCTGACCCGCCTACCCGAACCCGACCCGATAACACTAATGAACAGTAACTGAAACCTAATTCCCCCCCCCGACTCTCCGTCTCCGCCGAGGTCGTCCGCCGCCCCTTCGTCTCCCTAACCACCGCCCGACCCTTTGCCTTCGCCTCCCCGCCGGTCGTAACCATCGCCGCCGCCGGCCTCGTCGACTCCCGTAATCGCCAACCCCTCCGGTCCCCGCCCTCTCTATAAAACCCCGGCTCCTCTCCACCATCAATGATGACCCCAAGCTCTACCGGCCACCGCCACCCGAATGACCAGCAGCCACCCGACTCCGTCGAAGACCGACGACCCCGATCCTCTCTGGAGAAGACCCCGACGACCTCGACCCAGCCGACCCGGCCATACCCCGTTGTCGAGGAGCACCGTCAACCCGCAGTCGCCTCGTCGAGCCACCGCGTGTACACGACGTGTAGTCGATACCGATCCCTCGTTCCGGTATGCGCTTCTCTCTCATCGTCACCTTATTTTTCGAACAGTCTATTGCGACACGTAGACCTCGTGACCCTCTCAAAATCCGTGCAATTAGTTCGGGGTATCGCATCCTGTGTCGGTCGCAAACCGCGATGCAAAATCAGGAAAATAAATCCCAATTTCTAAAAATTCAGAATTTGTTCTGAACTCCCCGGTTCACGACCATTTTACGCAAAACTGTTAACTAATTCTAAAAATCACCTAAACAGTAATTTAGACCGTATGACCAAATTTTAAAACCCTATTTTAGTTTAATTTTTAGTGTTGTAGATTGTATGTTATTCGAGGGTGAAAATGACCAAAATATTGGTTATTAATTAAAATCATAATTTTTCCCGGACTGGGTGCGCCCCGCTAAACGAGGCAACTTGATCGTGTACGAACTTCACCGAAAGGTGCACGCCGTCAATACAAACGTGTGGGATTTCGTGGAAGTTGATTTGGATGTGCGTGTACACCAGAATCAACGTGTATCCGTCAACAACGTCCAATATCGGCCATGTTCTGAAACTCGTTGTAACTTCGTGTACGCTCATTGTTTTGAAATAAAACTTGCGCCATCGGACTCGTAGCGATACGCTGGTCCTGTGACCCAAGATTGGTTCGATTCTGAGAACGTTGACAAAATCCCGTATCATGGGCCCCACGGCTCCACTTGACGGGCGATTTTGTGATCGGCTCATCGGAATCCAATTTTGGACATACCGTTGGGTTCGTATCATCATTCTAGACTTGTACACACTAAGTTTGACAAATTTGGAGAACTTTGTCTCTGGCACATTTTTCGGTACGAAGTGGGCCACATGTGGACCTCGCTTTGACCAGAAACTGTCAATCTTGTCCTGTGTCCAAATTGGACTTATGGACAGGCAATCGTAGCTATTTGATATCTTCTAAACATGATGGTAATAATTATTTCAGCAACCGGAGGAGTACCTGCATATCCCGCTAATACCAGAGTAACAGATGGAAACCAAATCCCAGGCAAGTGTACATTGCCATACTTGTAGTAATTTATTTCATATTATTCTCTTAATCTATTTCTGTGATATATATTTTCAACCTAGGACCGTGTGACATTACTTAACGTCCGAATAATATTTGGGTCTCAATGTCGTACGCAGAGTTGTGTAATGTCACCTAGAGATGGATATCGAGACCCTATACATTTTCGTGCTTGCATCATCAAGTACGTCATACCATAGGACACTTAACACTGTTCATGAAACAGAATCTTCCTGAGATATTCACGGTGATTCTGTATAGGTTATAGGATTCGTGACATAGATATTGCATATGCTTAGCTATCATTATGACTCATTGCCTCAGTTAGAGGTCATGATCTTGCGTGGCATGGACATGAGACGTCGTGGACATGAGACATGTGATTACATTAGATGGGGAGAGACACACAGGCTACAGGTTGATATTATACTATTACGGTGCCGTAGCCACTCCGAGCTAGGCTCCTACATGATATCACTGCTACCGGCTCCCTGACACAGAGCTTGTAGTAGTCTCATCCTGAGTTCTAGTGATTCTCTCATTTTGCATATCACTTAGCTGATTACATAGTTTGCCCTCTTGATTCATTTCATATACTGCATTTATTTGGCTTGAATTATTCTTGTACCTTGCTATGTCCCCTGAGGACCTGGAATCCGGATTATGTCCCCAGGTTTAGCAGTGGAGATCTATCCCGAGGTGTACGAGACAGGAGCAGTCATTGGAGCAGTACCAAAACCATAGGACGAGGTGATCACCGAGGATTTCTCCTGAGTATCTGGTTATTATACTCAATTATTTCTATTGATAGAGTTTTATTTCATATCTATTGAATTAATGTATCAAACTCATTATCGGGTTGTTCCCCGAGGCTTTTTATTGAGATTTGTTGGATATATTTGATCTTGATTATTCTGACAATTATTTTGTGAGTCTCTGTTGTGGATGAGATTAGTATCGTAGACCTTTATTGTTGTTTTACAGCTTAAGTACACCCTAATGGGTCCATTAAATTGGGATTGCCCATCGGTGTGTGCTTCTGGCCATTGCCACGTGTCTAGTCCCTCGGTGTTTTGGGACTGGGGCGTGACATCCGCTCTCCAGTATTCTGGTTCTGGGACGTGACAAAGTCTGCGCTGCAATGCAGGTTTGAGGATGGACATCAATGCTGGACATATGGTAATGTCTAACAAAGGAACATACTTCGAAAAAGTATTTTGTACTAAAGGGATGTTCAAACTTCAACTTGTAACTCTGGCTAAGATGATAAATGCAGTCACTTCTTCTGGTTATTCTCTTGAGTTGTGGCATAATAGATTGGGACATGTTCATTGTAAAAGAATAAACAAAATGTCTAGTCTAAGGCTTATCTCCAAATATGGAGGCAAGCAGTTGGAGAAGTGTAAGGTCTGTGCGCAGACAATAATCACAAGAAAATCGTTCAAGCGGATTAACCGAAGCACAGATCTTTTGGAGTTGGTGCACTCAGATATCTGTGACTTCAACCAGTTCTCCACAAAGGCCAAGATGAATACTTTATTAATTTTATCGACAACTACTCGAAGTATGTGTTCGTCTATACGCTCAAGTTAAAAGATAAAGCGTTCGAGAAGTTCAAGGAGTTCAGGGCTAAGGCTGGACGTCAAACAGGGTAATAACTCAAGAGACTCAGAAGTGATCGAGGCGGAGAGTATAGGTCTATTCAATTCATATTGTTCTACAAAGAACATGGAATAGTCAATGAAACGACTGCTCCGTATTCTCCTCAATCGAATGGAGTAGCAGAAAGGAAGAATGGGACGTTAACAAGGATGATGAACTCAATGTTGTTGACTGCGGGTTTTCCAAACTGCTTCTGGGGAGAAGCTGCGCTAACGGCTACGTTCATTCTAAATAGAGTGTCATACGCAACTTCCGATGTCACTCCTCATGAACTATGGTTCAAAGTCAGAACTAACTTGAATGTCATTCGAGTGTGGGGGTGTCTGGCGTATATGAAGCTTCCGTGCTTGAAGATTCAGAAGTTGGGTACAAGGACTACGAAGAACATCTTCCTGGGTTATGCTAAAAAAGAGTGATTCTCGGAGGTTTCTTGATATAGAGTCAAATTATATCATCGAATATCGTGATGCAGAATACTTTGAAGATAAATTTGTATGGCACAAGAACATTATTATCTCAGATATTTCGGAGAACAGTGTGAGTGCACAGGAGGCTAGTGCTTCCAATGAAGAAGTAGTCTAAGAAGAAGAGTCATTCCAGAGACAACATTTTAACCAGAACTCGCAGAACTGATGTCTAAACGAGTGAGGAGACAGAAGAACTTCGGAGATAACTTTGTCACCTACTATATGGAAACAGATCCTTTTACCTATGATGAGACGATAAAGACCAGAGATACTATCTTCTAGAGGAAGGCTATAAATGATGAGTACGACTCAATAACCTCCAATAACACTTGGGTATTGGTCGATCTGCCTAAATGAGCTAAACCAATCGGATGTAAGTGGATCATAAAGAAGAAGATGAAGGTCGATGGAACTGTTGACAAGTTCAAGGCAAGGCTGGTAGCCAAAGGATTTTCTCAGAAGCAGATAATCGACTACTTCGACACATATGCTCCAGTAGCGCGGATGACGAACATCAGGATATTGATTGATCTGAGTGTAATTCATAAGCTAGTTATTCATCATATGGATATTAAAACAGCATTCCTAAATAGAGAGTTGACCGAAGAGATTTATATACAACAACCAGAAGGATTTATCATCAAAGGGCTTGAAGAAAAAGTCTACAAGTTGGTAAAATTATTATACGATCTTAAGTAAGCTCCCAAGATGTGGGATGAGAAGTTTAATAAAGTCATAAGATCAAACGGCTACATGATCAGTGAGACGGACAAGTATGTCTACACAAAGTTTGCTGACTGGAGAGGAGTCATCGTTTGTTTGTACGTGGACGACATGTTAATCCTGGGTACGGATCTAACACGTGTCACTGAGATAAAAAAGTTCCTCTCATCAAAAATCAGTATGAAGGACTTGGGGGAAGCTGATGTTATCTTGGGGATAAAGATCATCCGGATGGATACTGAAGTAGCGCTGTCACTGTTTCATTATATTGAGAAGATGCTCACACATTATGGATATCAGGATCTTTCAGGGATCGATACTCCGTACATGTATGACAAGATGCTGAAGCCAAATCCAAGGGAAAGTGTCAGGCAGCTGGAGCATTCAAGCATCGTCAGGAGTTTGATGTATGCTACAACTTCTACAAGGCCTGACATAGCTTTCCCCGTGGGGATGCTGAGTCGATTCACAAGCAACCCAGGTGTGAAGCACTGAAAAGCTGTGAAGAGAGGGATGAGATATCTCAAGAGGACTCAGAAGTATGCACTGTACTACAACGGATATCCGACAGTAGTGGAAGGCTTCAGTGATGCAAGTTGGTGTTCAGAAGTAGAGAGCGAAAGGTCTACAAGAGGATACACTACCAAAATAAGTCAAATTAGCGACATATTTAGCGACTTCGGATTAAGACGTCGCTAATTTTATAGATTTTAGTGACGTAATAAAATTATATCGTAATGCTTCACTGTTGGAGACATTCAGCGACGTCTAGCAACTACGATTAATATTATGGAAATGGACGTCGCCGAGAAGTCACCAAAAGTCGCTATATTTTTTAAAACAGCGTCGTTTCTACATATACGTTGTCGAATATTATAAACTAGCAATATTTAGCGATGCTTATATTATACATCGCTAAATCATTTCATATAGGGTTTTGACGTTTCATTTCCCCCCCCCTCTTTCGTCCCCAAACTTTTAAATTTAGCGACGCTAGCGTCACTGTATACCATCGCCGATTTATGCAGTTGGTTCTGTCACGCCCCAGTCCCAAAAATACGTAGGACTAGTACACGTAAGCATGCCAGCCGCATGGATATGGCAACTCTAATATATGGAAACCAAACCCATACGTACGCTGTAATATGAATATCAAATCCACAAGTGGTATAACATATGTCACAAGTCACAGGATATAATCTAAATCTCATCCACAGAAAATCAAATATAAATAACTAACCAGTATCTATGAAACTAGATCTCCATAAAAGTATCTAAGGATGATAGTTGGGTGGAAACAAATCCACTACCCACTCGAATATAAGAGCAATTACAATATAAGTACAGCACAACAAACACCATATAAGAATACCAGCTAACAATCACGGGCTTGAAGAGAAGACATCCTCGAAACATATATAATCATCCGAATCTGCGCTCCTGCGAATACTCAAGAACAGATACACCTGGAAGGGCCAGGTCCTCAGAGGGACATAACAAGATACATAAAAGCATGCCAATAAAGTACTAAAATAAATATCCAATGGTTGCCTAACCGTCTAAGTGAATGCAGTTAAGAACAACTTTCCCCACAAGTAAGCTATCTAGCTGAAAACTGGGATTTGGCATGTTTCTCTATTGGAGATCCAGGGGCCTAAAAGGCACGTCGTCTTTTGAACGGCGGAGGCCCGCCTGATAGTACATAATATATAGTGGTCATCACCACCCGTATCTCCAGCGGAGAATCCGGGCGCACAGAAAAAAGTGCAAAGGAGCTCAAATATGGTACTTGTTGTTCTCCCCACCCCATGCTCTAAGCATGTCACATCCATGACATAATTTGGTTCATAGTCTATTCTTAGTACCCTAGCCCAATCCTGCAACCAAACAAGGACAAGGATGGGACCACCGTACTACAATAAGCTATGTCCATAGACCTCTAATAACTGCCAAGTCTTCTAGCATGCAAAGTTTCTAACAGTAGTTATTCCCAACGCACGTCCCACACATACCGATGATCAGTCAATACGTGCGTCCGTGATCTATATGAGACTCACAACTCGTGTAAAAATATGTGTCACAGTCAAATGAAACCTAATGATGATACATGATAATGGGGTAGTCTCATAAACAAGGTCAATGCAAATACATAAATAAAAACATACCGCGACGACACCGTCGGGCGCATTTTATATAACAGTTAAAATATATGAACTAAAGACAGAAAATAAAGATGCATGCAACATATGGAATATGAATAACAGTACAATGGCAAGGTATACTTGCCTGGCAAGGAAGCTGCAATGTACCAATAACCTGCTCCAGAAGTCGCGCAAAACAAATCCAATATCCAATGCATCGATCTTTGTACTGGTCCTGAACTGAAAAGGTTCTACAGCTTCTTGGGCTCCATCTGGTATTCCCAAAGTTTCAGAAGCCGAAAGGTATGGATGGTTAACTGCCTGCTATAGCCTAGTAATGAGGCGAAAGATACCGGCATAATTTCTCATCACTTTTCCAGCCATAACTTATAATTCTTGGAGGAAGAACAAGATCTGCAGCTCTTCCTTTCTTGCTGCGCCTTAAGACTATGTTCTTCATAACTCTTTTATTTAGCAAAGTCATGGTTGTTCTGATCTCAATCTCTTGGCCACTTTGTACAGGCCTTTCTATGTACAGATTCTACCAACAACCATGTACGTTATTCCTATGACGACAATCTCTCTAGTTTCCAGTAATGCATTAAACCAGCCTGCACTTTCAACAACACTGGTTGCCACACAAAATATGGAGCATACAAACCAGCGAGTAAAGTTCTTCAATTCTATTTTGTAAAGCAGTTGAGCTTAAAGTCCACTTATAAACAGAATCTAGAGCAAAAACTGCCCTTGCAGTTTTGGTATGCCTATCTTTAATAAAATGCGCATTCCTGTGGGAAGGCACCAATCACCAAATTCAACCTCTGTTTCTACTATAACACATGTGCTTTCATTATCATCCAAGTCTTCTCCTCGTCTAAAATGATGCGTTCCCATTTCACCGAATGCACCGGCGATTCCCCCTTCTCCGCCACCTCATCCTCCATTTTTTGGTAATCCCACTGCAGCGTAGAATGCCTCGTCAGGAAGGAATCGTAATCCCTAAACGCAAACTCCCCCAACCTCTTCTTCTTGGAGCTGTAGTAAACAAGAGCCCTAGCTTTCCCCTCCTTCACAAACTTGCCGATCTCCGCCTCCCACTTGGCCGGTGCCATCGCCGAGCAGATAACGAGCGTCTCTCCGGTCCAGGGCAGCTTCTCCGATCTCCCAGTCCCGAAACAGAGACCCAAGAAACTTCGGCCGCTCGACGGGATCCCGGACTACCTGGCTGCGGAGGGAGCGGGCGGTGAGGATGAGGGGGATGGCTTGGGCGGTCTTTCCCATCCCCATCTCGTTGGCTTGGATCCCGCCTCGGAAGTCCGTGGAAGCTTCTTGGTTCAGCGCCCAGGCGAGCCACTCCTTCTGAAAGGGGAGGAGGGAGAGGACGATATCCGGGCACGGGTTGACGGACTCGGGACGTACCCGGTCCTCGGGTTCTTCTTCCGGGTCGCTCTCGTGCTCGAGGAGCCACATGGCGTTGTCCTCCACAAAGAATTCGAACGGGGTCATCTTCCTCTGGGTGATCTCCCATTAGAGCAGAATAACTGGATACGACGCGCTTCGTGTAGGAGTGCACAGGAAAGAAGGGGCCGGAGAACACAGTGGTGGTGGTGCTCGCGTAGATTTTTGGGGGTGGGAATCCGTCGGACACGAGCAGGATACAGGAGGGGCACAGCAGCCGATTAGGGAAAGATTGGGAGGCTACTGGGAAATAGGGTTGGGTTAGGTATTTAGGTTTTTGGAAAAAAGAAATTAAGGAAAGGAAGAGAGAAAGTTGTTTATATACACATGTGGACCTTTGGGTTTGACCTAGGTAAATTTGACTTTGGTCAACATCTCTTTGTGATGGGCCTTGGGCTTGCATGAGGATGTTTGAGGGCCATAATTTGCATTGTTTAAATGCAATGATTGGATTAAAATAAAAAGGGCGATGTTGCACGTTTGCACATCCAGAAAATTATGGAAAAAAATTCCTATGAAGGGAAAAGTTGGATTTCTTCATGAATTGTCCAATGGTAGGGATACCTCAATGCATTTTTGCATAAAAATGCCCAACAATTAGAAAATTGCACAAAGGCGGTAATTGGATTTTAATTAATTAAAAATACCGTGCACGGTGTTCTAAAATTAATTAGAAGTACAGGGGAATAAAAATAGGCGGGACAAAGGGTCTGGGACGTGGAGGATACAGAGTAGATGATTTATAAATTTTTGTTTGTATAAAACGGTCAAGATTGTGTTCCTAATTTCGATTGGGACGCACATGGGTACAAAGATGTGATTTATTTAGAATTACGAAATAACGTCCGCGACGTTTATTGTGCGACTAAAATATAGCACAAGAAAGCAATATTAGAAGTTGCACAAAGGTTAGAATGGTAGGCGGGCATGTCTAGGACAAGGTTGTGAAACTTGTAGAAAGGCAATGGTAGTGAGGTGCTCCAATTATCGAAGCAACGGTAAGGTGCGCTAAGCGATATAAAATATTGTATAGTTAAATCAATGCCATGTTCTATTTCTAATTGGGTTCTAATTAGACCTAATTTCTCTATCTAGGCAAAGTAGACCTAATTTTGGGTTGAGGGGGTTTACAATCTACCCAACTTAAAACAATTTCGTACTCGAAATTAAAATAAGGCATAGTCTGTTATTCCTTTACGTACATAAGGCAAGTAAATTGCAATCTCTTTGTGATAATTAAAATTATGTTCAATCCTTCATAATCACTTAAAAAAATTAAGATAGTCTTCGTTCAATTCAAAATTCCACCTATCGTAATCTCTTCTCACCTTTTTAAATCATCAACCTCCAATTTTTAAATTGAATCTATTTAACATCTTTAATAATAACGCACATTAATTTATATACCACGAGCTCCAGCTATCACAATCTCCCTTAGAAAGCACTTCGAATCGAACATTACTCCTATCTTCAACTTATGAATTTTTTGTACTCTTCAAAATTTTCTTTCGATTTATATCCACAATATTTCCAATAGGTAATCCAGCAATCAAAATTTTAATTCTTAATTTAAATCATCAAATTGAAAAAAATAATTTAAATGCAGTCCACCAATGTTCAAGTCTGAAATTCTATATTTATTCTTCAAATTCAAATTGATGATTTTACCTTCAATACACAAAAATTTAAATCATGTACTTAAGGTATAAATATTGGGTCCTCAATATCAAGATTTTAAAATTCATTAATCCTCATCATCTTAGTCATTCTTCTAAAATTCTTAAAATTAAAAAAATGGCTTGAACCTCTCCCAATCTAATCTTACTCGATCACAATCTGAAAGAAATTCCTCTCGAGTTGATAATGCACTGCTACCCAACTTAGAATTTACCCATCTATCACAGAAGGCTATATACTTTAAGAAAAAAATATTCCTTAATTTATTTACTCATGCCATTCAATCCTCAAAACTTCAACGCTGATTATATTATATATGATATGTCCTTAATTACGAAAGAATAATCCTCAAGTATGTGATCGGCCTATGGGGTATATCTAGTACTATCTGTGTATCAACTTATGCTAGGCACGAGGTTTCGTCTTTCCGAAATAAGGGAAGACGGAAAACAATAATGAGGAGTTCAAGGGGAGGTAATAGATTAGAAGTATGGGGATCAAGGCGTTTAAAGAATTCAATGGGGATTGTCAAGGCAGTTGTGGATTGAAATCCTATTTTGGTAATTCCTATTCACATGCTCGTATCAGTACAGTTATGTAACGGATACGATATGCTCAGACATATCTAGGGGGCAAGTACATTCGTCTACTAATCACTACATATCTCAATCCACGTAAAGTAGTATTATGAAGGGCGAATCAAGCGCACTAAGGTTAGCTAGCCCTTAATACACTAATTCTGAAATGTATTAGTGTGTTAACCCACTAATACATATATCATGATCAAGCTCGATAGAAGAGTAAGCTTGCAAAACTAGGCTATAATAGCAGCTTAAGTCAAGGTAGTACAACAAATATAAGTACGCTAGATGATGATGAAAGGAGGTACAAATTAATTCAAGTTCACAAAAACAAAAACAAACTAAGCAACAATAATAAAAGACTCTACAATCTCTACAGTTATCATACCACCTCCTTGTCTAAGTCGCTAGTCGACCAAATAGGGGCAAGGACCTCTAAATTCTATTGTCTGAATAAACACTGTCGTCTTTTGCTAGCATGCGATTAATGTCATTCAGTTACACTTCAATAATGGGACAAAAGGCTATGTGCTTCTAGGTTGTGAGGTATACTACCTAACTTATAACAATTTAACTACTATTGTAATTGCCTTAAAGATACAGTAGAAGCTCCTGTTAAGGTCTACGAGAAAGGGTCTTAGTACCTATTAGGGTATCCTTCTATATTACATAGGCCATGGTCGTCTTAAGCCTTAGTCTTAGTGCTTATAGAACAAGTGTCAATAGTAAGAAT
The DNA here is from genome assembly GCA_036927795.1 of Iris macrosiphon. Lineage (NCBI taxonomy): Eukaryota > Viridiplantae > Streptophyta > Magnoliopsida > Asparagales > Iridaceae > Iris > Iris macrosiphon. The sequence goes on from JAYESA010000021.1 coordinate 1,143,051, forward strand.
AGAAGAGTTACTAGCCGTTAAGGGGAAAGGGATCTAACTTGTATCGAGGTGGGGGTACAAATTACATGATCTACAACTAGGGGTAATCATCATAATCTAATTGAACAACTCAACTATCAGGTTCTAACTACAAGGTACACAATTCAAAATTCAAGATTACAACTATAACTATAGCAAACTATATATCCTATCGTAGAATACAATCACTTGGTCTATAATTAGAGGTGTCAAGTGGCACGAGTTGAAAGATGAAGAAAAGAAGAAGATAATTTATTCGTCGCGCAATTAACGATCGTTAGGGTCGCAGAGGAACAATATATGAAATTAAAATAGGGGGCTCTAGATAGCATCATGGTTTTCCAAGGGGAAGTGGTATGCTAGTTGCTATGTTCAAGGTATGATCAAGGAAAAGTGTTGATTACATTCCTCTAGGCTTCCTAAGGTGTTGTCTACTAATAATAAGACAATGATCTAAGTTTATAGTTCTCCAATACTATCTAACTATGAAGGTTAGGTTCGTCCTAATTTTAAATTTTGGTTTTCTATTGGTTCCTCAATACTAGGGTCAAACATTATGGTAAAACTTCTAACTAACTCTAGTAGTGTCTATACTACTCCCAAGTCTTCGTAATACATCAGGGGGTAATGGTAAACCAATCCTAGAGATAAGGAATTCTAGGGTTCACTAGATATTCTAAACTTAGTGGTGTGTCTATATTCTCGTTGTATTCTTAATAGGTGTGCTACCCTAATTATCATCCTAATAACAGGGGTTCCAATATCCTAGCAGAAGGCTATACTCAAATAACTATTAGGAAAGCACATGAATCAAGCATGATGCAATTGTTCAAATAGAACAGATAGGAGGAAGACGAATCACAGTCAATTGTGGATGAGATCCTATACTCTAGTCCTAGGTGCAAGCTTGTTCGGTACAGTAACGTAACCAAGACAATATGCTCTTGACCTGCATGGTCCACCACAAAAACATGTCACGCCCCAGTCCCAAAAATACGTAGGACTATTACACGTAAGCATGCCAGCCGCATGGATATGGCAACTCCAATATATGGAAACCAAACCCATACGTACGCTGTAATATGAATATCAAATCCACAAGTGGTATAACATATGTCACAAGTCACAGGATATAATCTAAATCTCATCCACAGAAAATCAAATATAAATAACTAACCAGTATCTATGAAACTAGATCTCCATAAAAGTATCTAAGGATGATAGTTGGGTGGAAACAAATCCACTACCAACTCGAATATAAGAGCAATTACAATATAAGTATAGCACAACAAACACCATATAAGAATACCAGCTAACAATCACGGGCTTGAAGAGAAGACATCCTCGAAAAATATATAATCATCCGAATCTGCGCTCCTGCGAATACTCAAGAACAGATACACCTGGAAGGGCCAGGTCCTCAGAGGGACATAATAAGATACATAAAAGCATGCCAATAAAGTACTGAAATAAATATCCAATGGTCACCTAACCGTCTAAGTGAATGCAGTTTAGAACAACTTTCCCCACAAGTGAGCTATCTGGATGAAAACTGGGATTTGGAATGGTTCTCTATTGGAGATCCAGGGGCCTAAACGGCACGTCGTCTTTTGAACGGCGGAGGCCCGCCTGATAGTACATAATATATAGTGGTCATCACCACCCGTATCTCCAGCAGAGAATCCGAACGCACAGAAAAAAGTGCAAAGGAGCTCAAATGTGGTACTTGTTGTTCTCCCCACCCCATGCTCTAAGCATATCACATCCATGACACAATTTGGTTCATAGCCTATTCTTAGTACCCTAGCCCAATCCTGCAACCAAACAAGGACAAGGATGGGACCACCGTACTACAATAAGCTATGTCCATAGACCTCTAATAACTGCCAAGTCTTCTAGCATGCAAAATTTCTAACAACAGTTATTCCTAACGCATGTCCTACACGTACCGATGATCAGTCAATACGTGCGTCCGTGATCTATATGAGACTCACAACTCGTGTAAAAATATGTGTCGCAGTCAAATGAAACCTAATGATGCTACATGATAATGGGATAGTCTCATAAACAAGGTCAATGCAAATACATAAATAAAAATATACCGCGACGACACCGTCGGGCGTATTTTATATAACAGTTTAAATATATGAACTAAAGACAGAAAATAAAGATGCATGCAACATATGGAATATGAATAACAGTACAATGGCAAGGTATACTTGCCTGGCAAGGAAGCTGCAATGTACCAATAACCTGCTCCAGAAGTCGTGCAGAACAAATCCAATATCCAATGCATCGATCTTTGTACTGGTCTTGAACTGAAAAGGTTCTATAGCTTCTTAGGCTCCATCTGGTATTCCCGAAGTTTCAGAAGCCAAAAGGTATGGATGGTAAACTGCCTGCTGCAGCCTAGTAATGAGGCGAAAGATACCGGCATAATTTCTCATCACTTTTCCAGCCATAACATATAATTCTTGGAGGAAGAACAAGATTTGCAGCTCTTCCTTTCTTGCTGCGCCTTAAGACTATGTTCTTCATAACTCTTTTATTTAGCAAAGTCATGGTTGTTCTGATCTCAATCTCTTGGCCGCTTTGTACAGACCTTTCTATGTACAGATTCCACCAACAACCATGTACGTTATTCCTATGACGACAATCTCTGCAGTTTCCAGTAATGCATTAAACCAGCCTGCACTTTCAACAACACTGGTTGCCACACAAAATATGGAGCATACAAACCAGCGAGTAAAGTTCTTCAATTCTATTTTGTAAAGCAGTTGATCTTAAAGTCCATTTATAAACAGAATCTAGAGCAAAAACTGCCCTTGCAGTTTTGGTATGCCTATCTTTAGTAAAATGCGCATTCCTGTGGGAAGGCACCAATCACCAAATTCAACCTCTGTTTCTACTATAACACATGTGCTTTCATTATTATCCAAGCCTTCTCCTCGTCTAAAATGATGCGTTCCCATTTCACCGAATGCACCGGCGATTCCCCCTTCTCCGCCACCTCATCCTCCATTTTTTGGTAATCCCACTGCAGCGTAGAATGCCTCGTCAGGACGAAATCGTAATCCCTAAACGCAAACTCCCCCAACCTCTTCTTCTTGGAGCTGTAGTAAACAAGAGCCCTAGCTTTCCCCTCCTTCACAAACTTGCCGATCTTCGCCTTCCACTTGGCCGGTGCCATCGCCGAGCAGATAACGAGCGTCGCTCCGGTCCAGGGCAGCTTCTCCGATCGCTCCCTGTCCCAGTCCCGAAACAGAGACCCAAGAAACTGCGGCCGCTCGACGGCTCCCGGACTACCTGGCTGCGGAGGGAGCGGGCGGTGAGGATGAGGGGGATGGCTTGGGCGGTCTTCCCCATCCCCATCTCGTTGGCGAGGATCCTGCCTCGGAAGTCCGTGGAAGCTTCTTGGTTTAGCGCCCAGGCGAGCCACTCCTTCTGGAAGGGGAGGAGGGAGAGGACGATATCCGGGCACGGGTCGACGGACTCGGGACATACCCGGTCCTCGGGTTCTTCTTCCGGGTCGCTCTCGTGCTCGAGGAGCCACATGGCGTTATCCTCCGCAAAGAATTCGAACGAGGTCATCTTCCTCTGGGTGATCTCCCATTGGAGCAGAATAACTGGATACGATACGCTTCCTGTGGGAGTGCACAGGAAAGAAGGGGCCGGAGAACACAGTGGTGGTGGTGCTCGCGTAGATTTTTGGGGGTGGGAATCCGTCGGACACGAGCAGGATACAGGAGGGGCACAGCAGCCGATTAGGGAAAGATTGGGAGGCTACTGGGAAATAGGGTTGGGTTAGGTATTTAGGTTTTTGGAAAAAAGAAATTAAGGAAAGGAAGAGAGAAAGTTGTTTATATACACATGTGGACCTTTGGGTTTGACCTAGGTAAATTTGACTTTGGTCAACATCTCTTTGTGATGGGCCTTGGGCTTGCATGAGGATGTTTGAGGGCCATAATTTGCATTGTTTAAATGCAATGATTGGATTAAAATAAAAAGGGCGATGTTGCGCGTTTGCACATCCAAAAAATTATGGAAAAAAAATTCTATGAAGGGAAAAGTTGGATTTCTTCATGAATTGTCCAATGGTAGGGATACCTCAATACGTTTTTGCATAAAAATGCCCAACAATTAGAAAATTGCACAAAGGCGGTAATTGGATTTTAATTAATTAAAAATACCGTGCACGGTGTTCTAAAATTAATTAGAAGTACAGGGGAATAAAAATAGGCGGGACAAAGGGTCTGGGACGTGGAGGATACAGAGTAGATGATTTATAAATTTTTGTTTATACAAAATGGTCAAGATTGTGTTCCTAATTTTGATTGGGATGCACATGGGTACAAAGATGTGATTTATTTAGAATTATGAAATAACGTCCGCGACGTTTATTGTGCGACTAAAATATAGCACAAGAAAGCAATATTAGAAGTTGCACAAAGGTTAGAATGGTAGGCGGGCATGTCTAGGACAAGGTTGTGAAACTTGTAGAAAGGCAATGGTAGTGAGGTGCTCTAATTATCGAAGCAACGGTAAGGTGCGCTAAGCGATATAAAATATTGTATAGTTAAATCAATGCCATGTTCTATTTCTAATTGGGTTCTAATTAGACCTAATTTCTCTATCTAGGCAAAGTAGACCTAATTTTGGGTGAGGGGGTTTACAGGTTCAAATTCTGATTTCTGCCCTAAAATGTCGCTTATCGTCGCTGGACGTCGCTATATAGCGATGATTAGCGACGTCAACATGAGACATCGCAAAAATCCTAGAAATTCAGGTCGGTTCGAATTCACTTCCCCCCTATAAATAACCCTCTTCACCCCTCTCCCAACTCCCACTTCCCTTCCCCTCCCCTCCGCTCGACCCCCCTCCCTCTCCCATCTTCCAATCCCCATCCCATCCCCTTCGCCTTGACCCCCTCCCTTCGCACCCGCCTCCACCGCGACTTCCGCGCCTTCCCCTAGTTCTGTCGCCTCCTCCGTGACTGGATCCGTCGTCGATACTTCGACGCCTCCATCCTGGCCTCAACAGACCTCCTCTTTTCCCTCCCCTATGACTCCTGCGCCATCGTCGGCAACAACGACATCCTCCAAACTCTGACCATGGCCCCCTCACCGACTCACACCACCTCGTCCTCCATCTCCGTCGTGCCTTCCCCTAGTTCCGTCGCCTCTTCCGCCCGCATCGTCGGCTTCTTTCGCCGTTCTCGGCCTGCTCCTACCACCCCTGTAGCGCCCCGTTCCCCCGGTGCGGGCAGCGCGGCTAAGAAACACAAAAACGGTATCGTTCGATCGGGATAGATTAAATTAAGAACTCGTCCTCGTTATGGATTTGTTTCTTCGAAATCGATTCTCATATTCAGTGGACCGTGCCCCCGGGATCGACTTAGTGGCAGAGTCAGGAGGGACCTCTCCGCTGTTATCTTTGTTGCCTCGGATTTCGATGTCGCTTGTTGCCTTGTTGTCTTGAGTTAGTTTTGGGATTTTCTTGTTTTCCTTGAACGGTTTCGATGGATTTCATTGTTTTCGTTCATTGAACTGCACTTCAAATCCGAGATTGGAAAGAGAGGAAGGAGTATTGATCGAGTTGTTCGTGATGCAGGTGAACGAGCAGTAGGCGGCTTGCGAGTGGAGTCGTGAAGCGCCTCTTTCCTTCTCCCTTCCGAATACTAAGTGAGTGGCTACCATCCCGATTAGCTAGCCCGGCTTCCAAGATTCACACCCTAAAATCTTGCATTCTTCTTTGCCCCGATCAAACGATACCAAGTAATAACTAAAAGAAACCAAGATAAAAGAGAATAGACTTGGTACATTATGCTTGTCAATAAACTTCATGAACGGATACTTGATTGCATGCTTGTTCGTTTGGGAATAAATCATGAATTGATGCTTGTCTTGTACTTGCTTGTCTTGTACATACTTGTCTCGTACTCGTGTTGCCTGAAGTGCATAAATGTTTAACTCGTGTTGCCTGAAGTGCATAAATGTTTAACAATGCTATATGTCTCGTACTCGTGTTGCCTGAAGTGCATGAATGTTTAATAAATAGATCATGGACAACTTGTGCACAAGGTATAGTTCCTGCGGGCGGCTGCTGGGGCACTGGCACCGTTCCGGCTCCGGACGGAACTCACGTTTAGTCTCACGTTCTTGGACGGGATGGTATGCAGCACCTCACGTACTTGCAGCTGCAAACCATCCTTGTCATTGACTAGTGTCCATTATGGCAATCAAGCCAGTGATCATCGTGTATATTTAAACCTGTTGCAAACTAACTTGTGTCTTCGTGGCAGGGAAGGCATGGTAAGTATTGTGCAGGTAGTTCAGACGGGGAGGTAAAATCCACCGAACGGTGGCAAGTTCATTTCAGTATTATTCATATATGCTGCTTACTTGTAAATGAACTAAGGCAAGATAGAAACCCACAAATATACATGCTTCATTAAAACAACGTATTGATTGGTATAGTTCGGTTAGCTCACCTTCACCAGTATGTTTCGACATGCTGACCCTCGTTGAAACAGGTTCTCCGCACCAAGGCGAACCGAGCGAGAAGCCGAAGTCGTCTTCCCGATCCAGTCCAGCTGTTGGCGCATCCTGACCGCGCCGTCCTTGAAAGCATTTTGAAGAAGAAGGAGCTTGCAACTTTCCACACACAATGCAGCTCCGTGGCAAAGCTGTCCTCCAGCCCGGAGGTCTATACATTTTGAAGTTTATAAAGGGATGTAATTTACATGACTGCTATCTCATTTTGAGTCAACACTTTTGTAAGCCCGTGCGGCAAATTAGCTGACTCGTTCAGGAGTTTGTAATAGATATTCATTATCAATAAAGAGAACTTTTCCATGTTTCAAATCTGTGTTTCAATTTATCTGCGTACTCTGAATATGTGCTTGTTATGCAAATTATTAAAGCCTTGTGCGGGCGCAACCCCAGGCCCGCACGGCGGTCACGATTCGGGGGACGCCTCAACGATTCCAAGGAATCGGGTCGTGACATAATGGTATCAGAGCACAGATTCAAGTTCCTTAGACTCGTACTGGAAAAGTTCATTTAATGATCAAATTCCTGTACGAACTCTTGAACTCGCTAGGCCAAAATGAGATACGTTCATGCAATAAGTCCATAATACATTATGATCCTAATGTAATTTACCTTCTTTTGAAGGAATGGTACCAGCGCAATCTGCAGCGCAAGCCCCGGACGAAACGCAAGGCCAAGAAAGTAGTTCGGGCACTTCGGGAAGCTCTCGAAGCCAACGGGGCATGTCTCAAGTCGACCCGCTTGAGCGGGTGATGCAAATGCTAGAAGCACAACGACAAAGAGACGATGATCGCCAAGCTAAGTTCGAAAGCAATCTAGAGACCCGATTCTCAGTCCAACAGAAGCAGGTGGATGCCCTGCAGCAGATCGTTCAGACTTTGGCTTCCAACCATTCCGCTGCAACAACAACGACTCCAGCGGAACAGCCCATGCTTGAAGTAGAGACGCCGCAAATTCCAAGGGCGAGGGACGTGACTGCCTTCAACTTTGGCCACTTCAAGAAAGTCTCCAACACCCCATTCAACGGGACTGAGGACCCAGTCGTAGCTCTAGATTGGTTGGCCGAACTTGAAGATCACTTCGCTCTGCTAGAGGTCCCCGAAGAGAAGCGCGTTGCCTGCGTGCAACTACAGCTCCGCCTCAACGCACACGATTGGTGGAACGTGCATCGACGATCTCTCTAATTTGATCACGGAGAGGAGGCGATCTCGTGGATGACTTTTTATGCCGCGTTCGAAGAGGAGTTTATACCCCCTCCAGTGCAACGTCAGATGGAGAACGAGTTCGTGCAACTGAGGCAAGGCGGCATGACAGTGAAACAGTACTCCGCCCAATTCAACCGTCTCTCAAAATTCGCTAGGGCCTATTTACCTGATGTAGCGAGTCGAGCAAGAAGGTTTGAAGGTGGACTACGCCCTGCCATCCATGCGCACATAGTCGTTCATCAGTACGGGACAATGCGTGAACTCATGAATCATGCTCTATCGCTTGAACCACTCTATCCTCAAGTTCCTGCCGGCGCTGTGCATACCTACAATCACAAACGCCAAAGCAACGAGAGAGGAAACAACTCTGCAAAGTGTCACAATGACGGCGGAAAGCAGAAAGGGGATTGGGTCAAAACATGTCACTTTTGCAAAAATCCGGGGCACATTTCCAACGAATGTCGCATGAAACAAGGGTTATGCCTCCTTTGTGGCGATACAAATCACAGAATTCGGGACTGCCCCAAATACTCTGCTTGACATCCCCAACGTAACGTTCCCTGATGGTAGGTCCTATTCCTAAGTTTCAAGGACGAAACTTCCAATTAGTTGGGTAGGATGTAGCGCCCCGTTCCCCCGGTGCGGGGAGCGCGGCTAAGAAACACAAAGACGGTATCGTTCGATCGGGATAGATTGAATTAAGAACTCGTCCTTATTATGGATTTGTTTCTTCAGAATCGATTCTCATATTCAGTGGACCGTGCCCCCAGGATCGACTTAGCGGCAGAGTCAGGAGGGACCTCTCCGCTGTTATCTTTGTTGCCTCGGATTTCGATGTCGCTTGTTGCCTTGTTGCCTTGAGTTGGATTTGGAATTTGCTTGTTTTCCTTGAACGGTTTCGATGGATTTCATTATTTTTGTTCATTGAACTGCACTTCAATTCCGAGATTGGAAAAAGAGGAAGGAGTATTGATCGAGCTGTTCGTGATGCAGGTGAACGAGCAGTAGGCGGCTTGCGAGTGGAGTCGTGAAGCACCTCTTTCCTTCTCCCTTCCGAATACTAAGTGAGTGGCTACCATCCCAATTAGCTAGCCCGGCTTCTAAGATTCACACCCTAAAATCTTGCATTCTTCTTTGCCCCAATCAAACGATACCAAGTAATAACTAAAAGAAACCAAGATATAAGAGAATAGACTTGGTACATTATGCTTGTCAATAAACTTCATGAACGGATACTTGATTGCATGCTTGTTCGTTTGGGAATAAATCATGAATTGCTGCTTGTCTTGTACTTGCTTGTCTTGTACATACTAGTCTCGTACTCGTGTTGCCTGAAGTGCATAAATGTTTAACTCGTGTTGCCTGAAGTGCATAAATGTTTAACAATGCTATATGTCTCGTACTCGTGTTGCCTGAAGTGCATGAATGTTTAATAAATAGATCATGGACAACTTGTGCACAAGGTATAGTTCCTACGGGCGGCTGCTGGGGCACTGGCACCATTCCGGCTCCGGATGAAACTCATGTTTAGTCTCACGTTCTTGGACGGGATGGTATGCAGCACCTCACGTACTTGCAGCTGCAAACCATCCTTGTCATTGACTAGTGTCCATTATGGCAATCAAGCCAGTGATCATCGTGTATATTTAAACCTGTTGCAAACTAAATTGTGTTTTCGTGGCAGGGAAGGCATGTTAAGTATTGTGCAGGTAGTTCAGACAGGGAGGTAAAATCCACCGAACGGTGGCAAGTTCATTTCAGTATTATTCATATATGTTGCTTACTTGTAAATGAACTAAGGCAAGATAGAAACCCACAAATATGCATGCTTCATTAAAACAACGTGTTGATTGGTATAGTTCGGTTAGCTCGCCTTCACCAGTATGTTTCGACATGCTGACCCTCGTTGAAACAGGTTCTCCGCACCAAGGCGAACCGAGCGAGGAGCCGAAGTCGTCTTCCCGATCCAGTCCAGCTGTTGGCGCATCCTGACCGCGCCGTCCTTGAAAGCATTTTGAAGAAGAATGAGCTTGCAACTTTCCACACACAATGCAGCTCCGTGGCAAAGCTGTCCTCCAGCCCGGAGGTCTATACATTTTGAAGTTTATAAAGGGATGTAATGTACAGGACTGCTATCTCATTTTGAGTCAACACTTTTATAAGCCCGTGCGGCAAATTAGCTGACTCGTTCAGGAGTTTGTAATAGATGTTCATTATCAATAAAGAGAACTTTTCCATGTTTCAAATCTGTGTTTCAATTTATCTGCGTACTCTGAATATGTGCTCGTTATGCAAATCATTAAAGCCTTGTGCGGGCGCAACCCCAGGCCCGCACGGCGGTCACGATTCAGGGGACGCCTCAACGATTCCAAGGAATCGGGTCGTGACAACCCCTACGGTACCCAAGTCTCCATCATCACCTATATTGTAATAATTTATGGTTGTAATATTGGTATCTCAACAAATACTTTATATACGGTACAAATAATTTATGGTAGTAATATTTTATTATACAGTACTTATGGTATCTTTATTGGGATGATCATATGTTAGGAAGATATGTTATTGATTACCTTTTTCGTGCCCTTGGGGTTTTTTGTAAATTTTAACAATTCACAAAGAACCTCTTGTGCATAGAAAAGATAATCAATAGTCTTTCTTCCATAACATTTGAACATCCTAGTAAAGATACTATAAGTACTATATTCCAAAAATAGCGATGTTCAGCGATGTATTACGACGATTAGCGACGGGGGGAATTACATCGCTAAAAAATAGTTGTATGTCGCTAAGTGACGCTAAACGTCGCTATAATGCTAACATGGCAATTTTTTCCACGTCAACTTTTTTGTCGCATAACGTCGCTGATTACGTCGCTAGTTTAGCGACGTTTGGTGACACTTTAGGACGTCGCCGATATACCGACGTCGAGACGCTAGACATCGGAACTACGACGATGTCAGCACGTTGCAAATATACGTCGCTATAGCGACGAATAGCGATATTTTTGTTGTCAACGACCTTGGAATACGCGACGATACATAAACGTCATTAATTACGTCGCTAATAATCATCGTTAATTGCGTCGCTAATTATTATTAGCGATATTTTTTGGTTAATTAGCGACATTTTTTGACGTCGCTAAAATATATTATTTTGGTAGTGATATGTCTTCTCCATGGGTGGAGCTACTATATCAGGGAAGTCGAAGAAGCAGACTATGCTCTCTCATTCCTTGATGGAATCTGAGTTTTATACACTGGCATCTGCAGAGGATGAAGCAGAATGGATTCAGGAGCTCATGTATGATCTTTCAGTGTTTGGTGCACAGATTCTGGCGGTACCGATATACTGCGACAACCAGGAAACTGCAGCGGTGGCATCAAATGGCCTCTTCAATAGTAAGAAGAGGACTGTGCGGTTGGGGCACATGGCAGTGAATGATCTGATAAAGACTGGAGTCATTACCGTGATTGATGTTTGGCGCCAAGAGAATCTGGATGATCCGTTCACCAAGGGTCTCAAGCGCCAGCTGATCGAGGACACAACAATCAAAATGGGCTTGAAGATATTTTGATATATGTCTTTGTAATTCTATCATAAAGTTTTATGCTATTAGTTCAAAGATAAATCTACTAGGCATCTAGATTTTGGTTCAAAAAAGGATCATTGACTGGGAGAATATCAGGAACATTGGGTAGTCATTTGAGACATTGAGGGGTTACGGACCCAGAACAACTGTTGTCTACTAATTATTCTTTGTGTAAAAAATGTCCTGTGGTAGGATGGCTTAGACGCCTTAATGAGTTCTCAGGCATTTTGAATGTCTAGTGTACTTTACAGGAAGCACGGTAGCGCAGCACTATAAAGGAGCGTAAGGACTCCATGCTACAATAGGTGACACCACCATGAGGTTCCTCGATAGGGTAATGCCTCGGCTTCGCAAGCCATGTCACAGCGGCGTAGCACCGCACATAGGCAGGTAGTCTAATATTGTATAATGAAGAGTGGTAGGCAGTACTACAAAGAGGCGGGTGACCTCATGTTACAATGGCGTGATACCACCAAGAGGTAAAAGATGTAAATCTTCGGCTACGCGAGCTATGTCACAGCGGCGTAACACCACAAGGAAGTGCAAGGCTTCATGCTGGGTAGTTTACCACTACAAAGATGGTGGGACCTCATGCTACAGTGGATGACACCACAATGAGGTGGAGCCTCAGCATTAGGCCATGTCATAGCGGTGTAGCACCGCAAGGAATCACAAGGCTTTATGCCAATGACTCTTTAAAAGAACTCACCTAGAATGTATGGAAAGAGATATAGGTCGTCTCTTGAGGGAAGAGATATATATCGTCTCTTGAGGGTAAGCTTATAGACACCCAATATACATACACCAAAACCAGGTGTGCACAGGGCCTTCAATGTGTAACTGGAAGCATATTTGATGTCATTGTGTGAGTCAAAATAATTTCAACTATGATGCATAATTTAAGGCTTAGTCCATTCTTGTATCATACTGATATTTGACCCATGTGGGAAGATTTAAGGTTTAGCGACATCTATCCTAATGTATGATGGACAGTCACTGTGGGGTACGATCAACCCATATATTGAGATATGTGAAGGATTGTTGGTATTTTTGCCTTTGGAATAAGAAGTTTAGTCCCACATTGGCTACACCACAAAGTGAGTATCTCAATATAAAGCTTTACTTGTGTTGAGGTGTGCACATGGGGTATGGTGAGGCACATGGGTGCCATGTGGAGGTATTTTCATAGGAGAAAAAAGGACTAACTCCTCAATGAAAGCATATATGTTTTTTGTCATGCTCTTGGAATTATTTTTATAGGAGCTAAGCCCCAAAAGGGCTTAGCGACTCGGACTCAAGGGCTCAAGGGCGCAAAGTTGTGCTTTGTTGGCGCACTTTGCACTTAGCACGTCAACATCGGCGCATGGCGCTTGTGCGCATTTGATGCGCTCATGCTCTCAGTTATGCGCGAGTTGCATGCATCGTTGCTAGCATGGTTGTATGCGCAGGCGCATAAGCAGGGAACCGAGCAGGTGCTGAGCGAGCACGGGCGCGATCATGCGCATCTATGCTCGTATGCGTATTTATGCGCATGTGCTGCTGCACACATGCGCCGCTGAGACGCTGTGTGCTATGCTACTAGGCGGTTATAGAAAGATTAAGTCTTTAAATAAGATCCAATTTTTTTGGAATTTGAATTAAATTCGATCATATCTTTTGGTAACCGATGGGCGGCCAGGTTCCTCTATAAATACTCTTTTTCGTAGCCGGCCAAGTTCCTCTATAAATACTCTTCTTCGTAGCCCTTTTTGCATATACTTCGGAAGAGAGAGAGAGAGAGAGAGAGAGAGAGAGAGAGAGAGAGAGAGAGAGAGATTTGAGGATAGGCTTTGCTGTGCCGCCATCATCGGAGTCTAGAGAGTTCGCGAGTCCAGAAAGGAGGTGATGCGAGCATTCCAGAAGTTCTTCAAGAACTTGCTGGTTCCTGGGAGCAGATCATGTGGGGGCAAATCTTTCTTTGAGCAACAATTAACTTTATCACCCCAGAAGAAAAAAATATTCTTCCTCTTCTACTTCTCCTCTAGTTGTATCTCGTTATGTCCGTCTGCAACTGCGATTGCAAAAAAGAACATAGATTATTTTTTGATTATTGTGTTCTTATTAGCAAGTTGTAATCAGATATATATTGGATATAGGTATTCGTTGGAGTCGAATTCATCGGAGGGCAAACTTGTTTGCTGAAGCCTTTGTGTCTCGACTATAACTTCTAGATCAAACAAAGGGCAGACTGTAAAGTTTGCCTGAAACTCTGTTTGTGGTCCGTTCCTTCATCTTTTGATTAAGCCCTGAGACTAACAATCTTGCCACCTATAAAAGATATTATCTTGTGTCTCATGCCACCTAAGAATCACATAACACATAAGAAGATAATAGTGTTGGAGATGCTCTAGGAGTTGAAAAATGATGAGCTAACCAACTTTAGTACAATTTTTTTCCATTCCAAATATTATATTTTACATCCTCTCTTTTCGTTCGGATGTGGGAGGGAATGCTTGTTGTTGTTGTTTTCTAGTATAATTTTTTTTTCTAATCATTAGGCCCTATTCGGTAAATATGAAGTTATTGGGGGAGGGGGGGTTTGAAATCCCGCTTCATGGGAATTTAAGCTTGGGAGAAGACTCATATTGTTTGATATGAGTTGAGGGGAGGGGACATGAAAGAGTTTGAATGACACCTCCAATTCCTGTCTGTAGGAAAGGAGAGCCAAAAATTCGGCTGCCACATCCAGGTTTGGCTACTATATGTGACTGGAATCCCGTTTTGTTTAATTAATTAATATTTTTTTTGGTTAAGTAACACAAATTACTTATTAATTTTTGGAATCCGGCTCCAATTACTTATCATATAATCAAACATTTGGCTGTCACATCCCATATAACACTAATTACTTATTAATTTTTTATTGCTAATTATTTATTAAACTAACTAATAACTAAATCAAAAATTAACTAAACTTTTAATTTTTTTTATTAATTAGTATTACCGATTAGTACATAAAATTTATTTATATTAAATTTTTACTTATTTTTTGACTTATATAATATGACCATAAATATGGCACGCAAACATAAGGACATGATGAACATTAGGCATATCTCGGAGTGTCATATATATATTTGTTCAGTTTTTTATACGTGTCCAACATGACAAATAATTTTGGATGGGTCCGAACTATCTAGATTTGGACTGAATATGTTTGAACAATCTAATTATTAGTAATTAATTAATAAATGAGTAGTTAATTAAAAATTAAGTAATATATTTACTATTATTCTAACATACTCTTTCACTTTTCGCTTTAATATCTCAACCAAACACATTCTTCCCCTACTAGGGGGACACGAAAGTGGATGAATTCCTATATGAATTCCATCATTGAAAGTACAAATCCAAATTTTCCACACTTACGATTTACCAAACAGACCCTTAATTAAAGTAAGTAATAATTAATAAAAAAAATTATTATTATTTTAAATATAAAAGTTTTATTATTAATTAATGTGAGTTGTCAATATAATAAAGTTTATTTATATTAATTTTCTACTAAGTTTGGAACTTATATTCGATGACCATGAATACAACATGATACGATAAATAAGTACATGATAGACATGACGAATATTTTGGTGTGTCCATGGAGTGTCCTATACATATTCATTTAGTACATGATACGTGTCCGATAAGACAAGGCCAACAAGTTTGGATGTATCTGTACTATCTAGATTTAAACTGAGTTTGTTGATGTAAACACCCAAATTTTTAGAATTTAATTTTAGAATTTTAATTATGAATTTTTGAGATTTTGGAGATTTTTCTGTAATTTTAATTAATTATAATAAATGTTCTTCAGAGATTTAAATTTTTGTGTATTAAATTAATTATTAAAAATATTGCAAAAAATATATTTTTGAGTGTATAATTAATAATAGAGTATTGTGTAATTTTTCTGAAATTTATTGGGCTCAAAAACTATTTTTAAATTTTTTAAATAAACTAACTTAAACCAAACCAAACTGAACCAAACCAAACTGAACCCAACCCAGACCAAATCAGATTCGGACCCAAACCCACCTACCCTCAACCTGCAACCCGCAAACCATTCCCATTCTGTAACAGTAGCCAACCCGTTCCTTTCCTCTCCCTCAACCGCGGTCGAGCCCCCCCTTCACCTCCCCATAACGTCCACCTCCGACCTCCTATAAAAACCCCAGACCCACCCTCTCGTCCACCATCCAACCCTCTCCCATTTTCGATGAGTCACCGTCGATGACGACGCCGGACAGCCGCGCGCCACCGCCGAGAACATCCCAAGCACAGCAACAGTAAGGTATGCTACTTCCCACCTTCGTATCTCTTTGCACGGTTATCCAAATATTGATCTGTTGAATCCTATGTGAAGACCACATGACCCTCTCGAACCCTGTATAATTAGTTCGGGGTATTGTGTCTTGTTTCGGTCGCAAATTGCGACGCAAAACAGGAAAAAATAACCCAATTTATAGTTCAGAAAACTGTCCCAAACCCCCATGTTCATGGCCGTTTTTCTTCCAACCTAGTTATATTTTTAAATTCTACTTGAACAGTAAATTAGACAACATAACCAAGTTTAAATCCCTTTAATTAGTTTGTTTTAATTTATTGTATGCTGTGTTTTATTCGCGGTTGAAGTTGACAAAAAATTTGGTTTTCTAAATCCGAAATTTTCCGAAACGGGGTGCATCCCACTAAATGAGGTGACTTTGTCGTATATATATATATTGCATTAAAATGCGCGTATCGTCAACACGGACGTGTGGGATTTTACGAAAGTTGATTTGGATGTGCGTGCACACCAGAATCAACGCGTATCCGTCGAAAAGTCCCGTATCGGCCTGTTCTGACACTCGTCATAATTTTGTGTGTGCTTGTCGTTTCGCAACAAAACTTGTGCCATCGGATTCATAGTGATACGTTGGTCATGTGACCCAAGTTTAGTTCGATTCTGAGAACGTTGACGAAACACCATTTTGTGGGCCCCACGGTTCCACTAGACGGGCAATTTCGTGACCGGCTCATCGGAATCCAGTTATGGACGTTTCGTTGGATTCGTATCATCGTTCTGGACTCGTAAACACTAAGTTTGATAAATTTGGAGAACTTTGTCTCTGGCACATTTTTCGGTGTAAAGTGGGCCACATGTGGATCCCGCTTTGACCAGAAACTGTCAATTCTGTCCCTGTATCCAAATTGGACTTATGGGTAGTCAATCCTAGCTATTTCACATATTCTGAGAATGATGGTAATGTTTGTTTCAGCATCCGGAGGCGTACCTGGAGATTCTACTATTATCGGAGCAACTGAAGGAGTTCAGAACACAGGCAAGTGTATCTTGCTAAACATGCAGTAGTTTCTTTAATATTATTTGCTTTAGTTATTTTTGTGATGTACCTGCTCAACCTAGGACCGTGAGACGTTGCTTAACGTCTGAACAAGATTCGGATGTCGACGTCGTACATGGAGTCGTATAACGTCACTTAGAGAGTTGATACCACGATCCTATATATTTTTTGTTGCTTGCTTTATCAAGTACGTCATCCCATAGGACACTTGACACTATTCATGCGACAAAATCGTTCCTGAGTTATTCATAGTGATTCTGTATAGGCTTACAGGATTCGTGACATAAGTCTTGCATATACATAGATATTATTATGACTCGTTGTACTAGCTAGAGGTCATGATCTTGCGTGTTATGGACATGAGACGTCGTAGACATGAGACGTGTGATTACATTGGGTGGGGAGAGACATACAGGCTACAGGCTAATTATATACATATATATTTATTATTGTGGTGCTTTAGTCTCTGTTCCAGAGCTTGGCCCATTACGTGATATTACTGCTACAGGCTCCCCGACATAGAGCTTGTAGTGGTCTCAGCCTAAGTACTAGTGATGCTCTCACTTGCATTTCACATAGCTGGTTACATAGCTTTCCCTGAGATCTATTTTTATATACTGAATTTTATTTAGCTTAAGTTATTCTTGTACCTTGCTATGTCCCCTGAGGACCTGGATCCAGATTATGTCCCCAGCTACAGCAGAGGAGGTTTACCCCGAGATATACGGAACAGGAGCTGACGCTGGAGCAGTACTGGCACCAGAGGACGAGGTTGTGCCAGAGAATTTCGCCTGAGTATTCTGTTACATACTCAGTTATTTGTGCTTCCAGTTATTTCATATCTTGACTCTTGGATTATTGTATTAACTTATTATCGGATTGTTCCCCGAGAACTATTTATTTGGACTTGTTGATGGACTATATTTCTTTTTATCTTTTATTTTGACTGGTATATCATATTGACTTGTGTTTACTTTTTGTGGATGAGATTAGAATTATACTGAGATAGATGGTGTAGACTTGTATTATTATTTATTATAGCATAAGTGCATTCTAACGGGTCCATTAAATTGGGTTTTCCCATTGGAGTTGTGTTGCTGGCCATTGCCACGTGGCTAGTCTCTCGGTATTTTGGGACTGGGGCATGACATAGTTTTTGTGGTGGCCCATGCAGGTCAACGACTATGTTGCTTCGGTTTTAACTAAGGAACCGAGCAAGCCTGCAATCAGGATATGGTGAATAATAGGATCTCATTCACTTGATTGATTCATTTTTGACCTCTATATCGACTTCAAAATAATTTCTTGACTTGCATCCTGCCTTGATTCCTCTGTGCGCCTCTCATAGTTTACTTTGGATACAGAGTAATGGATCCACGAGCCAGCGACGAGACTCCCGCGGTAACCCCACAAGTTGCTGTTGTCACTTACGATAACGGGGTGATGCCACTAAATGGAGATCTCTCCACTCAACAAAGAAATCAAGCAGATCAGCACGCCTTGAGGTTCCAGCGAGACGACATTCCACCACCGTCGCAGTTTACTCCACCAATGCCTATTTTTCCACCAGGATAGCCTATGGACGGACAACAGATGTTCCAAATGTTCTACGCAATGATGCAAGCATAACAACAAGTTTATCAAGAGGCCCAGCAATGCCAGACGGAGAAGTTCTTTGACGGACTTAGCTTTGAGCTACAGAGATTAATCAGCTCCGTTGCACCTACTTCTTACACGGACGTCATTGTTGTAGCCCGACGCATGGAACGCGTCATCAGGAGAGAGTCCAGCCAGAAGTGGCCGCATGCACTAGCACTAGACTGAGCACAACAGGGAGGAGCTGCAAAGCGACCACAGATGAATCTATCACAAAGAGCATTTACACCACAAGCACTAGTCCTTTCTACTTGTTACTACTGTGGCAAAGTAGGCCATATTAAGAGGGAGTGTAGACTCAAATTAGGATTATGTTTATCTCGCGGATCCAGTCAACATTCAGTAAGGGATTGCCCTGAGCGTTGAGAGAGAGCACTGATGATTCATCGACCAGCCCTACCAACACCAGCAGCAGGACTCCCTACTTGTCATTATTATGGCAAGGTAGGCCATCTCGCCAAGGAATGCTGATGCAGATTGGGATTATGCTTGGTTTGCGGATCCAGCCAACATTCAGCCAAAAATTGCATGGAGCATCGAGGAGAAACACCGATGGTTCACCGACGAGCACCGATGGTTAACCGACAGGCTTCACCAGCACCGAGACCAGTCCAGCAGCCACATAGACCAGATTATCCAGCACTAGGAGCATCACAGACCAAAGTTGGAGGAGTCATACCATCAGCACCGGGAGGATATCAGCCGAGGCCACCATTGGCACCACAAGCAGCACTCTTCCAGCAGGCCCAGCAACAGCAGAGGGCACCACCACAGAGATGTGGACATGCTTTCGCAATGACAGTAGAGGCACAGACTCGAGGAGTAGTAAATATGAGTAAGATTTAGTTTTATCATTGCTAGCTATAATAGCGAATATTCCTAGTAATACTTTAGCATGTGCCTGTTAGTTCCATTCCCTAGTCTAAACCTAGTATTATGTTAGCATGAACTTGTTAGTCTAGATTAGTAATAAGTCACTGGTTCCCAAGTTTTCATAAGCTATAGTTGATCTTCGTTCTAATCAGACTCATTTACTCTTGAGTTACTTATCTCTCAATGCCTAGAAAAAAGTTTTTATTTCTTTCCTACATGTTCTGCTTAAATAAAACCCTCACTCTTCCTCTCGATTTTTCCTTGTTCATGGTTCCTTATCCTTTATGTCGTGCTTCAACAAACATATCTTGCAACCGTGTCATCTCTTATGGAGCAAACCTTTTCTTGACCGATTATGTTTTATATTCTTAATTGCGATGACGTAATTCTTTTAAGGTGGGTAGATTGTAAATACCCAGATTTTTAGAATTTAATTATAAATTTTTTAGTTTTTGGAGATTTTTCTGTAATTTTTAATTAATTATAATAAATATTCTTCAGGGATTTATATTTTTTGTTTTAAATTAATTATTAAAAATATTACAAAAATTATATTTTTGAATGTATAATTAATAATAGAGTATTGTGTAATTTTTTTGAAATTTATTGGGCTCAAAAACTATTTTTAATTTTTTTTAAATAAACCAACTTAAACCAAACTAAACTGAACCAAATCAAATTGAACCCAACCCAGACCAAATCAGATTCGGACCCAAACCCACCTACCCACAACCCGCAACCCGCAAACCATTCTCATTCTGTAACAGTAGCCAACCCGTTGCTTTCCTCTCCCTCAACCGCGGTCGACCCCCCCCCCTTTCACCTCTCCATAACGTCCACCTCCGACCTCCTATAAAATTCCCAGACCCACCCCCTCGTCCACCATCCAACCCTCTCCCATTTTCGATGAGTCACCGCCCACCGCCGAGAACATCCCGAGCACAACAACAGTAAGGTATGCTACTTCCCACCTTCGTATCTCTTTGCACGGTTATCTAAATATTGATCTGTCGAATCCTATGCGAAGACCACATGACCCTCTCGAACCCTGTATAATTAGTTTGGGGTATCGTATCTTGTTTAAGTCGTAAATTGCGACATAAAATAGGAAAAATAACCCAATTTATAGTTCAGAAAACTGTCCCAAACCCCCATGTTCATGGCCGTTTTTCTTCCAACCTAGTTAATATTTTTAAATTCTACTTGAACAGTAAATTAGACAACATAACCAAGTTTTAATTCCTTTAATTAGTTTATTTTAATTTATTGTATGCTGTATTTTATTCGCGGTTGAAGTTGACCAAAAACTTGGTTTTCTAAACCCAAAATTTTCTGAAATAGGGTGCGTCCCACTAAACAAGGCGACTTCGTCATATAAAAATTGTATTGAAAGGCACATATCGTCAGCACGGACATATGAGATTTCACGAAAGTTGATTTGGATGTGCGTGCACACCGGAATCAACGCGTATCCATCGAAAAGCCCCGTATCGACCTGTTCTGACACTCATCATAATTTTGTGTGTGCTTGTCGTTTCGCAACGAAACTTGCGTCATCGGATTTGTAGCGATACGCTGGTCCTGTGACCCAAGTTTTGTTCAATTCTGAGAACGTTGACGAAATACCATTTCGTGGGCCCCATGGTTTCACTTGACGGGCGATTTTGTGACCGGCTTATCGGAATCCAGTTATGGATATTCCTTTGGGTTCGTATCATCGTTCTGGACTCATAGACACTAAGTTTGACAAATTTAGAGAACTTTGTCTCTGGCATATTTTTTGGTGCGAAGTGGGTCACATGTGGATCCCGCTTTGACCAGAAACTATCAATTCTGCCCCTGTGTCCAAATTGGACTTATGGGTAGTCAATCATAGCTATTTCACATATTCTTAGAACGATGGTAATATTTGTTTCAGCATCCGGAGGCGTACCTGGATATTCCACTATTATCAGAGCAACTAAAGGAGTTCAGAACACAAACAAGTGTACCTTACCAAACATGCAGTAGTTTCTTTAATATTATTTGCTTGAGTTATTTCTGTGATGTACCTGCTCAACCTAGGACCGTGAGACGTTGCTTAACGTCCGAACAAGATTCGGGTGTCGACGCCGTACATGGAGTCGTGTAACGTCACTTAGAGAGTTGATACCACGATCCTATATATTTTTCGTGCTTGCTTTATCAAGTACGTCATCCCATAGGACACTTGACACTATTCATGCGATAGAATCGTTCCTGAGTTATTCATGGTGATTCTGTATAGGCTTAAAGGATTCGTGACATAAGTCTTGCATATACATAGATATTATTATGACTCGTTGTACTAGCTAGAGGTCATGATCTTGCGTGTAATGGGCATGAGACGTCGTGGACATGAGACGTGTGATTACATTGGGTGGGGAGACACACACAGGCTACAGGCTGATTACATACATATATACTTATTATTGCGGTGCTTTAGTCTCTGTTCCAGAGCTTGGCCCATTACGTGATATTACTGCTACAGGCTCCCCGACACAGAGCTTGTAGTGGTCTCAGCCTGAGTACTAGTGATGCTCTCAGTTGCATTTCACATAGCTGGTTATATAGCTTTCCCTGAGATCTATTTTATATACTACATTTTATTTGGCTTGAGTTATTCTTGTACATTGATGTCCTCTGAGGACCTGGATCCGGATTATGTCCCCAGGTACAGCAGAGGAGGTTTACCCCGAGATATACGGGACATGAGCTGACGCTGGAGCAGTACTGGTACCAGAGGACGAGGTTGTGCCAGAGAATTTCTCCTGAGTATTCTGTTACATACTCAGTTATTTCTGCTTCAAGTTATTTCATATCTTGACTCTTGGATTATTGTATTAACTTATTATCAGGTTGTTCCCCGAGACACTATTTATTTGGACTTGTTGATGGACTATATTTCTTTTTATCTATTATCTTGACTGGTTTATCATATTGACTCGTGTTTACTTTTTGTGGATGAGATTAGAATTATACTGAGATAGATGGTGTAGACTTGTATTATTATTTATTACAGTTTAAGTGCACTCTAACGGGTCCACTAAATTGGGTTTGCCCATTGGAGTTGTGCTGCTGGCCATTGCCACGTGGCTAGTCCCTCGGTATTTTGGGACTGTGACGTAACAGTTGAATTATCTAATTATTAGTAATTAATAAATAAATAAAATAATTATTTATTATTTTAGATAATTTACTTATTTTATCATATAATTAAAATAATTAATTAGTTGATAAAGTTTTTAATTAATTGTAACAACTATTTATCTTTATCTATTAAAATAATTATTATTATATATGCTCCCACTTTTTACTTTCTTACTTTCTTATCATAACCAAATACACTTGTCCTCTAGTAAGGGGACAAGAAAGTACATAAATTTTTATATACCTTACTCAGGGCATGTTTTCTAAGCAGGAAGTGATCATGGATTTGAAGATTTCATGTATTTGTAGCCAAATCTATATGATCCTATGTTTGATTGGACCATGGATTTAGATTTAAAAATGGACAATTATTACTTTTCAAATCCAAAATTATGATTTGGAGGCTATCTCACATCTTTTTCTCCACTCTGAATTTTGGAAGAGGGCTTTTTGATATTATTCCCCTGTTAGATGAAGGATATTGATATTACCCCATGTTGTTTCAAAAGTCGAGAACACCCCATCAAAGTGTCACTTTTGCCTTTAACGCAACACATTCAAAACTCATTGACGACAATTTGAGGGGGGTATTCTCGACTTTTGAAACAACATGTGGGTAATATCAATATCCTTCATCTAACAGGGGGTAATATCAAAAAATCCCTTTGGAAGAAGAGAGTTGGATTTGATTTTCTTTTTAATAATTTATTATTCTATTAAATATTTAGTTAATACTAATAAAAAATTAATTAACTAATAAATTAATTAAGAATTAACTAATATTTAGTTAATATATTTATAATTTCTATTCTTAATTAGTTTAAATAAGTTGTTATAATATTTAACTAATATAAATAAATCATTGATATAAATTAAAGATATTAAAATTTATAAATAATAGGTAACTATAAATTTAACTAGATAATGAATTAGTATTACAATTATATTATTATATAATTAGAATAGTTAATTAAAATTAAAATAATTTATTAAAATTTAAATTTATTAATTATTTTTAATGCTATAATTAACTAATAACTTGTTCACATTAATCATAAGACTTAGTAACTACGATGACTAGTAATATTAAAATTTATAACTAATAGGTAACTATTAATTTAAGTAGACAATTAATTAGTATTACTGTTATATTATTATATAGTTTGAATAATTAATTAAACTAAAATAATTTATTAATATTTAAATTAATTATTTATTTTTAAAATTATAATTAACTAATAACTTGTTCACATTAATCATAAGACTTAGTGTCACGCCCCGCTTCCCAAGATACGGTGAATCAGGTACGTAACTGCATCCCCAGGTTACGCCCCATACGAGTATTACCATACTCATATCAGCGATTGTCGCTTGTAAATCTTTTAGAATAAAATGCAAGTCATGCTAAGCAATTAGGTAATTACATCTAAACCATACCACTCTGATTTGTACACAACTAGATAAGTCTTTACAACAATTCCTTGTTTAGGTTACATAATTACAGTTGTAACTACTAGGTGCTATACATCCCGAGATCACTTGCCGATTACCCCTCGATCTCGTCTACGTTGTAGAGAGGTAGCATTTCCTCATTAGCTTCTTCAATCCCTAGTGAACAATACTAGGTCGTCAGAACGACAAGCAAGTCCTCGGCCAAGAACGGTAAACAAATGAAAGATATGATATTAGAGTAAGAGAATAATAGTTAAAAGAAATAAGAGGGTAAACATAATATGGTATTCATGACTTGAATAACTCCTAATTCAACTCTCCTATAGTGTCTAACAATTCAAACATCACAAATCCTATGTCACTACCATAATACACAAACAATTTCCTAAATGATGATGCAATTTGGAGAACAAACCTTAAATAACCACTTCACCTAGTTCCCCGCCAAAAAATCCCATTGTGAAGGATTAGGTGGTGACTTGATGGCACGGTGCTTAGAATCCGGCCATACCCTCATGGCTTAATCTTGAATTCACCTATTCGATGGTTTTAATTCAAAATAGGTGTATTTTTAGTCAGGTGACTTGAACAGAAGGGTACGTGGTTATGAATCCGGCTTAGCCCCTTTTGGGCCAATCTTGAATTCACCCATTCGATGGTTTTTCTTTTTGAATCGAAGTGGGTGTTCTTATAATTCAGGTGACTTGAATAGGATGGCACGGGGTTATGATCCGGCCCAGCCCCTTTTGGACATAAGAAAGTGAGCTAAGCCTCACCCGCTCACTTCGTAAGGCCTTATGAGAGAGCCTAAATCGCTGAATTCAGCCAGACTTAAAATTATGTGGCAGAATTTCGTAGGTGGTTATTTATGCTGTTCTCCCCCGCCCAATGCTTCTAGCCTAAACCTACAATCATTCCTTATTCTATTTTCTTATGTTCAGGTCTCTTCTCTGGTATTGCTTTAACCATTGCTTATAAGATTAAATGCTTATCCAGGATAATGCAAGATACATATATAATTCAGAGTACAGGTATTCACATAATTTCAAGAATGTCGCTTTATACAGAGCAGATTAATGGATAGTTTGATTTTTTTTTTTTGAGTGTCTCGTGTCCGTGTCCTATGTATCCTAGACTTTCACTAGTTGTCCCTAAATCATAATTTTTGGTGGTCCGTTGTATGTAAATCTAGGGTCTAGAGCGTTGGAAAGTCGGCGATATTTCGGATATCGAAATATTGGTTATCTCCCGAAATTCTTAAAATTTTCGACAGAGTTCCCTTTGTATTTTGGCTCCCAAAATTTTAACAGTTTATAATTTCGACCCGGAGCAACCCTCCGTAGCATTCTAGGGCTTGCCGACCCCTTCGGTGGAGCAACTCTCAATACCGGATACACGCAGTTTATATTTTTCAATATCAATATCTTCTAAGTAGGTAAGGGAATCTTCTTACCTTGGTGATTAGCTATTCTAGTCGCATACCTTAGCTCCGCAATTCGCTGGCTATTTGCAAGACAACAAATGTAACTATCAGAAACATAATGATTCAAACATGACTTTGATTAATCATTTTAACAAATCCAAATATTATATGCACTAAATGTTCTTTAAAGTTTAAATCATATATCTTAAGGATAAAGCACAATATATATATATATATATATATATATATATATATATATATATATATATATATATATATATATATATATATAATTTATTTATAAAGTAATGGAATTCTTCTCCTACACATAACACAAATAGTATAATTCAATTCTAGATCCTTTATGTAAATTCGAAATGGTATGTAATTGCTTCTATCTCAACATGCCTTTGTGGGTGTAAAGTTCTATATGCGTCTATAACTGTATATTTCCTAACTATTTTACTTATGAAAACTTCTATTCTTCCATGTAGTCAATGTACTTATCACTTGAACCATCAATATTTCTAACATAATTAATAATCATAAACCAATTCTGAATTTCATTATCCATATCATGTATTATACTAGAGTTCGTATCGTATCTCAATAATTGAACTTAACCCACGTTATACCAAACAATTCCAATGAAATTCCTATGTCTTAGCTCCTATACCCCATTCTCCGAGTTGATTGCAACTTAATCCTCATAAATATACACATCATGATTTATGTATTATATTTATATTTATAAATATAGGTGTATACCTAGATATATAATTATAACATGAATACCTAACATACCATTATGCACACATGTCTACATATATATATATATATATATATATATATATATATATATATATATATATATGCATAAGAGAGATGTATATATGCATATATGAAATTACAAATGCAATTTATGATTATCGTGTCCCCATTTGTGTCCTACCTAGGGCATTAAGATATACGTAAGTGCACATATGTATATATATACCTAGACGTACGTATTCGATTGTATACACAAATGTTAACCATTTCCAAATCCAAATACTTCTCTAATAAGACTCCAAATTAATTTTTAACAAGGAGAAAGTGCAAGGTGAGGACTTGCCTTGGTTCCGAAATCCTAGGGTTCTTCAATTTGGTGTTTGATTTCCCCTCCTAATGCAAGAGAATTTGATAATAATTATAACCTAATTTAAATTCTGGAAAGAGAATTTGGGGAAAATAAGGAATACCTAGGTTTTCTTTTTGTAAAAAGGAGAGGGGATGGCCTTGTGGTGGTGGTGTCTGGCGAGGGGACGGCGACGTGGTGGTGCGTGGGGTGGTGGCGTCCGGCCGCGGGCGTCGGCGTCCGGCAACAGCGGCAGCAGCATCAGTTGTAGCAGTAACAGCAGTAATCGCAGCGGCAGTGGCAGTAGCGGCGGTGGCAGCGGCGGCTTACGGCAGTGGCAACGTGCGGCAGCAGCGACAATAACAGTAATAGCAGTAGCAGTGGTAACAGTAACAGCAGCAGTAATAAGCAAGGATGGAAAGAAAGGTTTTCTCTTGAGGATTTAAGTAAGGGAAAAGTTATGTGCATTGGAAATGCACTGAGGAATGAGAGCTTGCCATCTTCTCCTTTGGAAATGGGGATGAAGGAGGAGAAGCCAGGTTGAACCTGACTCAGCCCCTGCTCCTGGTTTCTTCTTCCTGCTTCCCATAGATTTGGGTTTTATGCACAAGACCCCTCCCAAATTCAGAAATTTATATAAGACTAGCCCTTTTTTGTAATTGGGTATTTGCACAAACTTAAGTCATTAATTCATATACATATATATATGTATATATGTATATATATATATATATATTGGAGAGCTAAAAATGAAAAAAAAAAATTAGGTAGTAGCTATGACACTTAGTAACTACGATGACTAGTAATATTAAAATTTATAACTAACAGGTAACTATTAATTTAACTAGATAATTAATTAGTATTACTGTTATATTATTATATAATTAGAATAATTAATTAAATTAAAATAATTTATTAATATTTAAAATAATTAATTATTTTTTAAGTTATAATTAACCAATAAAATAATCTTGTTCACATTAATAATAAGACTTATTAACTATGATTACTAGTAATATTAAGATATATTGTTATATTATGAAGCCTAGGCATTCGCTAGTTTTTTTTAAAAAAGTGGAGGTATATATATATATATATATATATATATATATATATATATATATATATATATATATATATATATATATATGTGTGTGTGTGTGTGTGTGTGTGTGTGTGCGCGCGCGCGCGCGCGCGCGCTAGTTTCTATAATTTGAATGGGAACATTTGCTATTATATTTCTAATTTTATCTATGTCCTACAAATAAACAAAAAATAAATAGTTTTCACTTTTTATTTCCTACTTTTTTGTAATCCAACGAGGAAAGGTAAAATTAATTTTTCTTTCCCTCAATTTTCCTTCCTCTCAAATTTTACTTCCCCTCTCCCATAAAGTTCCAAACATAGTGTAAGTAAAAAAAAGATAATGGAGATCCAAATCATTAAAAAATTGTGTAATCCAAATTCCTAAACACTAATATTCCCTAAATCCACTCATTCCAAGTCATGCACTCTCCAAAAATATATTTGATCAAGCTTCTCAAACTTGCATGTTTGGATTTTTATCTTCCGAACGCCATTATTGGTGATTTGAACCCAATTCTAGGGATTTTGGAAGTCCATAATTTTGTCATAGTTGAGATGAGGACGACAAATAACTGTCAGGATTCTGGTTCACGTCCCAGTACCGAAATACAAAAAATGGGATATGACTCGATCAGCTACACACTATGGTATACACTTGTATCCTGCAATAAGGTCACAGATGTAACTAGACAATGTGGTATATAGTATAGTACAAGTCTCATATGGTTTCACAGAAAATGCAATGGCTTAATCAATTAAACAAGAAATCAAAATATAGAACATATAAGATAAAACAGTAAGGCGTCATCTATCAAAATGGGCATGAAGCTTGATATACAAAATGGAAAATTACCACAATGTCAAATAATGCATGATCATATCGTTAGGTGCAGTCTGAATATATATACAACTCTCTCTCTGTACACTGTACAGGACATCTGTTTTACTGTTGAGATTTTCAAATTTATGGAATATATAAAAGGGAGTGATAGGGGCTACCCTAATTTTTTTTAAATGTCATCATTTGATACCCAAAATATTCTTAAAAAAATTTAGGGCTATCACATTTTTTTTTTGTAGAAAATTGCAATCGCCAAGATGTCTTTTATAATGTTCCCGAAATTTCAAGATGGATTATCAAAATTATGCTAATTTTATTACTGTTTTTAAAAATAAAATTTATAGCTTTCCATATAAATTAAGGATAACTTTGATAACCCACTTTAAAAATCTGTGGACATTATAAAAGTTTCTTTGACAATTATATTTTTCTTTTTGTATAAATTAAAATTTTTTCTTTCTTCCCCACATGTCTTCTTCCTCTTCTCAAAATCCCTAAGGGTCCCTTTGGTAGGGAAAAAAAAAAGGGGGAGGGAGATAAATGGAAGAGAATTATGCATTTTTTTTCTTATTTGGTATATGAAGAAAAAGAGGAGGAAAAGAAAAGTGGATGAGTTACTTTTTTTCCTCTTAACTTAAGAAATTCAATCCCTAAAAACATGGAAAGAAAAGTATGAATTTTTTTCCCCTCTTAAGTTAAGAAATTCAATCCCTAAAAACATGGAAAGAAAAGTGTGAAAAAAGTGGAGGCTTATCCTAATTTACAATTATACCACCACAAATTATATTATTTAAAATTTATTCAATGAAGTCAAATGCTAAATAAGTATTTTTAGTTGATGATAAAAATTTTAAAGCCTTATTTTTTCTTTTATACCAAACAAAGAAAAGTGTATCAATTCTATTTTTTTCTCCCTCATACTAAACACAAATGAAGAAAATGGTCTTTCCTCTCCATACAAATAGAAAGTATATTTGTACTCTCTTTTTTTTCTCTCAACTTTTCTATCATTCCTACTAAACGGAGCATAAGGGTTTGTATGGTAGGAGGAAAGAAGTGGGAGTAAGAAAATTAGAGGAAAAAAGTGGAAGAGAAAATTAAAGGAAAAGTGGAGGGTTACTTTTCCTTTATAATCTAAGAAATTCGATCTCTCAAAAAATAGGAGAAAAACTAAAAAAAAGGAGGCATATCCTAATTTACAATTATATCCCATAAGAAATATATTATTTAAAATTTATTTTATTGAGTGAAATGATAAATAAGTATTTTTAATTGAACATTTAAAAAATTAAAATATACCCTCACTTTTAATAATTTTTTTGAGTGTCTTACACTGAACGAGAGCATTTGCTAGATTTTTTTTTAAAGTGTGGGTATATACTAGTTTCTATATTTTGAATAAAAATATTTGCTAAAATATTTCATAAAATTATTACTTAGTCTTTGACTTTCTCAACATAGAAAAAGACAACAAATTAATTAAGAAATAATTGGATAAATTTACTAAAATTTTGCTCTTGTGTAAAATTAATGGAATTTTTTTTTAATAGAAAAAAAAATGTAATAGTCTCCAACACTTCTAAAATAATTTGAATATCAAAAAATTAATTTTTAAAAAAACAAATCTGGGATAGGCCCCTATTACTTTGTGTGCTGCCTTTAGTAATTTCCCTTCTTTTACATATTCAATAAATTTGGAAATCTCAACCCCGTACAGTGTACGGAGAGAGTTGCGTGCAATTAGTTAGTTACACGTCCCTTTCTCTGGACATTATTCTTGAATCAATATAATAAAATGTAAAATGAGAGGTTTCATTTTCCAACAGCTGGTTCGCTCGTTACACTACTGACTAATGTTTGAAAGATGACTCTGACAAGTCTTAAAGGTCAAAGTTAGACTTGTGGCTGGCTGGCCTCTCCCTCAATTTCTCTCTCAATTCCATTTTTGCTATTTTTCTCCTACACCCATCATATCATTGCTCCTCTCTCTCTCTCTTTCTTGAATCACTTCCTCTGCTGTTTCCAAGAAAGGGTGCCCTCCAACACAGGGAAAAAGCTCGTGAAAAAGTAATAAAACAAAAGGGTGGTGGACTGGAAGGCCTTTATCCTCTTTTTGGGGAACTGGGTACATCTCCAATGGAGGTTCGTCATCTATTTCTCTTTCTTTTTATAGTATCCTTACTTTATTTTACATGAGAAGGGTTGGAAAATTTGTAGGTTTTTGAAAATTTTAGTTGTTGTTGTGTGTGAATTCTGGTGTGGGTGAGTTGGGTTGGGGGGGTTGGGAGAGGATTGTGGAGAGATATTCTGTGGGGTTTTGTTTGAACAACTTTAAGGTGTCTAAATAGAACTATTGAAGTTTTTTCCTACTTTTGATTCCTTGATTGATTGTTAGTTTGAATGAATATTGGGGTTCTTCATCTGGTAAAGCTGTTGATTTGGGTGGATGAGTTTTGAATGCAATTAACAGTAAGTATATCATGTAGTGACGTTTGGATTCAGCTCATTATGTGTGGGAGTCTTGATAACACAGAAAAGTGCATATAGAAGAAGAGCACTTCTTGGATTGGCACTTCTGGCGCTATCCGTTCGGGTGGGGAGAATTATGGCCCTAGAAAGTGCTATACCTTCCACTTTCTTTTCTTTGTTTGGATGAATTATGTCCCTAGAAAGTGATTGGACAATTTCCTTAGAAGAGGAAATGGATAAGTGATCTCCAAATGGACATTGGGTACTTGATGCGGAACATAGAATTATGTTCAACTAATCCAATTTTACAATTAGGGTTCGCAGAAAATTTAACTAGTGACCAAGTTCTTTGTATTAATTAAACAAAAAATGGTGGAAGGAGACCTAGTTGCTGTTATTGCATTTGAATTTAATTTATACGACTTATCAGGAAGAGCGTGATTCAACTGCAAGCCTTTAAGAAAGGCGCAAACTTTGACTACGAGGACGATGCCTTCAACACGTGCTTGGATTCCTCAGGTTATGGTACACAACTCGTTGTCAAGGAAAAAGATCGCATGCGTGCACATGAGAATGACATACTTGATCTATATTTGACTTTGATTTTTGAAGGAGTTCGACGTTGGTTCAGTGTGTCTGTCAATTGTTTTGGTTCCAGGAGGTCACTAATTGAAAGACATTGTATTGTTCGAACGGTCCTCAAAGCAAGGCAATGGATCATTCGGCGAAGACGTCGGCGTAAGTTCGATAGAAGAGAAGAAAACTCACTCAAGTTATTTGTTTCACACTTGGGTTTAAAAGTGAATTTTATTCTTATTTATTATGTGTTTCTTCTACAATTATTTGACTCTTTTTTATAGCTATACAACTCAACCATGAAATAACACAAAATAATTTAAAGGATAAACAAATTATCCTACGGAAGATGAGTTTTTCGTCCAAACTAACCTCAATATAAACAAATAACAATAAAGTTAGACACATAATCTAATACGAGATAATATTCCTAATAAAAGCTAGTAAGGAGTTAGAAGGATATTTCTTCATAACAAGTAATTTTCAACTCCTCAACACAATATTTTGCGTAGATTTTGCAAGTTGATTAGTCAAAAGCTCAGGCTCGTTTCTATCTTGTGCCGCTTGCGTCTTGGTCAAGTTTGATCCTATCAACTCTCCTCGGCTTAGAAGATTCACCACCTAGTGAATGGTGGTGAAGATACCTTGTTGATACATCCGGGTCTAGCATTTGGAGCTTATCCATAGTCCATCACGAAAGTCAGATTATGGTCATCGAAGCCAACACACTAAGAAGCGCGGGTTGCCTCCGTCTGCAGTGGAGACTATGTCATAATCGATAATATCCTCAATCTCAAGTCTTATACACCTCTAATGTAGTAACAATGATGTAGACGGTGTTACTGGTCCAATAGGGTACTAGATTGTCTACATGTGGAGCGTAAACCTGGATAACCTGCAATGTCAGAATCATAAAAGAAAAATATGTAGGCTCATGAAACGATATTAGATCCTCCATATTGAACACAAGGCTTATCCTCATATCATGTAGAATAACCAGCTCATATGCATTTGAGCCAATCCTTTGTAGAACTCGGTAAGGACATGTCTGTTTGGCATGCAACTTCTTCATAGTTCCACGAGAGAATTTCTTTGGTTTCACTCGTATAAGTACCTCATCAACAATAGCAAAATTTTACAATCTCCTATGACCATTACTTAACAATTTATATAAATTATCACTTACGGCTAATCTCCTACGAATCTCAATATGTAGGTCATGTATATGCTGTGCAAAAACCTGGACAGATGTGTTAGACTGGGATCCTAGTGGTGTGAGTAGAAGATCTATATCCTTCCTAGGTTGGACTCTATTGATAGCCTTAAATGGGCTCAATCATGTAGACCTATTGACTGAACTATTATACACAAACTCTTGCCATTAGTAAGATAACATCCCAAATAGCTAGGTGGTCACCAACCAAACACCTCAACAAATTGCCTAGACCCCTATTGATGACTTCAGTCTGACTATCCGTTTGCGAGTGGTAAGCAGTCGAGAACTAAAGTGCCACATTAAGTTTTTCCAAAGTGTCTTCCAGAAGTAGCTCATGAATCTAATGTTCCTATCAGAAACAATAGTCTTAGACAATTAATGTAACCTCCAAATATCCCTAAAGAATAGGCTTGAACTCAAATAGTGTAGGGCCTGATGATTCGAAAACAAAACAGTCTTTCAGGAGCATATGTTGATTCTAATATCGTATACTTTGATACGACAACATAAAACTCTCGATCATAGTTTGAGTAGTATTGTTGAGCCTCATTCAACTTTTTGCTAAACCGATCGGATAACCCTCTTGTCTCAACATACCACCTATTCCTACGTCGAAAGTTCACAAGCTACTTCGAAGACTTTTGAGAAATCAAGGAGACAAAGGACCAAGGCAAAGGTCAACTTTTGTTTGATTTCTACGAACGCTCTCTTAGTGGCTTTAGTCCATACAAACTCATCTTTCTTAAGGCAATTGGTAATGGGAGCTATAATGGTATTAAATTCCTCGACAAATTTCCTATAAAATATGGTGAATAGATGAAAATTTCTAGACTTATGTATAGTCATAAGAGCAGGTCAATCCCTAATGGCCTTAACCTTGTCATGGTTCATTGAAGCACCCTTACTAGACACGACGAACCCTAAGAACTATAGTTTGCGGTATCGGCCAATATCGATCCGATACGGCCGATACGAATACAATTTGGCATGTCCTTATCCGATATCGATCGACACTGATACTGGCATTGGGCATCTCTTTTTCAGTTAATTAGGCATAAAAAATTGAATGAAAAAGATCAATTAACAAGGGTGTAAAAACATATTAAGATTGTAAAAGCATGTAAAGAAGAATACTTATCTATCGTACGTAAACCAATCGGCAATGGTGACTAATATTTTATTCCATTTCACTAATAAGAAACAACATATAAAATGATTAAAATTATGCCTAAATGTCTAAAATATTTTTTCGAAAATTTTAATAATTTAATTATAATTATATTATTTTTTATACCAAAAAATTTGATACTCCGATCCGAAACTGCCGATACTACCGACACTGTCGATCCCGATACTCATAGGAAGGGTCCGATATCGATTTCGATACTGATACTACGAACCTTACTAAGAACTGGACATATGAGATCATAAAGGAACATTTTTTTCAAGTCGACAAATAACTTCTCCTCTTGGAGTACATCCAAGACTTGTGTCAAATGAAAGAGATGTTCCACTTGGGTTTGACTGAACACGAGAATATCGTCAAAGTAGACGACCACGAAGACTCCTAAGAAGGGGTGCAAAATCTGGGTCATAACCTTCATAAACATATTAAGGGCATTGGACAGACCAAAGGGTAAGATCACCCACTCTTATAGTCCGTCCTTAATCTTAAAAACGGTCTAACACTCGTCACCTTCGCGGACGCAAATCTTGTGATAACCACTATATAGATCTATCTTGGAAAATATACTAGCGCCTTCCATTATATCAAAAAGGTCGTCAAGTCAAGGAATGTGGAATCTATACTTGACCTTTATCTTGTTGATAACGCGACTATCTATGCACATCCTCCAACTACCATCTTTCTTGGGAATGAATAGTGCATAAACGACACATGGACTCAAGCTTTCATGAATAAAGTCCTTCTGTAACAACTCATCCACTTGGTGCCTAAGCTCAATGTACTCTATGGGGTTCATAATGTGTTGACATAAGTTGGGTAAGGTGGACCCAAACACTAAGTCTATAGCATGTTGGATGTCTTTCAAAGGCGGAAGTTCATCATTTAGGTCTTCGGACATATATTACTATAATCGGCTAAGACTTGGCGAATCTCAAGAGGTTGTTCTATAGTATCACTAGTAGATACAACACTAGTGCGACAATAGCATATACAAGTCCGTCCTCCTTGCTCTCGTAGATAACCTCTATCTTGTTCACCATGTGAATTACTCTCTTGTCCGCCTTAGACATTTCCGATTTGGGTTTGGGCCAAGTTGAAAATTCTTTGGATTTAGATGGATACAAGACAACCTTTTATTTTTGTGATTGAACATATACGTGTTGCTCTTTACAAAATTGGTAACGTTTAGGTTATAAAGCCTAGGTCTCAATAAAATATGTGCAACGTCCATAGGAAGGTTGTCACATCATATGCTATCTTCGTAGGATGAAGAAAAATGTATGGAGACCATGCATCTTTGAGTGGCAGAGTGTGCAATCTTGTTAACCCAAGTGACACGGTAGGTCTGGGGATGTTCCTCGACCTTAAGTCTTATCTTCTCTAAAGGCCGTATTGGTGATATTGCCGATGCAACTCCCTCGATCAATCATAAACTTACAAAACTTGTTAATTTTGCTAAAGGTATGGAAAATATGAGTACGTCGCCAGTCTACCCCGCATGCAGATGTGTCCTAGTGTAATTTGGAGGGTTCGCTACATCTTTGACACAACACAGCCCACGTCTTTGAAGTGTTCATACTCCCTATCCTTTAAGGAGCTAGGGGGGGGTGGCATTCTGTAGATGGTAAAATTAGACATGAATGATTAGGCTTATTATCAACAATACTCAATTATATGGAGATAATATTTCTATTAAGATTCCTAGCTCGTTTTTTTGGTCTCCTCTTATCCTACAAGTCATAAGAGGACAACTAAATTAGGCTTTTATTGATAACATCTGTTAGAGAGAACCGATTCTCCCTTTTCCATGCACACCATCAAACTTTACAACGAAATTACAAATTTATGCATTACAGACTACTTAAGGGGTTGTTAGGTTGCCTATAAATGGAAATACCCGATTTTCTATTTGGATTCCAAGCACCTTTTTTTCGTTCTCCTCTTATCCAACAAGTCATAAGAGGACAATTAAATTAGGCTTTTATTGATATCATCTGTTAGAGATTACCAGATCCTCCCTTTTCCATGCACCCCATCAAACTTTACAATGAAATTACAATTATGCATTACAGACTACTTTAGGGGTTATTAGGTTTCTTATAAATGGAAATACCATGCAACAAATGTTGCATGTAGCATTTATTGTTGTAAGTGGTGATTTAAATACTTTCTCTCATGGATTCTCTTAAAAAAAGGTAAATACATTGGTTGGTTGCTGTAAATATAAATCCATTGTTTGGTTGTGACTCGAATGAAGAGAGAATGAGGTGAAATGGTGTAATAAATGTTGTCGTAAGTGATGTTGCAACCATTTTGGCCGCAACAGATGTTATATGCTTGGTTACAAGTTTTGTTGTTGTAACTACAAATCCAATTGTTTGGTTGTGGCTCGAACAAAGAGAGTGAGGGGAAATGGTGTAAGTTGTGTTGCGGCCATTTTGGCTGTAACAATTGCCGTGGTAGTTGGAGGAGTTAATGGAACATTCGTTGCACCATTTACATCAAACCAAAGATTGGAATTGATGTAAGTGGTGCAACAAATTTTCCATGTAACTCCATTTACAGCCAACCAAACACCCACATAAAATCAGTTCTACCTCTGGTCAGGTGCACATGTCCGATATGGATGGTACACCATTGCACCTTGGAACTAGCTGGCATCAGCGGCAGTTTTGTTAAACCCATTCTCTCCTTTTGTCATAAAAGTTTATAGGACTTCCACAGCGCAATACCATACCTAGATAAACTAGAAATGATAGTTTTCCCTTCTGGCTGCAGCAGCAAGCTCATGCTCCAGAGGCCCCAAAGCCAGAGAATGATCTTCATATACCAAAAGCATCTTCCCTAAATCATGACATCTTGGCACGTGGAACCGCCACTGAGTTACCTCTACACCTGCGTAGTGAACGATCCACTCCAGTTGAACTCTTGAAGAAGGAACGAACTAGTGGTGGATCTGACCGCAGTGTTGAGCAATCTCCAATTCACCCCCGTAATCAAGCAAAGGCTTCCTGGGAACGTAGGGCTTCATCAGAAGGCGCTCATGGTGCTGCCCCTGGTACCCCAGGAAGGTTCAAGATGAGAACTGGTGGCCGAGGGGATGAGTCGGTAAACATCTAGTACTTCTTTCTCTGTCCATTATATTCGTGTTGATTAGTACTTTTATACCTATGTGTAGAAGATGATATTTGATTCTTAATTCAAAGCCTGATAAAGGCCCAACAGTGCCAAAGTTTGGTGAGTGGGATGAAAAAGATCCATCATCAGCTGATGGATATACGCAACTTTTTAACCAAGTGAGGGAGGAGAAGCAGACTGGTGGAGCAAAAGCTCCCATCATTACCGATGATGCAATGTATCTCAACAGTTACAATCAGGGTGGCAGTAATAAATCATCGGTAAGTGGGTCATCTATCCCTCAATACTGACAAAGGTAGTCTTAATTATTAATTAAATCACTAGTTGATCATATTGATTTGCTTCTTCTTTCAGGAAGTAGTTGATTGTACTGGTTTTATTATGATCTTAATCCTAATTTGTAACCTTGCTTCATTTCTCTGGTTAAATGTGGTTAATATTATTATTATTGTCTATGTGTAAACGACTTTATTCCCACATAAACAAATAATATAGAAGAGGGAAAATTGCAATTCAGATCCTGACAGGAATTCTGCTAGTGATACCCAAATTTGATCAGTGCTCATGGTGTACATGAGTCTGCCTGATGAAGAGCAAATAAGTAGAGCCATGGATAATGAAGATCTTTTATAACATGGTCAAGCTCAAAGAAATCAAAATATTTACATTTGACTTTGTCGGAGAATTTTAAGAAATCTTTTACTATTTTTTCCGAAGACAATTGCACTTGGCTATCAGAATTCATTAGCTTTACACAACAAATTGTGGTATAGAAGAAAGGAAGAAAATGTCACCATTAGTGAACAGTGGAATCAGTCTATGACTCGGCCATAGGCCAATCTATGATTAGGCCATAGGCCAAAGGGGGTATACATACAAGACGATTGGAGGGAGTCACATCTCCCAGACGGTTTGGGACTAAACTCCCCCATCACTACTACTGTCTAACAGCCCCCCTCAAACTCACTATGGTAGAGCAATGTGAGTTTGACAAAGGATGAATAAAAAGAACAAAAGCAAACAACTACAATCAACATCACGATTAGTGAAAACGTTGGAATATTCAATCTATCATTATGCCATAGGCCCCCACTACTACTATTGTCTAACAGAAATGTCATTTATTGAAAACTTCAAGAGAACTAATTCATCATGATGTTTCCAAACGAGATTAGCCAACTATGCCAAGAGGCACTGCAAGGTGATCACTAGAATGTGATCAATCGGATGTCTTCTAGGATATTTCAGTTGAAGGTCTCATTTCTGTTCTTAAACCTGGGTATGAAATTTCGCTCTTTTTTCACATGTATTTGTTTCTGTTTGTTTTATTCATGTCATGGACCAAACCCAAGCTTACATGACCTAAGTCAGCTCGAGGAGTTTTTCCTCGATACTCCTGACTCAGAAGGATACAAATGTCTAAACCCCAAAGCCTATGTCAATATGTTGATGGATGTCAACTTTCTTTATCTGAATTTTTTTTGGCAAATGTCATCCATTCGTTTCAGATAATGAAGTGGTTTGTGATTTGGACATACCATCACCCCCCACTACCGTGTCCTTCACATCACGAATAAAACATCACAGATCATCCAAGCCAATTTCGAAAGATGAATTGGGATCACCAAATTCACCATATGAACAACAAACCACCACAATCACCTATGCCATCAATAGACCAACTATCAGACAGAACCTAAACTATAACTGAATAGAAAATGGACCATCTCTAACAATCTACACGGACTTTTTTATTCACATATACTTCTCTACTGCCATCTTAAAAATAACGTATTCTTCCCATCTCTGAAAAGACTCCACTTCAACAGGATTCAAAGCATTATGTAGGGCATTACCTCTAGTGTAATACTTGTTGTCATGATCCTCCCCTCTTTATTCAGTCTTCTTCTGTCTCCTCCACCTTGCACCAAATAACTCTCGAAAGTAAGTTCCAAATAGCAATGAAAACAGAAAGGAAACAACAATGACGTGGCTTGGTGTCCTATGTCCACAGTAACAGATGACAAAGAAACAATCATGAGGATTTCTCCGGATAACATTTTTTTTTACATTGTAGAGAAGAATAATAGGATGATTATTATTGAAGAGTGGGTTACATATATATAGGAGAGAATGACCCCTCTCACTATTGTTCTATCCGATGTGGGACTAAAGTCCAATACTACTAATACTACTAATATTCTTAACACCCTCCCTCAAGCTGGAGCATAGATGTCAATCATGTCCAGCTTGTTACACAAAAATTGTACCCAATGACCCAAAAGAGATTTCGTGAAGATATCGGCTATCTGATCACCGGTCCTCACGTGATGAAACTTTGTATCCCCTTTTTATACTCATCACGAACGAAGTGGACATCAGTTTCAATGTACTTCGTTCTTTCATGAAATACATGATTGGTAGCAATATGGACAGCAGATTGGTTATCACACCACATATCTGCTGCTTTAGATCCTGCTTCTTCTTCCAGCTCTTGTAGAAGATGTTGTAGATATAACACTTCTGCTGTGCCATGAGCAATGGCTCGATATTCTGCTTCCGAACTTGACCGTGCTATCACACTCTACTTCTTGCACACTCTGCTTCTTGCATACTCTACTTCTTGCTCTTCCACGATACCAAGTTTCCGTCAA
Source organism: Iris macrosiphon (assembly GCA_036927795.1). NCBI lineage: Eukaryota > Viridiplantae > Streptophyta > Magnoliopsida > Asparagales > Iridaceae > Iris > Iris macrosiphon. The sequence goes on from JAYESA010000021.1 coordinate 1,182,650, forward strand.
TAAATATCGAGTAGCCAGCTGTAGATCGTCTATCCGTCAAGTTTGCACCCCAGTCAGCGTCGGTAAAGCACTCAACACGAGTATGTCCATGATTCTCCATCCGAATTTCTTTTCTTGTATTCTGAACTAAATAGCGCAAAATTTTGTGGACTGCTTGCCAGTGTGGAACTCGTGGAGAAGCCATAAATCTACTTGTGACGCTTACGACGAAGGAAATGTCCGGACGAGTCATGACCGTCAAGTAGAGTTTTTCAACCACTCGACGATACTGATTCGGATTGGTCATCAAGACCCCCTCGTCTGGGAGTAACTTTGCCCCTGGATCCATGGGACGAGGTTGCTCCCTTGACTTGCATCAGTCCTGCATCATTTAGTATGTCCATCACATACTTCCTTTGAGACATTACAATGTCCCGCTTACCCCGTGTGACTTCAATGCCCAAATAGTAGTTCAGCGATCCCATATCCTTGGTCTGGAATTGTTCTTCCAGAAATTTTTTGAGTCATGTAATACCATGATTGTCGTCTTCCGTGATTACATTATTGTCAACATAGACACTAAGTAGTATTCTTTCAGCTGATGTCTGTCGGTAGAATACCGAATGATCCTTTTGTGATTGACACATGCCAAATTGAGTAACAACATGTGTAAATCGACCAAACCACCACGAGGTGATTATTTGAGACCATAGAGTGGCTTCCGCAGATGACACTTTACCCTCCCTTGCAACGAACCCGGGAGGTTGCACCACATACACTTCTTCTTCAATATCCCCGTGGAGAAATACATTCTTGATATCCAGCTGAAGCAATGGTCAGTCATAGCGAACAACTAAGACCAATAGTACACGCACCGATGTCATCCTGGCAACTGGAGATAATGTCTCAAAATAATTCTCATCATAGGTCTGAGAATAGCCTTTAGCCACCAGACGAGCCTTTAGGCGATCAAGAGTGCCATCTGGTTTCACCTTGATCGTGAACATCCTTTTGCAACCTACTGCATGTTTACAGGTAGGTAAATCTACCAAGTTCCAAGTATGGTTCTCCCAAAATACTTTCATTTCCTCTTCCATAGCAGCATGTCAGTCGGGATGTTTGAGACCCTACTCGGCAGAATTGAGAATCTGAATCCCATAAATAGTAGCTATCAAGGACAGTGTGGCTCGCAAGCCTTTTGTAGTTTTCAACATACAAAGGATGATCACGACAGGCACGACGAGGTCTAGCTGGTGGAACAGGCGGAGGTGAATCAGTGGAGCTAGAGGAGGATGGTGGTTCCGTGATTACGGGCACTATTGGCGATGTTCGTTCTGGCGATGACGGTGCTGACTGAACCGGTGTCTGCGGACCGTTGGACCGGGTTACTGGCTCGATAGGGGAGCGCACCCTTACGGGGGGCTGTTGTGTTTGAACAACAAACTACAAGAAATCCTCTTCTGGATAAACTTAGGGCACTGGACTTGTAGTTTGTGGAAGTGGAGGAAACTCGGTTTCAACAAACGTAACATCTCGAGAGAAAAAATACCTCTTTAAGGTAGAGGAAAAACAACGGTACCCTTTCTGGTCTTTACGATATCCAAGAAAAACACATTGGATTGCCTTAGGATCTAATTTAGAAAGAGTTGGTCGGGTATCTCGAACATAACACAAACAAACAAAAAATTTGAGAGGTAGAGGAAATGACTCGTTCAGGATATAGTCGAGAAAAGGGAGTAGCACCATTGAAAACCGACGATGTCCTGCGATTAATAAGGTAGCATGCTGTAAGAACCGCATCCGATCAAAATCTTCTCGGAGTACGTGCTTGAAACATAAGAGCACGTGTTGTTTCCAAGAGATGTCGATTCTTGCATTCAGCCACACCATTCTGTTGCGGTGTATAAGGACATGAAGTTGGGTGATGATGCCATGTCGAGACAGATGTGAATTGAACTCATGAGACATATACTCATCAGCCTGTTATCCCCGGGCGTACCTTTGATCCGTTGAGCGAGAGCCCTTTTTAGCCGCTCGCTCGGAGCTCGCTACACACGGACTCTCCTCTGTCTCACTCAAGTGAATTGGTTTCGAGAGCATTCCGCTGTTTGCTTGCTCACTAGAAGAGTCAAGCGAGAGCAGCTAGTTTAGAAGAGGACACCAGGGGCTCTTCAGCAACCGGCCGAAATCCATCAAGTTCTAGAAACCCTTGTCGTCTGCCGGAATGGAAGAAAGCCGTTGAAAAGCAGGGTAAGTGGTCCGCCAGCCAGCCCGTGAGGGATTGTAGGAATTCGAGAAGTGATGAATGATGATCACAGAAGAGGTGAGAGATCGCACCATTTCTTCAATCATTCAAGCCGGATGGAGTTAGATCGATCCAATAACCGCTAGAGATGAGTGCTTACCTAAAGAGTGCTAGCGAAAATGAAAAAAAGCCTATTGCAAGCACCGACCATTGTTACTTCGCAGGCATTTAATCGGAATACCAAATTGTGTTTTGATTTTCGCATAAAATTTGCACCAAATTTCAAATAGTTCGGAGCGGTTTTTCATCAGATAGACAAAAGTGACACGTGAGTAATCATCAACAAATGTAACAAAGTATTTGAAACCCATCATCGAGTCAACCGGATATGGCCCCCATATATCAGAATGAACCAACTCGAAAGGAGTAGATACAAATTTATTTTGACGTACCAGATAGAAAATTCGGTGATGCTTACACAAACTACACGACTTACAATGAAAAGAAATAGGAATATCTAAAGATGGCTATAAATTCTGGAGAGCTTAGATAGATGGATGACCTAGCCGACAGTGTAGCTCGAAAGGATCGAGATTCACGCCAGCACAAGCAACAGGAAAAGGTGCGTCAAACAGGTACAAGCCTCTAGCCACATGTCCCCTACCGACAAGTTTTTTCAGTCTTTAGGTCCTGAAAAACACAACTATCAGGAAAAAATGTTACCGAGCAATGCATGTCGCGAGTAATCTGACTAATGAAAGGTAAACTGAACGGGTTGCCAGGTGTATGTAATACGGAATTGAGTGAGTCCGGAAGAAAGACGGACACTTCCACATCCACGGACTGTTAGTGAACATAGTAAACCGCCATTGAAGACATCCCATTCTTTTTTTTTCAAAGTTATATTGTACCAGTCTTTTACTAGGACATTAGCAAATTGTCTTCCCTGAATGGGAAAGACCTGGGCGGTGGTTATCGCCATGTTCTGGTTATTCACCCTTGGTTGCGGGTTATTCATCATTTGTTGGTTATTCACCATTTGCGGGTTATTCACCCTTGATTGGTTATTCACCATTTGCGGGTTTCTGGCTATTCGGACCCGTAATTTCTCCACTCGTACTGGCGAGAGTCACGACTCCTTTGTTTTTCTTGGAGTTGACTTCCGTGAATTCGCCTTCACGTTTCATTTCTTCGAGCAACTTATTAAAACGGTTTAATTCGTCTTCGTCCATTGTTCATAACCTGGTAAGAGTATCAGCAAGAAAGTTAGTATATCCCGGAATATATTCTACTTTATAATCGAATATTTCAAGATACATAGCAATCCTGATCCTTCTTAGGTTTTCTTCTGGATTATTAATAGTTCGTTTCTTAAGAAACTGAGAGACTGATTTATTGTCAGTCTGAATATAAAATTTTCTATAAAGAAAATAAAATTTTAAACTTTTAATAGCAAGTTTTACAGCTAATAATTTTTTATCGTATGTGGCATACTTAAATTGTGTCTTAGAAAATTTTCATGATTTATATGCTACAATCTCTTTATTTTTAGCAATAAGTACCACTGTCCAAAAATTGTCAGAAGCATCAGTTTGTAATACCACATTTTCTTCTTCTAATGGAAAATAGAGAATATTTTGATCTTTAATTATTTCTTTGATTTTAACAATTTCTTTTTGTTCTTCTGGAAACAAAGAAATAGAGATCTTACTAGTATCCCATTTATGAGGTTGTTCATCTGTATTTTGTTTATAATTAGCTTGTTCTTTAGTTAATCTTTCTTGCAGTTTTTCAATCTTTGCAGAAAGATACGGAATAAATTTTCTCCATAATTAAGAAGACCAAGGAAACTCTGTAATTCTTTTAGAGTTTTAAAAGTATCATAAAAATCCCTTATTTTGGTATATATGTGTTGCTGGAGTTCTATATGTCCATTCTTTATAAATTTTTCAAGAAAGTCAATTTCGGTTTTAAAGAGTTCAATTTTCTTGGGACTTAAAGCAATACCATTATCAAGTAATAGCTGAACAATTGTTAGAAGATATTTATGTTTTTCTGTTTTAGAGAAAACTAAACTATCATCAATATAGACAACCACATAATCTAAATGTCCAAAAATAGAATTCATACATTTCTGAAATATTTGTGGTGCATTTTTTAAACCAAACGACATAACTAACCATTCAAAATGACCTTGAGGGCAATTAAAAGCTGTCAACTCAACTGAGGTTTTATCTTGTAGTATAAGTTGTCAGAAGCCTGATTTTGCATCAAACTTGCTGTAAAATTTTGCCCCTTGAATCTGCTTAATTAAATTTTCAGCAGAAGGAATAAAGAAACCATCAAATTTTTTATAGCTATTTAGCTTTCTATAATTTATAACCATTCTAGCCTTTCCTCGTTTTATCTCTGCATGATTTCTTACTAAAAAGGCTGGAGAAGAATGAGGACTGAAACTTTTTTGTATAAGTTTTAATTTAAGTAATTCACCAATCTGTTTTGCAAATTCTTCCTTATCAGTAAGAGTGACCATGATACTATTCACTCGAACCTTTGAGTCTTTATAAATTTTCATGAGTTCAATTTTACATAATCTATATGCTTTGTCAAACCATTTTAACGGATTGTCAGTATAGAGTGGTTCAAGCGTCCCATGAATTACTTTAGTAAAATTATTTGTAACCGGAATATTATATGTACAAAGTTTGTCGCTTTGTGCAGAAATTTTGTCAAACATAAGAAGTGGTGTTGGAGTATCACCACGCTGTGCTGCATGTTGAAACTTATCGGCTAAGGGTACAATGAATGGAACTCTAGGGATAGAGATATCATCAAACTTAATATAATAAGTATTAAATGGTGGATAAAGACGTAAATTATATATTCCAATAATACAATCCATATCAAATTCTTTTGGTAAGAGTTCGAAATCAAATTTATACGATTTTGTTGTACCATGTATATCAGGGAAATAGATCTGTAAGTCCTTGACTTTATGATTAACTTAGACCTGTCGTCCCATAAAATCATTTAATTTTCCTATTTTGTCCAATTGTAAACGAAGGTTTTCAGGAATAAAACATTCTTGTAATAAACTAGCTTCGGCTCCCGTATCAAAAAGAGCATGAATAGTAAATCCAATTGTGATAATCATATTGATGTTAGTGATATTTTCTTTGCAAAGAGGGTTATCCTTTTCTTTGCTACTAGAAAAGTCATTTTCATTGTTAAGAAAATCTTCCCCGACATTAAAATCAATGGGATGATCGGTGGCTTCATGGGCCAAATCAATATGGTCTAGACATGTACTGGTAATTTTCAGATTGAGGATACTATCTGAGTTTAACATATCATTTATCCAGAGATTAGTAGTAATAAGATTCTTTTTCGGATGATCACCTCGGTATCTAGTAATATGTTTAGACAAAACTTGGGTCATTCGGTCTAAGTGCCTCGTGACAATGGTTCTATAGTTACTAAGGTGGGTTTCCTTTATAATGTTTTTAAATTTTCTTACCAAATGAATCATATGTTAATCATCCTCTATATTTTGTTCATCATATCTCATATGGTCTACATACCAGTCGGAATATCTGTTCTTGCTCTATTCTGGAGTGAAACGTACACTCCTTCCCCCTTAATAGGAGGTTTACTCATTAATTTCTATCACGTATTTGAGAAAGATGGACTTTTAAAACCATATCCCGTCTTACTTTGAGTCATTCATTTTCAAGAATCTGGTGTGTTCTACCTTCCATATGAGGGGTACTAACACTCATACTTTGTTGAATCTCGTGTAAATTTTCAGGCGACAATTCTATATTTAAAAAATTATCTATAGATATGGATCTAGTTAATCTAGAGGTAGATCCTTTTCATAGTTGGACGTAAACTCTGGTTCTCTTTCCGTTTTGGGTTGCTTTCGTTGAACAAATGTAGAGATAGTATTTCCTGAAGAAATAAAATATTCATTAGGTACTTCAATCTTTGGTTTTAAAGATTTAACGAATAACTGCATTTCGTTATCCATTTTTAAATGTTCTAGTTTAACTAATATTGGTTGAATAGTTTTCCCTATTCCAACTTTGAATAGTCTAACAAACTGTTTTGGTGTAAAAGATTTAAATGTTGGAGTGGCATTTAAGGCCATCATATGTTCCCATTGTATACCTATGACTTTAGATCCAGGTAATAATTCAATTCCTTGCAAATTAATTGATAAAGTACAAGTTTTTTCAATATTTTGATCATCAAGACTAATAGAGAAATCTAGATGAATATTTATACCAAATAACCTATTTACCAGATTGGATTTTGCTCCTCCAATAATACTATTAAGAGGATTATTAATGATTCTTTCATCCATACATGCTAAAAGTATAGGTGTATCAATGCCAGATCGAAATAATCGAGTAATTTTTAATTGAATTAATCCTATGTGAAGATATTTCATATCTTAGGATATTTTCTCCGTAGTCTTTCTATTTTATTTTTATCAAGTAATTGTATAGAAGAAAAATCTTCATCACCTTTTAATTCTATTTTACCTTGCATCCTTTCGAATATATATGTATATTTGTTTAAAAATCGCGATTAAATAGAGGTTTATATACTTCTCTTTTGTCTGAATGAGGAATTAATTCTTTCAGATTTTATAAATCTTCATCTGAAATTTTTAACTGTTCTCCTTCACTGTTTGGAAAACTAGAATTAGAAGTTTCCTCTAAAGCGAAGCGGTTCACGTAAATTCTAAATTCATAATAACTCTCTCGGGGTTTCTCCGAGATTAGTTATTAATGATTCGACTGGGGGTTCGGGTAATTCTTCATTTATCATTGGAAGATCTTCATATTTATGTATTACCAGTAATCCAACTGGATCACCATGTTCAATCATGTAATCTCTATCTTCATAAGAAATATTTTTTATTGTAACTGAAACATTAGATCTTGATACTGGTTCTATGAATCCATAAGTTATGAATATATTTTTACTAGCATGTAATGGTATATTATGAATAATTCCATAATAATCTATTGGTATAAAAATTCTTATATCTAGAGATATTTCTATTGTATGATATCTCCGAATTCTTATACTTTTATTTACATATAAAGTATATCCAACAGATATTGCTCCCTTCTTTGGAAGAATTGCTTGGTCGTTTAGGAGTGTTATCATAATTTGATTTTGGGTTTTATTTATCGTGAGCATATTTATTTTGAGATGATTAAAGCTTTTTTCAAAATTATCAATTTCTGAATCATCTGAATAGACTGATTCGATTTCATATATAGATGGAGCCGAAGTATAACTACCAATTTCATCTATAGTGCTTAGATGAATACCGTATTCTTCTAAATCATTTATGATAACAGCTTGAACATTAGTTGGACATTCGTTAGCATAATGTCCCTCTTTGTTGCACTTAAAACATTTACAACCCTATCTGAATTTCTTTCGTTTAACAAATTGTTTTTTCTTATCATCTTTATTTTCAGATTTAAACTTCTTTTTGAAGATTGGCCTCCACTTTCTCCTTGTAATTTTATATTTGGCTTTACCCTTTTTCTTAAAGGTTTTATATTTCTTTTTTTTTTCTTCCACCATATTCTTGAGGATAACCAAATTGAGTATTAATATCATCATCATATTTGGAACAACAATTGTATCCTAACTTAGATTTCTTTATTGTTTTATTCATTTGTTTTTGTGCTTTAGCTTGTTCGCATATTCTTTCCATAGCTTCTCCATACAAGCTCTTTTAACTAATCCAGTTGAATGAACATTATTTCTAATTTCATCATACCGTTTTTGTATTATATTATTCCATGGATAAGGTATTTTGGTGAAAAACCCTTTTAACCAGAATTCTTTTTGATTATCTACTTTTAAATGGAATAGTAAACCAATGAATTTTGCAGTGAATTCTTCTAGCATACAGATTTCACATAACTTTAATTTATGGAGTAGCTTTTTATAATCAATTTCGCTATAGATTTTATCTCCACTAAAATCTGCAACTAGGAGGGCAATAAGCTCTCCAAGTGCCTTTTGTGGATCTTTAATTTCTTTAAGCTTTTCCGTCATAATTTTATTTCCAACTTCTAAGCTCCTTAGCCACACAAGGGCATCTCCCTTCCAATAACTAGTGGCCATATTAAAAAATTGACTGGTATTTAAAGCTTCATGAGTAAAGTAAATCGTTCCACACATTTGCTGACCCCAATTGTCAACATATCTTTTTATCTCTCTATGTGGAAGTGCAACAATGTTTAAGATAAGTCCATCATTATTATAATTATGTTTATTTTTAAAATAATTACTTTGGGTTCTATAATTAACCCAATCCTCCCTTGTATATGGATTATAATTTGATAATGAAGACATATTATGCGTAGTATTTGGTCAGTGCTAGCCTCACGATGCGCTAGACTGATTTCTGGTTCCATCGGAGGCATGGCTTCCTCTCGTCCAGTAAAAGTTGGTTGATAACCAGGAGGTCCTGGAAGCATAAGTATTTGAGATTGAGTTTGATTACTACTCTCGCCTTCTTCATTATTAAATATATTATAATTCTGATAATCCTCATCAGATATTTCAGAATTATTATCATCCGAAAGTTCTGTATATTTTCATTTAAAGAAATCAATACCAGAAGAATGCTCCTCATAATAAGCATAAATATGACTGCTATTTAATTCTCCCAAAAGTTCTTGTTTTTGGAGCTGTAGAAAAGTTTTATAATATCCTTTTTGGATATTTTGAACATTTATCTTGTTCTTCTCTTCAGATGTATATTTAATCATTCTAATATTCCAATGGAACTCGGCTTTGGTTTTTTGATGTTTGCATCTGGATTATTCATCATTTCTTTCGGATTATTCATCATTTCTGCGTTATTCACGCTTGCGTTATTCACGCTAAGGACGTTATTCACGCCTTTTTTGATGTTGTTCACATCGATTTTGATATTATTCATTTCATTACGGATGTTATTCACATCCCTTTTAATTTGCTGAAGAACGTCAACCATGTAATTATAGATACTATTATCTATTTTATCATTAGTAGGAAGATGAATAATGTGATCTTGTGACTTATCTAACTTAAAATGACACTGGTGTGTGTCGGCGTAAACATAAGCATTTCCTGTGAGGGGATTAGTATTGTTCATCTATCAAGATGAGGATGAGCGTTCTTGAATATGTAAACTCTAATAAGTTCAATATTTCCCAAGTATGTGTTTAATTAATTTTGACCCTTAATTCTGCAGCTAGACATAGCTTCCCCTTATCTTCAAGACTTTCAGTCGAAGACCTCTCGTGGATTTATGAGGGGGCTAAGCTTCGAGCAAGACCACAAGCTTAAGTTATCGCTTCACGGAAATAGAGCACAACAATGGTTCGTTTCCTACCCCATACGTAATAATTGAAACACTTGACTAAGAAATATCTTTCTTATTAAGTTACATATCCAAAACTAATATTTAAGCTACCATATTTAACAAATGAAAAAAGATCACGTAACCCGAAATTTGCACACTAATAGAGAACTCTTTATTCACAAACTCGGCTCTGATACCAATAATAGCGGAAATGGAAACAAAGAAAAAAGATCTTGGTGAGGTTGAAAAGCAACGACATGATTGGGGTCATACATAACAAATGAAAAAAGATTACGTACCCAGAATTCTTTTGATCAGCTCACGTCTACGCGAGTTTCTTTCTGCTTGGACTTGTCTGCTGCTGGAGGCTGTGATGGACCCGGATCCGATGCTGCGTGTGCGACTATTGGAAGTGCACCATCGTCAGGGATGTCGTACTCTCGTTGGTACGCTAGGCCTGACCTTGTTGTTCCTGCTATTGCTTCTTTGGACGGGATAGAAACCGTGTAGCAGAATTTGGACTTCTTGTCCCTAGACTTGGTGACAGAGGGTGGTCTGTTGTATCAATTCTGGAGCAAGATCGGGGTGAATCCACATGACCTCCCTACGTGGCATCGTGAGAGGTATCAGTCTGGCCGTTTGGTCACGAGCTGACGGAAGATTGACGACCTTCATCGTTGCCCGGGAATTGGGATGACCCCGTCTTGGGCTTCTGTCGCCGGAAAGTTGCCGAACTAGAGAGACCATGTTTACGGCAACTGTCTTGTCATCGAAATCCAAGGTGAGGACCTTGGTGTCGAGCAGATGCTGGATGTACCGCTTCAGGGTGTAGCAGCCCCGCGTCGCATGGTGGACGTAACGATGGTAGTGGCAGTACTTTAGATTATTCATCTCGGCTGCCTCAACAGTACGTTTGACGTCGCGGAGCCGAAGTTTGTTTCCCTGCATCAGTACGTCAAATATTGCCATAATGTCATCGTCTTTGAAGGAATAGGTTTTCTTCGGTTTTGGAGCTTCCGCTGGCTTCTGCTCGGACTTCTTGGTCAAGTTAGCGACAAGGGCCTGCTTCCCTCTGCCGTCACGGCTATTGTTGCCGTTGTTGTTGTTATTGTTGCTGTTATAGGGGCATTTTTCCCTATCATCAGCGACGGGGATCTGTATTCCCAAGAGCCGGACGTCCTTCACCTTCTTCTCAGCGCCGACAACGTTTATGATAAACGCCGTCCAGTCTTTGAATTGATTGTCACCCATCCAGAGGCTGACTACTGGAAGTAGGTTTCTTCGGCACATGTTCCAGTAGGGTTTGCAATGTCCTTCGCTTCCTTGTCGCTAACAATACTAATTCTATCTTCGTCAATTTATACCAATAGGTTATTATCTGTAAGTCCTTGACTTTATGATTAACTTGGACCTCTCGTCCTATAAAATCATTTATTTTTTCTATTTTGTCCAATTGTAAACGAAGGTTTTAAGGAATAAAACATTCTTGTAATAAACTGGCTTCGACTCCAGTATCAAAAAGAGCATAAATAGTAAATTCTTGATATCCTGGAATACATATTGTTAAGGGCACATAAATATGCAATTGTGCTTTCGATTTTAAATCAATTGTGCTAATCATATTGATGTTAGTGATATTTTCTTTGCAAAGAGGATTATCCTTTTCTTTGCTACAAGAAAAGTCATTTTTATTGTTAAGAAAATCTTTCCAGACATAAAAATCAATGGGATGATCAGTGGCTTCAAAGGTTTTAAAGCTTATAGTATATCCAACAGATATTCCTCCCTTCTTTGTAACTTTAGATCCCGGTAATAATTCAATTCCTTGCAAATTAATTGATAAAGTACAAGTTTTTTCAATATTTTGATCATCAAGACTAATAGAGAAAGATGAATATTTATACCAAATAACCTATTTACCAGATTGGATTTTGCTCCTCCAATAATACTATTAAGAGGATTATTAATGATTCTTTCATCCATACATGCTAAAAGTATAGGTGTATCAATGACAGATCGAAATAATCCAGTAATTTTTAATTGAATTAATCCTATGTGAAGATATTTCTTCTTAGGATATTTTTTCCGTATTCTTTCTATTTTATTTTTATCAAGTAATTGTATAGAAGAAAAATCTTTATCACCTTTTAATTCTATATTACCTTGCATCATTTCGAATATATATATGTATATTTGTTTAAAAATCGCGATTGAAGAGAGACAAGTAAGTGGATAATCGAAAAGAATTCTGGTTAAAAGGGTTTTTCATCAAAATACCTTATCCATGGAATAATATAATACAAAAACGGTATGATGAAATTAGAAATAATGTTCATTCAACTGGATTACTTAAAAGAACTTGTATGTAAGCTATGGAAAGAATATGCGAACAAGCTAAAGCACAAAAATAAATGAATAAAATAATAAAGAATTCTAAGTTAGGATACAACTGCTGTCTCAAATATGATGATGATATTAATACTCAATTTGGTTGTCCTCCAGAATATGGTAAAAGGAAAAAATAAGAAATATAAAACCTTTAAGAAAAAGGGTATTAAATCATCAGATTTGGTATCCAATAAGAGAGATTTCTCTTTTACATCAAGGGCTTTGGATTTTGATGTAGAAGAATAGATCACCAAATCATTCAACCTTTATGTTGATTTGTTTAACTTTGCTTCAAGAGTTTGGCTCTTGTGTTTTTCATCTAGAAAAAAGTCTTTCTAACTTGTGAAAGCCAATAGCTGACTGTTTTAACATTAGCCGACTAGATGGCTCTGTAACAATTGTTGAAGATATCCTATGCTTCTTTTTTCAAAGTTCTATTGTACCAGTCTTTTACTAGGACATTAGCAAATTGTCTTCCTTGAACGGGAAAGACCTGGGCAGTGGTTATCGTCCTGTTCTGGTTATTCACCCTTGGTTGCGAGTTATTCACCCTTTGTTGGTTATTCACCATTTACGGGTTATTCACCCTTGGTTGGTTTTTCACCAAACCAATTGCAGGTTTCTTGCTATTCGCCCCTGCAATTTCTCCACTCGTACCGGTGAGAGTCACGACTCCTTTGTTTTTCTTGGAGTTGACTTCCGTGAATTCGCCTTCACGTTTCATTTCTTCGAGCAGCTTTTTAAAATTGTTTAATTCGTCTTTGTCCATTGTTCATAACCTGGTAAGAGTATCAGCAAGAAAGTTAGTATATCCCGGAATATATTCTACTTCATAATTGAATATTTCAAGATACATAGCAATCCTGATCCTTCTTAGGTTTTCTTCTGGATTATTAATAGTTCGTTTCTTAAGAAATTGAGAGACTGATTTATTGTCAGTTTGAATATAATTTTTTTTATAAAGAATATAAAATTTTAAACTTTTAATAGCAAGTTTTACAGCTAATAATTCTTTATCATATGTGGCATACTTAAATTATGTCTTAGAAAATTTTCATGATATATACGCTACAATCTCTTTATTTTTAGCAATAAGTATTGTTTTCCTAGAACAAGGATCTACCTCTAGATTTGAAACTTCTCATAGGATAAGCAAGGATCCTCGGTCACCTTCTGTACTTCCCAGATTTGTGCTGAAGGGAATAGCTTGATATGCTGGCGTTCCACCCAAATTGTCTAGATTCTGAATCTAAAAACGGTCTGAAACTTTGTTGAATGTGATGCTACAGTCTTAACACAAATTTGGGAGGAAATGCCCGATGTGGGGCTAAAGCCCGATGTGGGACTAAAGCCCAATACTACTAATACTTCTAATATTCTTAACATACATAATCACTCGATTAAAGTAGGCGACCTCAATCTGCCATTAACAACTGAATCATGACGCTTGATAGCTTATACTCACACAAGGAGGACATCCAAGTCCAAATTGAAGAAACTCACTTTATTCATAAATTTTCTATTTCCAAAAAAACTTGCATCAAAGAGCTCAGTTTCAATTCTAATCAATTAAAGGATAAGTATAAATCCCATCAAAACTAACTAATTATAATATAAAATAACTAAAGGATAAATATAAATCCCCTCAAAACTAACTAATTATAATATCTAAAATAACTAAAGGATAAAGATAAATCTTATCTAAATCCAAATTTAAATTTAAAAACAATCATATAAAAAGTTAGCTTTTCTGTCCTACATCAAGAGACTTTGTATACAGTCCAACTAGAGTGCTACTCTACTTCTCCCGGATACAAGATACAAATGAAACAAAAACCATTCATGCTTGTCACATCCAGTAGAAAAGATCGTACTTGTCATCCCCAATATTGATACCAAAGTTTGCAGTATCGACCAATACTATACTAATTCGTCTCAACCGTATCATATCGTTTTTGACATGTTCAATCCGATACTCCCCCACAGACACCAAAGTTGTGGTTCTCTTTCCCAATTAATCCACCAAAGGAAAAAAATAGAAGTATTGCGAATTAGTGAGTCTTTAAAATGATTATATCAATGCCAAATATCAAGATGCTAGACTATGTCGATAAAATTATTTATCAACTAAGGTAATTGTTAAAAAAATTCGAGATTTTATACTACGAATTCACAATATTCATACATCTTAATATTATTTAGACAGAGAGAGACTTTGTGTTGTTTTTTCTAGCAAAAGTTTGATGGGTCTAATGTTTTTTGATGGCTTGAACACGGGTTACTTCACACCCACCTAATCTCGATGATAACTGCATTCAATCAACAGTCGCACAATCAACGATATGCTTGATTGATCGTACTACATACAATATTGTGTTCCTCCCGTTCGTATAGAAGACAAAGAGGAAGTAAAGTAGGCCTCCCCTGGTATCTAGTCTTTTGTTCTTTCCTTGGACTTGCACCACAGTGTGCACTAGATCTATTGTAGATGTTCCTCCAGGAAAGGCCATGTTAGCTCATGTGGTCGATGTGTTGGGACTTGGAGTGCCTATTGATGAAAGAGGGGCTATAAGCGATCACGAACGAAGACGTATTGAAGTGAAAGCCCCATGGTCAAACTATTATGGTGTACTTTGTCTATAAGTAAGTAGAATAGACAACAATATTTATTGCGGGCGAATAATTCATCAATGTTGAATATTATTCCATTGAAAGCTAATGGAAGACAACAATACTACATACAATTATGCCTAAATGCATAAACAAATATCTAGTTTTAAAATTACTTTTTAATAGATTTTGACTTTCCGGAATCAAGAACTCCAATGAGAAACCAATGTCATAACTTTCGATACCGTCAATATCAAGAAATATAAGAAAGATGTAGTTTATGGTACCGATTCTGCGAAACTTGGTTGATATAGTAACACCTTCAGTTGTCTTTAACTTGCTTGATCAACCATATTTGATATGTTTGTAATTTTCAGTAGAGGAGATTGTACTATCATCCCCAATGTTGATACAGTAATACCTTTAGTAGACTACTCTTGCTTGATCAACCGACATAACTTTGATTTTAGCTTCTTACGACAAAGTAACCATGATAGAAAAGGACTAGGAGATGGAAAGAACCAGTGATTTCTTTAAGCAAAAGATGTATACACTGTGCTTAAACTGAAAAAAAAATGATTAATCAGAAAAACTCTAGATCCTCCGGATTGTCATTTCTTTTTGGTCTTTGGCTTAATGTGTCATAAAGATGAATGCAAATCCATGTTCAAAATTGTATCATTTTACCTCTTCATTTAGATTCTTTATAGTCTAGTTGAACTTATCCTTAGTTGCACGAACTTAAATTGTATATCCAAAAGTTAGGTTACCTACCTGCCAACTAGCACATAAGGTTTATAGCGATCACTCGTGCTCATATGTACCTTGGCTATCCTTTTTGGCATCAACAAAGGGTTGGGATCAAGTCGACAAACAGTACAAATCTTTGTCAAATCCTTTCTGGAGCTTTCTTATGCTTCATAGTCGACCCAATTCAGATGGAAGAAGACTTGGATGATGACGATGACGACAAAACTCTAGATCATCATGGCTTCCAAGTAACTCCAAGGAGACTCAAACTGCTATAGGGAAATAGTAGTCCACTGGACCTCCAGTTCTGCAAACAGGAGGCTTGATTATTGTTTCTCAACAACCACAAAATACCTCTCCTTAAATAATCTCAATAGCCTCTATAAAGCTCTAGCCAAACCTTACTCTTTGTATAAGAAGCAGTCTCTTCATCCATCATAAGCCAAAACCTTAAAACTGAAATAAGATAGCCAAAGATTCTAGTCAAACCCTTGCCTGTAAGGTCAACCAGCCAACAAGTCACACGAAATCAAGAGGAGCCGTCGGCCAATCACCCATAGTCACTTCCATCAACTTGGTTGCTTAGTTTACCAGTTCAAGTGCAAGGCATGAAGGCTATATCAGTGCATTGATGAATAGAAAAGAAGCTACCGAGAAATGAAAAATAATGGAAGAAGCATGGAGTTTAAACAATTTGACTGCTGCTGGAACTTTGTTTAATGCTTTGGCTTTATTTCTCAAATTAGATTTTCATGCAATTTTGATCATCTGTCAATCTAAGTGGCGCTTCAATAGTAAATTACTAGACCCTCTCTTTTTAATGACTACCCATTTCTTGGTCATTTGTCACCCCTACCATGCTTCTTTGCATCATCATGAAAAAAAGAAAGTGCTTTGAGACGGCATGTTAAGACTAATTCTTATTTTCGTTTCTATGTATTTCTTTCGGGGAGTTACAGGGCTGTTGGTGCTTCAACTGGCGCAGAAAATGAGGGAATGAAAACAATTATGAAGCTTTGGCTTGTGAATATCATGCAAAGAAGGCTATTTATGTAACTGATATATATAGAAGTGCATTCTTTTCTCACGTGTGCTTATTGTAATAAACAGAATGGTTCTGTATGCAAGAAGAATACTGCACTTCTTCTATTTTTGCATCTATATACTACTCTTCTTTAGAACAAGTAAAAATTCTGAAGCCATTATATCAGATTCTTTGCTCTTTCCCTTTGTGCATCTCTATTTTCTTCAAACTTGATTTTCTTGGTTTGTAGTGAGATTTATTGAATGGAAAAAGAGTATTGCCTAATGTAAGTAATAAAATTCAGAGTTGTTTCAGAGGCCAGATCAGCAATTACGTGCGAAAGTATTTTCTTGCTTTGCACAATATTTTGGCACTGTTAAAAGGTTACATGTAGAAAACACCGCTCACCATCACTGATTTTTATTTGTTGTATTTAGATTGAATATCTTGCTTTACTTGCTACCAAGTTTTTTGTTTCCAATTCATATTAAGTTGCAGAATTTTCTATGATTGCTATTTTAAATTAGCTTCTGTTGCTTTTTTCAAATCTTGGTTCATTAATTTGTGGGCTTGCAATGATTCACATTCAAACATTTGATCTCGTTGCATATTGGTTTTGTCAAGTTTTAGATAATTGTGTTAAAAGTGATTCTGAGAAGATCGTCAAGAGAAGGAGAGCTGATTCATTTTTGTGACATCCCTACATTAACATGAATAAGGATAAAGTGCAAATAACTTCTCCTTATATTTGTGTTTTTGTATTTAAAGATCTCTGGTTTTAAAAAAATTTCGTATTTTCATTTTGGTTCAGTTTGCACCCATTTTGAAATCTGTTCTTAACAGACGTTAACATACGCATGAAAAGACGATTTTACTCCTCTTCCCATTCTCTCCCCCCTCTCCCCAGTGGGTGTGTGGGGCCGAGTGGTAGACCGGGGAGGGGGGCGGGGAGGAGGAGGGTGGCCGCACGTGGAGGAGGAGGGGGGGCTGCCACCACCGCGGCGGGTGGGGGGTGAGGGAGGGGAGGCGGTGAATGGGGAAGATGGGGGAGGGAGGGACTATTTTGGGTATTATTATTATTATTTTATTTTTTAAACAACCTCTAACGGTCAAATCTGACGGTTTGTAAACGGTATGTGACATTTTGATCGAGTCATATATTGCGGAATGATTTAATTACTATATTTGTCTATCGAGTTTTATTTTGCTAACGAGACAAATTGAAGAAGGAAATTTTTTGCATTTTATTCCTGTTTTGTTACAAAGTAGAAAAATCTAGAAATCGTCATTTTGTTTACGCATTGCGTTAAAGTGGAGCAAAGCAATAAATTTTAAAAGTGGAGGTTAGAAGTGAAAAATTTTAAAATTTTGTGTTTGGTTGGTTGTTGAAATTAGTGAAAAAGTATAACTTTTTATTGAAATGACATGAATAGTAAAAAAAAATTTGTTTTTGTTAGAGCAGAGAGCAAGTGGTTTTCCAACCAAATGTAAGAGAAGTGAGAATGGACATTTTTTACTTCCACCTTTCACTTAGAAGGAAAAATAAATTTGATTTCATGGTAGGCAAAATTTAGTATTCATGTCTGTAAATTTTCTAACCAAATATATGAAATGATCAAATATTTAAATTTTGGTCATTTTCGTACTCCAAATTTGTAAACCAAGTCTGCTCTCTTCTCCATAAAAAGAGGGCCTTTCTGTAAAGTTTATATTATACGCTTTAAGAAGAGGAGTAGAGGAGGACATTTGCCATACACCAGCAGCTGTATCAAAGTCTTTTCCGTCCAACCATGTTGATGCAGTTCTTATTTCACTAGCTTTTGTGAAGATGTTAAAAAGGTGGCTAGCATTTCTCATGTTTCCAATACTTAGTCAACTTTTGGGCAGAAAATTTACTGCAGTAAAATAAATTTATATTAAATTCATGCAGATGAAATAAGTTTGGATAATTTTGAAATAGAGAACAATGTTGGCAGAAAAAAAAAAAACGAACACACAGGCAAAGTGGATCCCACATGGCCAAATTTTGCCAACACTGTTGGCTGAATTTGTGCTAATTCAGCCAACAATGTTGGCAAAATTTGGCCTTGTGGGACCCGCTGGTTGGTTTGGGTGATTGGGTTTTGTTTGGTTGGTTTGGTTTTGTTTGTTTGGTTTATTTTATTAGTTTGTTTTAATTAGTTATGTTTTGGTTATTTTTTTATTTAGTTTAGTTTTGGAATTTGATTTAAGAAAATATATTTTAAAAAAATAAAATAAAAATAAATTAATTGTAAAGAAATATTTAGAAATATTTTTTTCGCACATGTCCACTATTTTTGTCTCACGGATTTAAAACAATTAAATTTTTTTTTAAATTTTTTCCTAATTTTTTTTGGAGGTCGAAACATCGTTTTAAATCCGTGGACACCCACACCCAATATAAATTAATTTTGCTACAGTAAATTTTAAATATTCGAAAATAAAATGACCGAAAGTAAAAATTGGAGATCGAAACATCGTTTTTCTGCGATTCTAAATTTTTTTGAAGTCAGTCAAACGGTGAAACGATTTATCTCGTAGTACTTTTCGATACGGTCATTTAGGCACAAACTGGACCTTGTTTCGATCTCTCAGTCAAAAGTTATGATACTTTAAAGTTTTAAATTTTATATTTTTGCCTGTAACATGTGCGTCTTGCTTCGGATAATTTTTTTTTCTACACGATTTGTGTTACTCTCGTCGAAAATATACAAATCGACTTATTGTTTAACAAAAAACGATTTCAAAACAAATAGTTATGGCCGCTCGAAGTCTGCTCGACGACAGACGTAATATTCTTACGACAAATTTTTATTATTATTATTTTTTTTAACGTCTGTTAACGACAAGAAAAATAACGATAGGAATACAATATTAAAAAATATAAACGTCCAAAGGACGTTTTGATATTTTTTTTTATAATTTTTTAAACTTTGATGCTTTAGATAAAATTTATACAAATTTTGATGTTTTGGATGCAAATTTCCGAAATAATTTTTTTTTTACAATTAATTTATTTTAATTTTATTTAGTTAAAATAAATTTTCTTAAATCTATTTACAAAACAAAACTAAATAAATAAAATCAAAACATAACTAATTAAAACAAACTATTAAAACAAACCAAACCAAACCAAC
The DNA here is from genome assembly GCA_036927795.1 of Iris macrosiphon. NCBI lineage: Eukaryota > Viridiplantae > Streptophyta > Magnoliopsida > Asparagales > Iridaceae > Iris > Iris macrosiphon. The sequence continues at coordinate 1,202,191 of JAYESA010000021.1, forward strand.
CAAACAAACAAAACCAAACAAAACCAACAAAACCGAACCCGTGGGCCCTCCCACATCCAATTTCTGCCAACTATGTTGGCTGAAATTGACCCCCCACCAATTTCAGCCAATAGTGTTGGCAAAAATTGGCTTGTGGGGTCCATTTTTAAATTTTTTAATTTTTTTCTGCCTACGTGTACGTGTGTTGTGTTTTTCGCCAACACTGTTGGCGGACTCTGTCTATATATCAAAATTTTACAAACTTATTTCGTTTGAATAAATTTATTATAAATTCGGTAATTTTCACCGAGAGCATAATATTTTATTAAATTTGCAATAAAAGCATGAAACTTTTAAAAATTTCGGTGAAAGCATCAAAACGCCCTTACCAAGGGCGTTTTGAGTTTTTCCGTCAAATATTATTAACTCCGTTAACGGAGAATGAAAAAAAAAATTTATATATACATAAAACGCCCATTGTAAGGACGTTTTATAATTTATATTAATATTTTAAACCTCTCTCCTCTCTCCTCTCTCCTCTCTCCTATTTCTCTCACACTCACGGAAAAAAAAATATTAAATTAAGCTAAAACGTCCTTTGTAAGGGCGTTTTACAAATTTTGTTATTTTTTTATTCCTCTCCCGCTCTTCTATCTTCTGGAAAAAAAATTTATTATTAAATGAAAAACGCCCTTAAGAAGGACGTTTTTCCTAGGAAAGAGCGTTTTTCATTTAATAATATTTTTTTCCCCTCTTCTCAGACTTCTCTCTCTCCCCTCTTCTCTCCCGCTCCCCGCTCCTCTCTCCCTCTCTCCCTCTCCCTCTCCGCTCCCCTCTCCCTCTCTCCCTCTCTGCTTCCCTCTCCTCTCTCCCTCTCCCTCCCCTCTCCGCTCTCCCTCTCTCTCTCTCTCCCGTGATCCTCATTCCCTCCCACCCGTGACTCTATTTTCCCACCCACTTCCCACCCGTGACTCTTCTCCCTTGTCTTATTCCACACGTGAATCCGTGAATGTATGTGAATCCGTGAATGTGAATGTGAATCCGTGAATGTAAATCCATCCGTGAATGTGAACCCGTGAAATATTTTGTCATATCATGTATTGAAATACCTATAAGAACGTTCTTCACAGAAGGAGAGTCTCACAGAAGAAATAAAAAATTCTTCACAGAAGGAGAGTCTCACATAAAAAAGGGAAAAATTCTTCACAGAAGGAGAGTTTCACAAATATACAGATGGCTTCTCAAAATGACGGACGCATACCCGGTGGTCCTACAACTCCGGCAATTCAACGTGAACGAGAGTCTCACATTTCTAGTCTGGTTTTTGCAGGACCGGTAATGTAACCCCTAGATAAATAATATTATTGTTGTTAAGTGTATTATATTGTACTAACGATATATATATATTATAGCGTTATGATTATCCAGATGTAAAATTAAGAGAGCATGGTGAATGGCGGGTATCATGGGAGTTGACTGAAGCACAAAATATCTTGGTGGAGGCTTTTGGTTTTCACTATGTTGACGCTATACGAATGAAGCGTCACGATAGAGACCTGATATTAAGTATCGTTGAGCGATGGTGGCCAACACGCAACACATTTCAGTTATCCTTCGGGGAGATGACGATCACGTTAGCAGACGTGGCACAGATTTTAGGATTACCTATCGACGGTAATCCTATATATTTCGACGAAAAATTAGAAGCAAAACAGCTCATCAGAGAATACCTCGGTGTGGAGCCCCCCTCTGACATGGGACAAACCAGCACTGTCAAACTCACTTGGCTCCGGTCAACTTTCATGCATGTTGATCATATCGGCTCTACAAAAGTTCCTGTCGATAATTCGCGGGTAATTATTTACATGTATTAATTATTGTTAATATTTATTTAATATAAATGGTATGAATATTCAATTATATTTTCAGGTGATATGTTGCACCAGAGCTTACTTATTGTGTCTATGCGGTGCTTTTTTATTCCCCGACGCTACGGGAAATATGGTCAACGTGCGACTGCTTCCATTTTTGGCGGACATTCATTCCTACACAAGACACGCATGGAGTGTAGCAGTGTTAGCAAATTTATACCGCTCTATGACGTCTTTTGTGAGTAAGGTATCACAGGGTAGAACCGCCAAAAATATAAGTGGATGTCTAACACTTATACAGGTATGAATAAAAATGAATAATATATGTTATATTTATTTGTATCTTATTTGTGTTCTTCTTTGTAGTTCTGGTGTTACGATCACTTCGCGATTGGTAGACCAGTTAGTATATATAGCGCTGAACAACCAGTATGGCCAGCAGGCATTCGCTGGATTACTGGAAATACAGATTATGTGCATTGTATGACCAAAGTGATATCTCTTTACCGGCATCAATTTGACACATTAACCGCCTATGAGGTTAGTATATAATTATTAAATTATAATTTAATAATATATTGTTGTGGCTACCATTTATTACTTGTTAAATGTCAAATAGGTTGTTTGGCAACCTCTAAGTGTGGCAGAAGGTGTGAGAGATGGTGAACGTGCCCGCAGTCTCCATAGGTATTATATCATGTACAACGGATCTATCATGTTTCATCCAGTGGATCGTGTTATGCGACAGTTGGGACTGAAACAGATGATACCCCTGGAGCCTTTGGCTTCTAGCAGTACAAAATCAAATATGGAAGAGCGGGTTCGAATGTATATGATTGGCTGGGATTCCAGATTTATCACGCATGACGTGGAACACATGTCTGAATTGATGACATCGGCGACAGATGGTAAGTTATGAAATATTTCAAATTAATAATACGGTATTATATCTTACATATCATTTTGTGTTAACATTTTACAGTGGAGGGTACTGCCGATTTTGTACGTTGGTATGGATGCCCCCTAGTGCAAAATAGGAGGTATCAATTTGAAGAAGCTCGGTTCCAGCCACGAGCTTTAGATGATCTGAGCTTGCGTGATAGGAGGGCACGTGATGCTCTAGTGGTATATTTTCTTATTTGCATAAAATATCATCTTTATATATGTTACTTTATATTGATTGAGTGTGGATTTAAATATTCAGGCGGAGACACTGGCTGATATAGCTGAGGATCCCGAAAGAGATCCAGAAGGAATTATAGGGACGACTGTACAATATATGCGCGCACCACTGAGTCCCCGTTTTACTCCACTCGATATACCAGACAGCCATCTGGTAGGCTTCGTGAGACAGAGGCAGGCACGTCCTCGTAGGACAGGTGCACGAGGAGCTGGTTCGAGCAATACAGAGGCACGAGTTTTACAGGTTGGTGAGGGAACATCCCAAGCTTACAAGGGCACTTCGAAGCCTTACGCTGGCATGTCACAACCTTATGTTGGCATGCCACAACATTACGAGGGATATTCCCAGCCTTACGCTGGCATGTCACAACCTTATGTTGGCATGTCACAACCTTACGAAGGTAGGCCACAGCATGACAGTGACACATCCCAGAGTTACGAGACCACATCCCAGAGCAACGATGCCACGCCACATGGTGCTTCTCAACAATGGGATTGAAATTATTACATGCAGGAGACTGGCACTTAATTGTTTGGAATTATTAAACGCTATCATATATGTCATTTATTATGCTACAGTAAATTTTCTGACTTCTGGGATCGGTACTGCCCACCACATCCAACATACTCTTGTTTATGTACTCGCTCGGATTTGTACTCGCTCGGTATTTTTAATCGGTTGCCGATTACGTCACCGGTCAGCAAAACCGAGTAACAAACTCATTATTCAGTCGCCGAGGGGGGAGAGAGAGAGAGAGAGAGTCCTTCCTTTTTTAAAAAAAAAGCCCCCTTATAAACCCAACAATTCTCAAAACCTTAACCCTAACCCTAATTTCCTCTTCCTCTCTCCCCAATCCATCGATTGGTGCTCGTTTTCTCGGTAATTTCTCTTGACATCGAATTTCTTTGCTATTTTTTTAAAATTTAAACCATAGTAACCGGATATATATTTGGTGAGTTTTCCTTAGTTTTTCTATTGTAAGAGATTTTTGATCGATTTATAGAGGTTTAAGTTATAAAATTCCCTTATTTTTTTGTTGAAGGACCTTCTTCCCTCCCTTTTTTGATCGTCTTATAGACGTTCTACTTGTAAAAATCGTTTTTTTTTTTGGTTAAAAGACCCTTAATATCCCCTTTTTGATCGATTTCTATAGGTTTTAATTATGAAAATCTCTTCTTTTTGTTCAAAAGGGCTTCTTTTCGCATCAATATTTGCTCTTGGATAGATTCCCCTTCTTTTATTGTTGGCATTGCAATTGTATTTTTTTCTTAGTTTTATTTTCTTATTCTATGATTACTACTGTTTTTGATGGTTACTACTGTTATATGTAATCACAATATTGTCTATACAAATTTAGGTTTCTTTACTAGTGCGAAATCAAGAGTGATTTCGGCTTATGAAGGCAACCCTTCATTAAATCTTAGTACGGTATTGTCGGAAAGAAGATGGTTTTGAATTTGGACCTCAATTTCCCTCCGGACTTGCTGGCTGAAGGACCTTCGTTTTCGAATAGTTCGAGGATTGACAGGGGAGCTGCTTTGGAATCCAATAGTGAGATATTTGGTTCGACCGTTATTGATCTCGAGGCGACAGATGATGATGTGGAGCTGTTGTTTTCCTCACCTCCATTGCCTAAAGTATTATACCATCCCTTCATATTACTTATATTTGTAGCAATATTAGATTAGTCAAAGTTGTCGTTGGCTATAAAGCATTGTATTTTAGCAAATTGTTTCGTTCTGGCTAGGATGAATTTTATGATATAATTGATCCGCTAAATTGATTGGTTCTATATATTCTCTATTATGTCGATTATTTGTTCTCAAGATAGATTCATTGTGGCTGTAACGTGGTGCATGATTAAATTTATTGGTCTTTTTTTTCTAGGGAAGGAACCGTAGCAGGAGGAACCAATTATATCAAGTTGTGGAAGTGCCTCCTAGGCAATCAGGTGCTTTACATCAAATCCTGCTGATATAGAATCAAATGCATGGCTTTATTTTCAAATTATTGGGATATAAGACCCTTACACTAACACTATACAGCCCAGAATTTGGTTCTTACACATTTGAAAGGAGTCAAACTTGTTGTTTATTGACATTATAGTCTCTTTACTGCTTTGTACACTGATGCAACATGCCAAATGATTTGTCCTGCATCATCCTTGAACTTTGTTCACCGTTGTGAAGCATTATACAATGACATATATGAATCAGGTATTAAATCATGTGTGCCCACAGGAATGCAGGAGATTATCACCCATTTAATCACATATACAATTCAATGTGTTTTTCGAAGCTGTCACGTATTTATGGTGCATCTTGGTTTTATTTGCATGTGTTTACCTATGATCTGTCTTGGCCTTAATGGAAACTTAAGTATCTGGATCCTTTGCAAATTTAGAGAATGTTGTGCTTACAATTAAGTGCATGATTACTACCAAATATATTTATGTCAAATGTTCAGGTAATATGATCTTGGGTTCTGACTTGTTATGTGCCATTGCTACTAAGAGGAGAAGGTAGGGTGAAAGGTTCTTTTCATAGGTTTATTTTGTTTTATGAACTATCTATTGAAAGCAAAAGGCAGGATGGACATGTCACTTGATTGAGGATGACTGCTTTCATGTGGACCGCTTATTCCTAAATATTCATTTCTTGTAAAGAATGCTAGGTATTAGAGAAAGGAATATTAAGGTAGGCAAGGGAACCTCTCTCTCCTTTGCAAACCGAGTTCCTGCTTTATTTACCATGGATATACATTTGACCTACTATGAACAAACCAACATTTTCCCCTTATTTGGACTAGAAAGAAGCAAAACCTTTTTTACTTTCACAATCAAGTTTATTTTCATGTTTTCTAATGGACTGACTGAGGTCTGGTGCATCATGCCACTCGGCTCGGTTATATTACACAAAATCAAAATTCCCATGCCCTATAACCAAAATGTAGACATGGGTAATATGACAATCTATGTTGTGAAAAGTGCGCCTAAGCGACGCTTAAGCGCCGCTTAAGCGACGAATCGAATTTGGGAGCCTCGCTTAGGGGAATCTCTCCCCAGAAAATAGTTCATCGCTTAAGCGCGCTAAGTGGCACCTCGCCTATTGGTAGGCGTTGGAAAAAGCGCCTTGGTTTAAAATTTATATTTTGACCATGGTATTTTGATGACTATTTCGATGACTTTGCATTTTGATTATAGTATTTATATTGTTACTTTGCTTGATTGATAATTGGTATTGTTATTCATGCATATACTAGTAGGATTGTATAAAAAAACATTAAAATTTATGTGTATATAGAGTATTTTACATGTAGGAGCAAAGTTAAATAAAAATAGGTGTTGCTGACTGAAGCACTAACTAACCGGCGCTTAAGTGAGGCGCCAGCCTCGTCGCCTCGTCTCACGTCACACTTAATATAACATAGATGACAATGACCACAGTTCACTATCAGGCTTCTATCATCAATTTAATGTAATAACAATTTACAAGGCTTATATCATCAGTTTAGAATAATGATTCACAAGATTCTCCAAAGAAATAAGCCATTCTATGTTGTATGAATATGGAAACATATAGGACAAGGCATGAGGACACTATACAGATATGAGATACAAACATTTTTAAAAAGGTACAATAAGTAGTTACATCTGTTGCATAATTACAAACATTTATATGGACACTATTTTCCCGTATTTGTGCAACATAGGTAGTCACATCTGTTGCACAAATACAAACATGTATATGGACATTATTTCCCGTATATGTGCAACATAGGTCATAACTCTTTACTCACACCCATATTAGTATCCTCATGGAAATTATAACTAATAGATCTTTTCAATTGTTTTCATACACAAATTATATATATAGAGAATTCCAATTTCTAGAAAAGGGAACCACTAACCAGAGACTAAAGAAGTAGTAATGAGTCCCAAGCTCGATCTACATCGATTAATAGAACCTTGAATCTCTACTCTGAAAAAAACATTACATTGAATAAAGTTTGTGCATTTGAAGAACTCGTAAGTAGAAAATCTTGTTTTTTACACTACGATATATATATAGAAAAACAATAATTATGGGAAAAACGTAGTAGTATAGTAGTTATGTCATGATATCTCAAGCTATGAAGTTATATATTTAAACATTTGTAAACATTTATGCAATGATTATAGATGGGCCTTAGAATTCAATATGGTGTATAGTTCCGGTCATGTTACAAGCGCTAGTTGTTGATTCCAGTCTGATGGGGTTAAAACCATGGTCAACCAAAATGTTGTTAAACCATAAAGTGGCCATGACGGTATTGCTTTACTGAAAAAATCTATGACCTAAGATAACGATAGTAGTATGTATGATGTAATATATCTCAAAATTACCTCAACTACATGTCCAATGTCACAAACATGCAAAAACTACAACTAGTCCACAATATCATGAAAAAAAACACATACATCAATACAACAATTCTCTTTGGTAACTAACATTTCAAAATAATCAAACACATATGCATCAAATACAACTATTCTCTTTGGTAACTCTGACATTTCAAAATAATCAAACACATACATCAATACAACAATTCTCTTTGGTAACTGACATTTCAAAATAATCAAACTAGTATATGACAGGAACAAGCACAACTTTTTCCATTGGGAATGATGTAATAAATTGATTCTTCTATATCTATCATGTATCTAGAAATCATTAGCAATCTAGGGATCACTCCTCTAGAGATTCCTCCTAGCCATGGTTTAAAACACTTTCGACAAACATGCTCTCCGGTTTCAAAATTGTTGTCGTGCTCTGACACAGAATGCTATACTACGTTACTCGTCAATTCTTTCAAAGTATGGAGTAGCTAGAGATAAGTGATAATGTTTGATTCTAAGTATGGTATAAGTAGAAAAATGGTCTTTCCCTCTAAATGATACATGTCACTATTACTCTCCGTTAAGTGACACATCAACTCATATGTGACAGTCCACCATAGCATTTCCACCAACAAACACATGAAAACCCATGTGTCATGTAAATAGCAATTTGGTACCTGTCACATAACTTTGTAATGTGTTGGCATGCAATGACACTTGTCACATTAAATAATTTCAAACTGTTCTCTATGTGACACATCTCAACTATCCATCATAGTACTTTCATCAAGAGACATATGCAACCATTGATCCATGTCTCATATTTCTATAATTTCAAGTGTTGTACATGTACAATGACAATATACAGTTACATCTTCACGTGTCTAAACACCAAAAACTTTCAAGTGTCTTGAATCATGATGATACCTTTAGGACACATGTCACTATAATTTCCAAAATCGTTTGCGTATATCCTATTCATTTCGATTCTGTTTCATCCTCAACAATGCTTCTAATCTTAATAGGAAAACAGTCCTAAACAAAAAGGAAACTATCGTAGAAGAGTATATTATATAAACTAAATCAATCTCAATCAGAAGGAAACTAACCACATGTTGAACAAGCTAAATACACTCTCAATAAAATGATATCTTCTAACTATACTTATGTTAAACATCATAGAAATATAATTCTAGTAGTAGGTAGATATATCAATAGGAATCCATATACTAATAGGGGATTCATAATCAACTTAAACTTCATAGCTCAAATGTAAACCGACTTCTAATAGGATTCTCAATAATATTTGGGTTCTAACATTATCCAAAGTCAATGCAAGCTCCACTTAAATAATCAGAAAATAGGTAAAAGTATAGCTAGAACATGGGATACTACAAATTCAATCAGAAAAACAGAAAAGGTCAACATTGCACTTACTATTTCAAAACTATAGAGGTTAAAAAGTTCTAAGTTCAATATTCACATTTTGGTACATCCAATAATTTCAAAAGTCCTACTCCACACATTCAATATAAAAAAAACCATTGGCCTTGGTAATCTTACACTACTGAAAGACTATCAAGTATAAATAACACAAGAAACTACGGTTTATTTAGTTGTTTTTAGCTCTAAAACAGAACTGAACTGCAAACCGAAGTAATCAAAACCAAAAACTGAACCATATCGTGAAAAACCAAATGGAATAGGCTAATTTTGTTTACTTAAGTTATTGTGGTTAAATTGAATAAAGCATACCCCTTTTAAACTACCAAGGTAGTTGCCAATGGCAAGATGAGCACTAGAAGTTGGTTTGCTTGTGCACTAAGTGTGTGTGTGTAAGGGGAAGGAAATTGGAATGTTTAAAATGAGAAAAGGAAAAAATAAAAAAGGGAAGAGACAGGAAGATAACAATAGGTCTATAAACAGGATGGGTTATACATTGGGAATTTGTGGAAGAAGAGAAACATATTGTGGGAAGTAAGACAAACAGAGGGAGAAGTAGCAAGAAGAGAAACAAACAGAATAGGAAGAAGAGAAACACCATGTTAAGAGTAGAAAAATGGAAGTACGGAGAAATTGGCATACAAATAGTGATATCAGGTGCTGTCCAACAACATTGGCCGGTGTCATGTTTTCCATGGCATCATCATTCATTGCATGGTGCTTCCTACATCTTTGCACTAGTTATGGAAGAAATTTTGGGCTGTATAGACACCGGCACAGATTGACGTGAAACCTATGTGCACAGATAGACATGATACCTATGTTACTTGGACTCGGGTATGGGTATGGGTACATATCCAAGAGTCGGGCTCTTTAAACTCATAATTGACGAACACACGGACTTGGCTAAAAATGATCCAAATTTTGGGTACTGGTACAGGGATATAACTATTAAAATAAATATATTTGAACATGGTTTCATAAAGAGATAACATGTAATTAAATTTGCATGGTTTCATAAAAGGACACATTATATAATTAAATTGCATGCATTCATAAAAGATATGTAATTAAATTTGTACGGGTTCATAAAAAGACATGGTCTCTATTTAAGTTTGCATTGTTTCATATTTATAATTAAATTAGTATGATTTCATAAAAAGACACATCATGTAATTAAATTTGCAAGGTTTCATAAAAAGATAACTAGTAATTCTAAACTACTAGTAAACTTTACTGAACTAGTCGAATAAGTTACTAAGGAACCGTCTCTTCAGCTCCCCTACTACTTTACTACCAGTCTACCCTATTAAAATAAACTATCTACTTCACTATTACATTAAAATAAACTATCTACTTCACTACTAGTCTCCCGATTGTCACCATAGAGGATTGGATACGGATCCCATACGGCGCGCCTTGCTCCTAGGCACAGGGGTAGCGCCTCAGGGCACTCCAGGCGGGGCACAATTCTTAAGGCACGCATTTTTCGAGCACCTTGGAATAGCTAAGGCGCGCCTTAAAAAATTTGTGAAAAAAGTAACATGTTTAGACTGTTTTTTGAACTGCTGTACTTTTTTTTTACTGTTTTCTCTCTCACTCAATTCCAAGTGATTGCAACCTACACACAGGGAATTTGAATCACACATGTTTATCAATGTAGAAATTCGATATATATATATATATATATATATATATATATATATATATATATATATATATTATTTTTGCGTTTCGCGCGCGTGCCTTAAGTGCGCCTCGGACAATTTAGACCCTTTGCGCCTCGAGTGTGCCTTGCGCCTTTTGACTACCTTGGTACCCATGTCCTATCGGGTTGACACATGTACTTCTCCTTAAAGTGGAGAGACCGGATAATAGAGCATGATACGGATTAGGAATACATCCCCACTAAATTAGTGTAACTAGTTTCTTGGAAGAGTCACCTCCATGCTACTGGTGGGTCGGCGAACGCTCAATGGGATTTAAGAAAGGATTTAGAGTTTGAAGCATTTACAGTTTGTTGATAAAGTTTGGGATACATGTGAGGGCTACCATAACTTTCGTGATTATCTGGCTACTTGGAAGCAAAGGGATTTATCTAGACGAAAGAATTTACATAAAAAGCATACACAGACAGATTTCCATATGCATATCATGAGAACTTAATTTTTGTTCTTAAATCTGGTGGAATACTGGAGTACAGATGACAATTCAGCATTTAATTTTTCACATGCTTAATATAAGAATAGAACTTTTGTCCCTCCACTAGTAAAATCCTGGTCCCTGGGAAGGGAGACAAATGCTGTGATGATCTTGCTTAAAATGGGTGTGGAGTAGAAATTAAGTAAGCATTCGTTCCTATTTTGATCCTTTGATGAAATTGTTATTTGCAAAAAAAGAGTCAATTTTCCACTGTTCTGCAATGTAGAGAGAGAAGCAGGTTGCTCTCTGAGCTGGCAATACTTTTTGTGTGTGTGTTTCTTTTTGCATATTTTTAACACTAAAATCTGTTAGCACTGTTTTCATTTGTGCTTCTTTTCTGCATGACGGCATCCTTGTTTTGCTTGCGTTCGCCCAATATCTACATTTTGTCTGGGGACAAACTACCAATTGACTAGCAAATTTCCAAATTAAAATTTTAATGGTTTTATACAAATTTTTAACCTTGGCACGTCGGTTAACTTGCAAAAACAAGATAGGAGTATTCTAAAAGAATTATAACATATTTAATCATGATAAAACTTAAACCGTAGTTGTGAAACACACATAATTAGTTAGGTCTTGGATAATCTTGTTATAGATGTCTTAATACTTATTTCTTAATATTGTATCGGTTGTCATTGTACACGAACACAATTAGGTTACTTGTGTCCTTAGATTGTTTCACAAAGATGATTCTTTATGATAAGGCTTTTGTTAACCATGTTGTATATTATTTAATATTTATGAGTTTAAATTTATATAATTCACGAATATCTCAACCTATTATTAAATGAGTTAAGCTCTATGTTAACCGTTAGATCAAGGGTTGCATTGTCGGCCGATACCCATAATTATAGTCCATTTGTATCGGTTTTGGCATGTCTGATCCCATTCTAGCTATTATTGAGGTCGAAATTAAAGGCAACTCTAGAGGGGGGGGGGGAATTGTTGTAAAAGTCGGTCTAGGACTAGGCGCCGACTAGTCGGTAGTCGGACCCCACCAACCCGTCTTGGGTCCTAGGCGGTCCAATTAGTCGGCTGCCGCCTTAGGTGGCTCGAGTCAGCCGCCTGGAGAGCTTCGGCCGACTAGTCGGCTTCTAGTCGACCGACTAGTTAAAAAAAGGGTCAGACCCGTACTCGACCCGAAATTAAAAAAAAACTAAAGCCAAAATACTCGTACGCTTTCGACAGAAAGGAAAGAGAGAAGAAAAGGCGAAAGAAAGAAGAGAAGGAGAAAGAAGACAACACTTACCTGACCGATCCCTTCGCCGCCCGCCTCCGCCTCTGCCTCTTCCGTTGAGTCCTTTTTTTCCTTCTTGTGGCTTTCAAATGGGGGGAGGGGGTATAGGGGATACATGGATGAGGATGGGAAGAAACCCTCTTCTTGCACTTGACGACGCATTGTTTGTTGAGTTTTACTTTTTTACGTCCATGTGTGCAGATGAGCAATTGTTTTTGAACCCCCCATCTTTCCTTTTGCATCTGATGACACTCCTTCCTATTTTTTAGCTTTTCTTTTTGGTCACTACAAGTCTGTAAAACAGTAAAAGGTTATTTCAGAAAGAGTTTTGTCATTTTGTTGGGATGTCACCGTAAGTGCTTGGCTGCTATGTGGTAAGATTGAAATTTTCTTGCTATGTTATTTTGCTAAATGGGTTGAATGGTTGGCAGCCTAATCAAATTCTCCATGCTTTGCTTTTTTTAATAGCACTTAACCAGTTTTCCACGTGGGCACTTCTGTTTTTTGGAGTGACACATAATAAGCAATGAGCACAGTGAGCAGTGAGCATTCCAACAAAAAGAAACACCAATTTAAGCTTGCTTTGCATCTCCAAGCTTTTTTTAAAGCTTACTGACTGAGCATAGTGAGCAGTGAATATTCCAATTAAAAAAAAATACTTAACCGGCTGCTTTTTGTTGACCGAGCACAGTGAGCAGTGACATATATTGCATATATAAATTAAAACTTCTTTTTGTTGACTGAGCACAGTGAGCTGTGATATATATATATATATATATATATATATATATATATATATATATATATATATATATATATAAACCAACTAATCCGACTAGTCTTCGATTAATCCCTAGTCCCCGTGAACTAACTAGCGGCCGACTAGCGATTTTTACAACCTTGGAGGAGGGTGAATAGAGTGTGTCAATATTATCAAATAATAAGGCTAGTTACCAACTAAAAATATAACAAGTATATGGAAAGTAAATAGAGTTCAGAAATCACAAATGTTAACACCGCGATGTATACTAGTTTTTCTCGTGGATGACTAATCTAGTTCCGAGAACTCTTGTTCGGAGTTAAATCCACTATTATCACAAATATCGTACAACACAAGGTTTGATTCGACAGCTTGTCGACTTCAAACAAAATGAAATTAAGCTTTACGACTCGAACATACTTCTAGATCGAAACCGCACTGGCACGTAGAAGACTTGAGAGTTGTAATCTTGGGGATGAAGAAGGTTTAGGCTCAGAATATATCTTAGGATATAGAAGAGAAGATGAGAATTGCTTGATGAAAATAGCTTAGGATTTATGGCTATTTATAGGGTATTTGTAGACCGAGTTCGGGCAGAGTTCGGTCCCCAACGTTCATAAATTCAAATGTTGGAGCCCTGATATATGGGATGAACAAGTCAGCCAAAACTGGGTCTTAAGGGGACCGAGTTCGGGCCGAGTTTGATCAAGGACCGAGTTCGGCCTCCATAGGACCAAAACTTGTTTTGGTCAATTTGGGTTTTGGACCAGGTCTTTATTTGTGGACTGGTTTATATGGTGGACTGAAATGTAGTGGGTAGGATTGGGTTTAAGTTCTCTAGTGCCAACTGCGAACCCGATTTACACTTGTCCTATAAACAAAAGATAAAATATTTCAGCGGGACCCCCGAGTGCGAGGCTTCAGAGATGTCGTAGGCGGTTCAGAAAAATCTTCTGGTATAACGCAGTCTTTGGCTCATCATCATTTCTTCGTTGCATATGTCCATGCTGATTTTACTTATTGTTTTTTTACAAATACATGTTAGACGAACAAAGCAATATACAGAAGCAAACATGATAACATTTAATACATATTTGGACAATGCTAAGTTTAAGTATCAACAATCAACATTATAGAGATTACATGATTATTAGTGATATTATAATGTTAAACTTAATTGATTAGCCATATTCAAAAACTCAAATTAATCATTGGGCTAACAGAAATTGTAGCTCTTTTTCGTGGTTTTGATTTAGCAACGAAAAGACAAAGAAAGAGAAGTATGGCAAAAAGAATGTTAACCCAATGGTTTGATCCAATGTTATCGGAATCACCATATAGGTGGCAAACATACTACGTTCCATGTTCCGGTGACCTAATAGGCTAATATATGGACTTACTTACTGCTAAGAAGTTTCGTAAGTAATGAACTTTTTTGGTTTTAATTTTGATTATATAATACATTATATTGCATACATGTCCCTAAAAAATGTACCACGTGTAGAATCAATGTACCGCGTGTAGGATCAATGTACCATGTTTCGGAGAAGCCTACCCATAAAGTACTTGTGTGCTGGGACCCTCGGTGCACTGCATAACCATTTTCTTCTGCGTACCCGAGCATTCCACGTTCTAGGTAAACTTGGTTTGATTGAATTGAAATCAACATGCTAAAATGTGTCAATAAAAATCATTACCGACAGAATGTAACTATTATCATTTGCTGAAGTTGTACACAATAAATTCACAACATTCATATATCTTAATATTGTTCCATTCAAAATTACTTATTGTAGGGATTGTCTATAAGCAAGTACAACACTAATCTATTTTGGGTGAATGATTAACAATGTTGAATATTTTTCAACTTAAAACTAACGGAAAACAATAAATATTACTAAAGATTATGCCAACCTTTGTGAACTTTGGGTTAAATATTTATATTATTTTAACACACACCCATAGGTTGAATACATATTTTATAGGATTCAAAACGCACCGATAGGCTGCAGAGATGGACTTTTGTAGCGTTATTTATTTTCATAAATTTTGCTTAAAATACGTGTGAGAAAGGATTTGAACCCGAGTTGCTCTTATACCATGCTAAAGTCCCTCTCAATACACCATAACTTTTAAAACATCTCAATTATTGCATGTGTATAACATTTTAGGTCCCTTAAGGCTGTCCTTCATTACCCAACTTGATAGTGTTGCATGATACTTTTGTGCCGAATACTAGTGTTCTTGGTAAGATATAATTAAATGGATGACGAAGGCCTTAGATATAATTAAATGGATGACGAAGGCCTTAGGTCATCATATTTTTTTTCCATAGTTTAGCATCATAGAATATAGTAAAAAAAATTTCATTTCACCAAGGTAGGCAATGTCGGAATTGGTATCGGATCCTTCCTTTGAGTATCGAGATTGGCATTTTCGGATTGGAGTATCGGATTCTTTGGTATCAGAAAGCAAATAATTATTAATAA
Source organism: Iris macrosiphon (assembly GCA_036927795.1). Lineage (NCBI taxonomy): Eukaryota > Viridiplantae > Streptophyta > Magnoliopsida > Asparagales > Iridaceae > Iris > Iris macrosiphon. The sequence goes on from JAYESA010000021.1 coordinate 1,217,736, forward strand.
AATTATTAAAATTTTAGAAACAATATTTTATATATTTAGGCATAATTTTAAGTATTTTTGTGTTGTTTCTTAGTAGTTTTGAAATTGAATGAAATAATAGTCACTATTATTGAATGGTATACATGTATTAAATGTTTTTACAACCTTACTATGCTTTTACACCATTGTTGATTGTTCTTTTTCGTTCAATTCTCTCTCCTGAATTGACTCGGAAAGAGATTTCTAACATTGGTATCGGTTAGTATCGGATCTGGACATGTTAAATTGTATCAGTATCGGCTGCTACTAAATGGGACTAACCATCCTGGCACTTGGCTATTGTATTTCAAATTTCAATAACTCAATGTAAATTTTGTGTATTCAAATTCCAAGTCGTGCTGTGGGTTTTCTATTCAACTGTCGGAAGGACGATGATCTTATGGTTATCTCTTAACTCTATTTAGTGCAAGTACCCTCCTTGTAGACAACAGTTCTTGTTTATTGGGTAATATATTCAATGTTTGTTTTTGTAGGGTACACCATAGAGGATCCAGTCACTGCATTGTCTCTCAATAGTCTCAACTATCATGAACAGATTTTGATGAGTAGTGAAATTATTGATTGTGAGCTTTACTCCAATTTGGAAGGAGGTTATGCTACCAAGGTAACATTATTGTTTCTGCTGTGTTTTTTCAACTTGTTGCCTGTGCTTTCTGGCTTTTGAGGGCCGATATGTATGTTACTCTTCTTCGTAGGTTCTCTATTGATGTTACTCTTGTTTTCAAAAAGTTTTTTATGACCTTGTCCTTTTTGGTTATATATCAGTTAAGAGGCTCAAATTTCTTTTAAGTTTTGTTTGTTTGTTTCGAGGTTCGTAGTATCTATATCGGAATCGGTATGAGATCCTTCCTTTGACTATTGGTATTGGCGGTTTCGGATTGGAGTATTGGATTTTTTTCGTATCGGGAAGCAAATAATTATTAATAATTTTTTTTAGAAAAAAATATATTATACCTTTAGGCATAATTTTAAGTATTTCCTATGTTATTTCTTAGTTAGTTTTGAAATTGAATGAAATAGTAGTCACCACTAATTGGTTTATCTGCGATAGATAAATTTTCTTCTTTTACAATCTTATTATGCTTTTGCAACCTTGCTACTTGCTATTTTTCGTTCAATTTTCTTTGTCGAATTGACCAGGAAAAAAAATCTTAATGTCGGTATCGGTCATATATCGGTATCGGTCGGTATCGGATTGGGACATGCCAAACTCTATCAGTATCGTCTGTATCAGATCGGTATTGGCCGATACTGCAAATTATGGTTTAGACTGGCTTTATGCTCAAGTAAAAGATCTGTTGTCTGACTGTTGTTTTAGATTTGAGCATGTGATCATTGTAGGAATTGCAGTGCAAGGTCTAAATTTTGGGGAGCTTGCAGCAATTGATTTTTTGTCATTTCTTATCTGTATGTTTGTTTCATACAGTACCTTTAAAATGTTAACTAGTTTTAGAAACATGAGGTGCTAACTTGAACCTACTACCAAGTTCCATTCACAGTTTCATCCTTCCCTTTTGCAAAATAAATAGAAAAGATGGAGGACTGCAACAAGCATTAACCAATCTTTGTTGTAGAAATATATGACAGAGTAACTGCTAAAAGAAAATTAGTAACTTGATACTTGATAGTACCTACTACCAAGTTCCATTCACACTTTCATCCTTCCCTTTTGCAAAATAAATAGAAAAGATGGAGGACTGCAACAAGCATTAACCAATCTTTGTTGTAGAAATATATGACACAGAGTAACTGATATCCTGTATACTGTCATAATAGGATGGCTAACAACTAACTATCAAGTATCAAGTTACTAATTTCCTTTTAGCAGTTACTCTCTGTACATAATAACTCTGAACTAAGAAGTTGCACCATTATATGGCACCTGAAACAGTGTTCAAATGCTTGAAAGTCCAAATAGTTAATATGATATTAGTATCTACGCTGCATGATACGTATCTTATAGTACAATATTATCCATTTTGTTACATATAGGCTAATAGGTAGTACTGGCTTTTTACTTTGTAATATATACTTAAGATTCTGGAACTAGATAGACTTGTAAAAATGAACAAGTAAATATTTTTTATGAATTCATATTAAATCATGTTCTCATATAGACCTAAACTCCTAGATTTATTGTGTCATATGATACACAATACGATATACAATACTTGATAAATACACAAGCAAATCGATACACGATAGGATATGCCAGTTGACAAACCTAGGTTACTATATTTTTGTAGGTTGATATAGAACTTATCCATGCTTGCAAGCAAATCGATACACGATAGGATATGCCAGTTGACAAACCTAGGTTACTATATTTTTGTAGGTTGATATAGAACTTATCCATGCTTAAAACTCAAAATAGTTCAAAGCAAACACCCTAAATGCCCGGGTGTCCTTGTTTCGTTTCTATGTTGGTTGCTGTATCTATTGTGTAACATACATGATTATCCGGGACAGTATTATTATTACTAGTAACACACGGTCCAATCCTACAAAAAGCATGAAAAATGATGATGATATTGATACTATGGCATGGGAGTTAACGGTAGACATTCCATGATAAGTTCTGAGCCAATAACTCAAGTGATTGATTTATGTCTGGATCAACCAGAAGAATCTTGTTCACAATTCTTACGGACTAGGCTAAAATATTCCAGTGACATCATGATTGCCTTCTTTGAGTTCCTACCAAATTTCAGTAAAGCAGCTAGCTGCACCATTTCTGACCAAAAAATTATGTGATTACAGAAGAATAATATATATATATATATATATTTATTTTGTCAGGAGTCTCAAATGGCCGCAACACCTTCTCCTACTCCACCTTTGTCACCATCAAAGCAACCCACCTTCAACTGTCCTTTGTGCCTGCATGAATTGACTGAGCCATGTTCAACAGTCTGTGGACATATTTACTGTCGGCAATGCATCACTGACTCCATCAAGAAGCAGAAAAAGTGTCCCACCTGCAGGAAGAAGCTAACGCAGAAGAGTTTTCACCGGGTCTTCCTCCCAGCCACCGAGACTGAGTGAAGGTGGTGGTGATAAACTTTTCTCAGCATCTATATTCCCCCACTAATTTCTTCTATCCTTCTTTTGTGGGTTCCAACATTGTAGTTATCTTGATATTTGACTTTACATAAGATTCAAAGCAAGTACATGTCTTCTTTTTGCAGAAAATATTGGAGCTTTTAGTACCTACCGAGTTGTTTTTAATTCTTTGGACCTGAAAATGCTAGAAATCGTAGCTAGTGTAGAGTGATCTGTAGGGGTGCAACTCGGACGGGCTAAATTCTAGTCCGATCGAATAAATCCGTTAATGGATTGGGTTATGGTTAAAGATATTTGGGTTCGGCTAAAATATTTGAACTCGATCAAAAATCGGACTAGGTTAGGATTCATGTGTCCGATTACACAAAAAACTTGAAAATATATATATATATATATATATATATATATATATATATATATATATATATATATATTGTTTCATATTAAAAAAAATTTAAATCCTAAATTTCTTTCTTCAACTTATCCTAAATCTCATTTTAGTTTGTATTTTGTAATGATTGATGTTTGATTGATATTTGATTATATATTTAATATTAATTTTGTTTAAAATTATTTCAAATATCAAATTAGAGTTAGATAAATCCGATGGATCCGACTCAATCCGAGTCTAACCCGATGAACTTGGGCTTCTTTTCTATTCCGCCGGACTTGGTCTGGGGTTTTATATGTTGAATCCGAGGTCGAGTTAGACTTGGGCTTGGCCGGACTTGGTCTTGGGTTTTATATGGTGAATCCGAGGTCGAGTTGGACTTGGGCTTGGACTAGGCTTATGATTCATCGGGTTGAGTTCAAATCCGACCCAATTCGTTCGAGTTGCACATGTAGTGATCTGATGTCATAATTATTCTTTATACATATTCAGCGCAAGCTTATAATGTGCAGAAGATGCATCCTTGGTTCTAGTGTCAGCTTGTAAGCCCAAACATGACCATGTTCTCAAAGAGCTTGATATTCTCTCTCGATCCTTGCATGGTGTACAGTTATTTTGCTTTATTTTCCAAGAAGCTGAATTGAGAATGATTGGATGAACGATGATATCTTCCATATTCTTTGCTCTAGCCAAGGACATTTTAGCTATCCAATTAGGAAAAAAAAATGCAGTAGAACCTTGTTAATATCTAATAAATTAATAATCTCGGTTAAATAATATTTTTGTTATGATCGTATTTGGAAATAATGTGCTAAATTTATAAAGATAATACATTATAAAAGAAATATATAAGTCTCATTTAATATATAAATTAGTAATTTTTTTTAATATACAGTGCAGTGTTTATGATTCGACTATAATTTTTTCTAGAATATGACTTGATCATTGTTTGTTGTCTTAAAATTGATGTCATGTTTCGAACTTTTCTTAACACGGTAAAAAATTCGGGTATGATTTTCTCATTGCAACAAAAAATTATTTAATGTTGTTTCCGTTGACAAAAGTTTTACTAACTTTTATTGAGAAATTTGTTTTAAAGTACAAAAAGATCTTAAGTACAATAAATTCTAACTACAAAAAGATCTGGGGAGTGTAGCGATAGAGATCAAGTCTGCAGTCGACTTCTTTACTCTGTTGACTAGCCGAATGCAAAGATTGAAAAGAGAAAAAAATTACTATCTCTTAGCTCACTGGCAAGGAGGACAACAATTTGGCTCAAAAGTACTCAGCTTTCGATCATTAGGGAAGCACATGTCCATGTTATTTATAGCCTCCATTCATATTGTAATGGCCATGCGCTTGAATTCGAAAAGTCACTGCTTTCTGGCTTCGACGCATAAGGTTTTTGGCTTGCGGCATGGGCTTGTGTGATTGATGAGACGCATAACTCGGTCGACTTAACACGTGGCATGTGTTGCAATGATTCAAAATCCGTATTTAAATGCTCGCTGTCATTTGTAACGTATGCGTCATCAATGATTTGAAATGTATAGACACATAAAATTTTCAACTGTATTACCGCTTCGCCGCATAATCAATCCTCTGCCACGTCGTATGAAGACGAAAAAATACTGCATGAGAAATGTTTGCCGCATACGACTATGCTGCATAGAGGAAAGATCGATGCCACATAGGGAGATCACTGTTTCCTGTCGCATAGGAAAATTCATCATATATACATGTGACACTGCACAGATATATACTGACAAAAAGTAATAATGACGATGATATAAGCACTGACGTCTGTCACGTAACCGCCGCCTGCACAAATTACGAAGCACCCAGAGCGATTAATGTTGTGTCAGAGTAACGTATGCGACTGAGTTTTTTGCCGCATAGACGAAGTCCTTTCTTTGTTTGGTTTGGATGCCGTATGTGCTTCATGGCGCATAGTAATTAAATACTTGGGTATATGTGGTCCGACTTCACTGAATCAGACTATTCATTTCTTTGGCGCATAACTGCTTGAGGCGCATGAACTTGAATTTTTTCATGCTTCTACAAGCCCCCCTTTAAAGTTTTCAAAAACTTGAATGCGTTTCTCAAGCACTTTGAAAGAAGTATGGATGACAATTTCTTCTTGGCGCATAGAGCTGTGCCGCATAGCATAACTTTGACGCATATGTGATCTGTCAGGTTGTTAAATCTTCCTTGATCTCCGTGCCATTTAATTTTGCCTGGATTCTTGGCAGATAAGCACGATTTTTGAGGCATCTTTTTACTGGAAAGTCAATGCACAATCTCGGAATCAAGCCACGATTTAATGTGCACACGAGGATCAATGCATCCTTTTTGCCTGGGCATTTACTGCTTCTGTGCCTATAAATAGTGAAATGGAGAGAGTTTTTCTCTCATCTTTCTCTTTCTCAATGTCTTTCAAAATTTTTTTTTCTCCCTTTGAGAGACTCTGCAAGAGCCATACCGCCAAGCATATCATTGCTTCTCCCCATTGCCGTCAAAACATCCTTGCATGCTTGTTCCATTTGAAGGTGAAGAGATGCTCAAAGTTTCATTCTTCTGTCACTGAGAATAAATGCTTTATCGCAGACACGAACTCACGGTCTCGTGCAGGTGCAGACGATCACACCCCGTCGACGTGTATGGTCATTGCTGAAAAGCTTTGTCATGAACATGCGCCGATGGCAACCACCTTCCTTTGCACGCATAGATGTAGTTGTCTCGGAACACTCATCATGAATACGTACCAGGAAGATATGCGCATCTACCATATGGTAGTTTGTCAGTCGCATGTGTTTAACTTTTCCCTATGCGCATGAGCTCATTTGCGCATAAAGGCAAAGTTTCTGCGCTTTAAGAACCTCTACGGCTTGGCTCTGTCCATGCGCTTTAACTCTTATGCGCGTAGAGTTTTACTTCTTTGTGTTACTTCCTTGTTGGAAATTGATTATATGGTTCTTGTGCAGATTCCAACATGACCGGTGCTACTTACGATGGAGCATAGAGGGATATCATAAACCATTTTGTTCGTTCTGGACAATCACATTACCTGAAGACCATGACTGTCTTCAGACCCAGCTCGTTGGGTGTACCCATAAAACATGGCCACGATGTTGATTACAGGATTTGGGACAAATCTCAATCAAAACTCTATCGAGGACGTTGGATGGCCGTAGTGGGATGACTTCTCCCGAATCACCATGTTCTCTTTCCTTCTTCGTTATCCATCAGTATGGGTTCTTCCATGTACTGAGGTTTGCACTGAGGATCCTGATGGAGGGATGACCCAAAATGCGTTGAGCTCTTTCTGTTGTCAAGTTCACTTGCGTCGGTAGCAGAAACAAGACATGAGGGTCATTTTCTGGAGAAAGTTCTGAATGTAATAGATTTCCATCATATGTACTAATGACCTTGAATATCAATAAAAATATTGATGTAATAGATTCTCATCATATGTACTCACGATCTTGAATATCAATGAAAATCTTTTCTTTTTTCAGAACTTCTCTATTGCTCCAATAAAATTTCTCTATTGCCAAAGTTGTGAATACAAATACTATACTAGAGTTAATGTGGACATAGTATAATATTTTGCATTCTTTAAGGATATTCCACCGGAGAATTTTAGTGGACTTATTATCCATGGCAACTTAAAGATATAGATAATAAGTTCGGAAGGGGACACTATCAGAGAAAATATGGATCTGATAGTAAAGATAATTCCGCGGGAACATTTCTGTGGACTTATTACCCATGGCACACCCAAAGCTAGGTACAGATAATAAGTTGAAACGACAAGCACCATCAGAGTAGTATGGACGTGATGGTAGGAAGCTAATAGATAGAACGTTTGCTCAAAGATAAAGTGGGTGTGGCAAAGTTTTTGAATTATGATTCCACTAAGGGTACCTTGCTCAGAGGTAATATGGACATGACAAGATATAACTCTGTGGTAATGGGAAAAAAATGCAAAGGTAATATGAACGTGATTGTTTTCTCTGATGACAAGTTCACTCTACTGGAGAGAATGAACGTATAATAGTTCAGAGGTAATATGGACGTGAACCACTGTCGAGAATATCTCAGTCTAGCTAGGGATAAAATATTCAGGAAAAAAGTATCTCCAATCCAACTGGAATTAAAAATAAGACATTCCTAGAGTGACTGGACTCTAAGAATACGGTAATTTTCTTAGAAGAATTTATTTGGTGATCTCAACGAGAACGTTTCGTAGGATATGAGAATTTATTCCACTGGAGAATTTTTGAGGATATATTACCTATTGCGCATCCAATGTTTTTGACTACATGTAATAGCTCGGGGAGAATAAGAGTTTCACTGACTCTCTTGGGAAGGTGTTAGAAATAAGACATGCTAAGGGCATCAAAATGCCTACTAAGGACACTTTCGATAAAGTCTCTAACCACATTATGAAAGAGTAATTTTAAGTGGATCTATTATTCATAACGTATTCAAGACTCTTGAATATAAATAATAGATTTTTACAAGCATTCTACGGGGAGTAAATGTTTCTTGCTGAGGGTGAAAAATATAAACACTATATATTTAACCTGCTGGGAAAAAAATAAAATAAATGTAAAAACTGTACATTCATGATTCACTGGGGATGGAAAATACATGTCCAACTTATACGTAGTACTTCTTCAAGAATTTGTCATTGATCGGCATTATTAACAAATTTCTGTTAGGCTTTGCGAGTCTGTATGCGCCGTTTGAATACACTGACTCCACCACGAACGAGCCTTCCCATTTAGGCTGGACCTTGCCCTTGGATTTGTATGTCATGACCATTGCTCTTCTTACTACCAAGACGAGGTCACTAACTTGAAACACTATTTCTTTCACCTTTTTATTAAAGGCTTTAGAAATGCGTGTTTAGTATAACTCAATGTGCTGTAGAGTTAAGAGACATTTTTTGTCAAGCATATTCAATTTTTGTAGCCTCAGACGATGATTGTCTTCAGTTGTTACCTCATTGGAGAGAGCTATTCAAATAGAGGGGGTCTAGATTTCTAAGGGAAGAACTACTTCGCTGCCATACACCAGAGAGAATGGCATGTTGCTAGTCGGTGTTCGGACCGTTGTTCGGTAGGCCCAGAGACACTCACCAAGCTTCTCATTCCAGATGCGTTTGTTAGATGAAACAAACTTTTAAAGGATTTTTATGATTGTTTTATTGAAAGCTTTTGCTAATCCATTCGCTGCTGGACTATATGCTGTCGAATCCATGTTCTGAATTCATTTTTTATTACAAAATAGATAGAAGGCGTGGCTTACAAATTGCGGACCATTGTCATGGATGATCCTTCGAGGAAGACCGAAGTGGTAAATAATATGGTGCTTAATGAAGCTGATCATATTCCATGTTTGGACTTCGATGAACAGTATGGCTTCTGTTTGGAGAAGTAATCGGCTATAGCCAAGATGAACAGATGACCTCTGGATGATGGTGGACTAGTTGTACCTATGACATCCGTGCACCATGTTTTAAATGGCCATGACATAGGTGTCAGATGTAGAAACTCTGAGGGTTGGTGAATGAAGTCGGCATGAATCTGACATGCCCTGTACTTCCTTGTATATTCAATGGCGTCAGCTACCATAGTGGGCCAATAGTAACCCATGTATCAAAGGCGATCCTGCAACTTAGGACCCGGTTGGTGTGCACCACAGGTAACGTCATGTGCTTCACGGAGTGCTTGTTTTGCTTCTGCGTCTGATAAACATCGTGGCAAAAGCCCATCGTATGAATGACGATACAATATTTTAGTAGATGTATCATAGTAAAATCTGAGGGAGCACCTCTTAATAGAAGTATCTTCTTTTGGATCATCGGAAAGAATTTTGTAGACTTCATAGTCTATGAACGAGAACCGCCAATCCTTCGTATCAACGTTTGCCTCTGTAGCGTAGCTTTGACAAATATGCAGGTTGTATGCAAAATAACTCTCGACCAATCACTGTGATCGATTGTTGAGTCTTGATTGGGATAACTAAGGATGATGCTAACCCGACAGGGGTATCTGCTTCAATATTCTACAATCAAGGCACATGCTCGATGAAGAATCCTGAGAAGGTTGAAGCTATATCAATAGTAGCATTGTCGTATGGGACGAGGTCTTCATGGCGAACCTCTTATTCTCCTCGGACTTGATTGAATATCAGCTTAGAATCATCGTAAGCTTCGAGATAGTCTACCCCCAATTGTTTAGCTAGCTGGGGTCCGATGATTAGGGCATTATATTCTTCCACATTATTGGAATACAGTTCCATGAGGGAATAAGCATGATAGATGACCAGATTATCATAGGAGACAAATACCACCCCCACTCCTGCGACAATACTGCCTTTAGGTCCCCTTTTTGAAGCGTCGTCAAAGAACATTAGCCAAATTGATTCTTTTGATGTCGTATTTGATTCCAACACTTCGTCTGGAATATCATCATATAGTTTCGATGCTTCTGGTACTGGATGAGTTGCCAGAAAATCGGTCAATGCTTGGCCCTTGACTGCCTTCTATGGAACGAACACCATATCGTATGGAGAAAGCAACATTGCCCATATAGCTAGGTATGAGTTTAATGCTTCTGTTTTAATCATGAGCACTCTGAGGAGATTGACTTTGGAGATAACATGGATCATTTTTTCTGTCATATACTGTCGGGTCTTCTGAATAGCGAATATCAGAGACAAAACTTCTTCTCTACTAGATTGTACATGTGTTCAGCACCAGCCATCATCCGACTGAGATAGTAGATGGCTTGTTCATATCCGTCATCATTCTTCTGAGCTGGTAATGCACCGAGGGAATGATCTATTGTAAGAACATAGAACATAGAGCACGAACTACTGGAGCCACCAATACTGGAGGATTAGTTAGATATTTCTTGATGTCATCAAATGCACGCTTAAATTTTTCAGTCCACGTGAAATACTCCTTTCTTCATCAATTGAGTGAACGGTTGGTTTCGTCCAAAGAGATTAGATATAAATCTTCTGAGGTATGCTAATCTCCCTTGAAGTCCACGAAGATCTTTGATATTCTTCGGGGGATGCATGCAAGATCGCCCTTATCTTCTCAGGGTTCAGATGAATACCCTCTGAAGTTATAATGAATCCGAGAAACTTGTCGCTGGAGACTCCTAGAAAGGACTTTATTGGATTCATCTTGAGTTGGTGTGCACGCATTTATTCAAATACTATTCTCAAGTCTTGAAGGTGATCGCCCTTGAGACGACTTTTGACTGCTATATAGTCTACATAACATTCCAATATTTTTCGTAAAGGTTTACAAAAAATTATTCTCATAGCTCACTGGTATGTCGCATCTGTATTTTTCATACCAAATGACATCACCGTATAGCTGTATACCCCTAATGGTATTCAGAACGATATGTGGTTCTCATCATCCAAAAATATTTTGATCTGGTTATAGCCTGAGAATTCGTCTATGAAGGACATTCGCTCGAAGATACAAGTGTTATCGATCATTACGTCACTGATTGGAAGATGAAACTCATCTTTGGGACATGCTGAGTTCAGATCACGATAGTCTATGTAGACCAAAATTTTCCATTTTTCTTTATAAGTGGAACAATATTAGCCACCCAGTCTAGATGTTATTATTTACGAATGAAACTGCTTCCTATCAGCTTATTAACTTTTGCTTCAATTGTTTCCATGACATCTGGATGGAACCGTCACTGCTATTGCTTCACTGGCTTGACATTTGGAAGGATATTAAGTCAGTGCATTACGATTTGGGGATCAAGACCCAACATATCTTTATAGCTCTATGAGAAGACATCAATGTATTCTTTTATAAGCGTTATAAGAGATTCATGATCTTCTCCAAAGAGACTTTTGCTAATGAAGATTGGCTTGGAAGATGATTCGTCACCAAAGTTGACTTGAACAATTTTATCTTCAGTAGGCGTCTCACGCTTCTCAAAATATATCTCCCACTGAGACTCCAAATTTTGAGCCGAAGGTTCGACCTCAAATGACTCAAGTGATTGATCATCGTCTTAACTTGGTCCACTGACACCATACTGATAAATAATTTTTGCTTGGATATTTCTCCTATTTTGGAGTCAAAATCCTAAACAGAAGACTCAGAGGAGTGAGAATGCATCTCGACTTCAACTTCTGAGCATTCATGCGTTGTTTCAGGAGTGACGTAACCCAAACCATGGCAGGTTTGTTGGTAGTAGGTTTCTGGCTTGCCTTTTGGAGCAAAGTAACGTAACGACATCATCGCCCTTTGCCATAGTTATGGCCTTGGTTACTTTTTAGATCGTGACCCATCATATGGATGCGATCCTTTGCTTGAGGACTGTAACGGTAAAGTTATATTTTACTATTATCAGATTCTGGATCATCGACGAGAAAATTCCTTTATCTTTCTACTCTATCAAAGATGATAGGTTTATCTTCTTTTATCTTTGCTGAAACTTCGAAGATGAGACCATCATATAGGGAAACATCGGTCTTCATGTGAGCTATTATCACTGGTATACAGAGATGTAGTCCTAAACTATACTCTAAAGAATACCTAGTACTTAGACATTGGACATCAGAGTAGTTCAAAGACAGTCCTTCATTCAGGAAGTACAATATTTTTTCCTCAAGAATAACATCGTCCAGGGAGGGTACATCAGGTTGTGCGCTTATATATTCTTTAATCGTGTTTTCTTCTTTGACCTCATATTGGCATACAAGAAGTGGTTTTGGAGCTGGAGTTTTGGAGCGACGAAGACTGATTGCCAAAGGTTATGATTTTTTTGCATGAGGAAGGTCATCTTTTTGAGACTTTCTTCGAAGATTAATCACAAGAGGCCCCGGGGCATTGTGATTAATTTTTTTGCAAATATTTACAAGAAGATGAGTAAGAGTGCCCCTAATACGACCCTTTACCCAGAAGATGAGTATATATGTCCCTAATGCGAACCTCTACCCAGAAGATGAGTATGTATGTCCCTAATACGAACCTTTACCCATAATATGAGTAAGAGTGTCATAAGAAGCTTTATAGCTGGATCTATTTTAGCTTCATCATCAGTATCGTTGCCTTCTTCTTCTCGGTATGTTTGTTTGTATAATATCGAATTAGAGTAGTAAGTCTCTACTCCTTTGAAAGGGTCGACGTTGGCAAACTTGGTTCTAACCACACCGTCGCTGTCAATGTACTTGAAGCATTGATGCAGAGTATAGGGCACGACCATGTTTTCATGCATCCAGGGGAGTTCTAACAGAAGATTATAGGATACATCTACATCGATTAAATAATAAGTAACCTCGGTCCTCAGATCGCCTATCTGATATTTTAGACGGATCTTGCCCAAGTGATAGCTTCTTCCAACAATGAAGCCACAAGTGGTTGTGTTGGTTGCAGACAACTGGTGCATAGGAATTTTGAGGGTTTAAAGCAAGATCCTTGGAATTATGCTGAGTGATGAGCATGGATCGATGTGTATATGATCCACCTTGATAGCACTAATGTACCCGGTATAGTACAGAGGGCGGTCATGGCGATTGTTCTTCAGCAACATATCCTCATGAGAGAAGGTGATATTGGAGATATTCTCCATCACACCGTGGCAATAGGGACATGCAGTAGGATTTTTAGCTGACTCCTTGATCTGAGTTAAATATGAATCATCATGTTACAGTGCCTCGCTGAGAGCATCTTGGGTCTCTTTGGAGAGACTGAGAAGCTCGAAGATTGACAATCTTGCTGGTGTATTAGCAAGCTATGCCAATATGTCAAAGTTCTAGGCTTTGTCTAACCTGGAGGAGAGTTCTTCTTCAAGGACTTATCAAAGCGGGTCTCCTTTTATTTTATCTTATAAGTTGTTGTAGGCTTGGATGGACCTGCTTTGGGTACTACCAAAATAATAGGTACAAAAGTGGAGGGTGTAGTGTCCTCTGGAACTGGATCATAGGTCCATAAATGTCTTGTCGGACCTGGTTTCCGGATTAGGCTTCGTTGACGGCGATCGAAAGAACCATGTGACATGTTTTGTTGTTCTTCGCACCATAGATTTTCTTGATAGCATTCTTCCTTTCCTTCATCTGCTTCCAGGAGGATTCGTATTATTTTCCAATATCTAGAAGAAGGTTCGGATGAACCCACATAATTTTACCAGGCGGTGTAGTGAGTGGTACCAATCCTTCAGCTCGATCACAGACAGGTAGGAGATTAACGATCTCCAATGTTGCCCTCGGAATCATGACAACACCATCTTGAACATCTATCATTGGGAGGTCATCAAACTAGAGTGATACCATATTTGCGGTGACTGTCTTCCTTAGCGTCAATTAGCTATTAGACGCGTCTCTTTAATATATAGCAATCTCTTGTAGCATGATGTACGTATCAGTGGAATAGGCAGTACTTGGGGTCATTGAACTTGTCTGTCTCCTTAGGACGTCTGATGTCAGGCAATTTGAGTTTATTTCTCTTCATTAGTACGTTAAAAATGTCGTCGATATCGTCATTATAAAAAGTGAATGTCTACTTCGGCTTTGGCTCCTCAGCAGGCTTGGACTTGGATGTTGTGGTGCCTTTAGATATGTTGACAATAAGAGCCTTCTTTCCTTTACTGTCACGACTGTTGTTATTAATCTGAGATGCTTTTCTCGATTATCAGGACCATGTAATTTGATCCCTAGTAGATGGACATCTTTGCATTCTTTTGGCTATGTTAGCGCTTGCAATAAGCATAGACCATTCTTCATATTGTGTGGTGTCTATGCAGAACTTTACTGCCGGCAATAAATTTTGCCTGCAAGTGTCCATAAGCACATACTCGGGGATACCATGAGACATCTTCAGAGCTATATTTCTAAAGCACTCTATGAAGGTACGTGCAGACTCTTTCTCCCCTTCTACTGTGTCGATGAGGGTCGACATAGTCATATCAATTTATCCGTCATAAATTTAGAAAATAAAAAGTTGTCGGAGGTCATCAAACGACGTGATGCATATGCCTGGGAGGCTGCAGAACCACTTATATGCTACATCGGTTAAAGTCCCGATAAATAGCTTAGTGAGCAAAGCGTCATTCCGTGGTAGATGCCCTTTCATGTATTCAAAGCAGTTCATGAATTGACATGGTGACTTCTTTCCATTAAATAGAATCTGGGACCGTGGCTTGTACTTAGGTAAAAAAATAATGTTATTCCACTCAGGAGGATAAAGTTGTCTTATCCCAAGCTACTGGAGCTTCTCTTGATTATTCAAGGCATCAAAGCGAGCACACAACTCCCGAATAGCCTCTTAAGTATCATCAATCAGTGGAGGAACAATCGATTGTAAGGTAGTTGTAGTTGGAACCTGGTGCATCACTTGCAAGGTACCACCCCTAAGGTTGGGAGGGGCAAGAGTATCATTTGGAACAACCATCTCTCCATTGTTTGCTGAGCCTAGAGCCGGTAGTTGTGGAACCAATGTTGCCTTAATCTCCAGTAACGTATGGTTTAATATTTGAACCATTATTTCTAAGGCCTCCAGACATTGGCGGTCGCTGCTGCCTTCTTCATTGTTGTTTTTTCCTACCATATATGAATGCATTATGTGAGAAATACTTGATGGGGCAGTAGATCCTACACTTTTTGCTTCTGATTCTTGAGGATGCCGTCCTTGGAAAAACTTTTCATTCCTGCATCATCTTTAGAATTAGGGGAATTGCTACCCTCGGCTTTTGATGCCTCATTTGCCGTTATGGCGTGTAGAGGGATACTACCCCCTGACATATTATCTTCAGTTCCGTGCGATACACTGTCTTCATAGAATATCGGATTGTTGTGGACCATATAAGGATTGTTCCCCATGTTTGCAATGCTGCATCAGGATTTGGAGAAAGATTACCCCCTGGCTGTGGGGTTATTTTAAGTATTGAGGGAATATTACCCTCTGCTTGTGCTCCAGGTTCTTGAGATAAAGACCTTGATCTCTGGCGAGTACCTTGGTACACCCAATCGATAGGAATCCTTGATCTTTGTGGTGGTAGAGCTGATATTAGAAGCCTTGGCTGACTTCTTGGTGCACTGACCGGAGGGTTAGATGGCCCCTCTTTCGTAGTCTTCTTTTTTTGATTTAATTTATCAGAAGAAGACATCCAAGATGAATAGAATGAGGCGAAGGGTAACTCATCTTCGCTTTCATCATTACTTGATATCTTTTTTTTGAGACGCTGTCGGGTTGAAGGAGTGTAGTGCAGTCATTGAAACACATACTGCCTTGTTGGAGTTTGTCACGCCCTAGTCCCAAAATACGTAGGACTAGGACATGTAAGCATGCCAACCGCATGTATATAGCAACTCCAATATATGGAAACCATAACACATGCGTATGTTGTATCATGAACAATAATTCACAAGTGGTATAACTATCACAAGTCATAGGGTATAGTCTAGATCTTATCCACGAAAATCATATATAAATAAATAACCAATATCTATGAAACTAGATCTCAATATAAAGTATCTCAAGATGACAGTATGATGGAAACAAATCCACTGTCGAACTAGAATATAAAAATAAACACAATAATATAAGTATATCACTAATAATCACGAGGCTCGGAGGAAAGACCTCATCAAAATATAAGTGACCAGTCTGGATCTGCGCTCCTGTGAATACTCATGAACATCTATACCTGAAAATGGACCAGGTCCTCAGAGGAACATAACAAGATACATAGAAGCATGCCATAAAGTAAATACTGAATAAATAAAAGGGGTACGCTAACCATCTAAGTGAATATAATTTGAGGACAACATTGGTACGTATGGGAAGTGTAAGCTAGACATATGCTGACGTAATTTACCAATCGTCAAGACTGGCTAGTATATGCCACATATGCCCCCATACAAGGGCGCTATATAATATAATAACGTCCATACCGCTCCAAAGAATGGGAAATCTGCATAGTATAACGTCCATACCGCTCCGTAGAATAGGAAATCTGAATAGTATAACGTCCATACCGCTCCATAGAATGGAGAATCTGCATAGTATATCGTCTATATCGTTCCGTCGAACATGGAATCTGAATAAAGGAAGTAGGTGTCCCATACGCCTACTAGTCTTCCTCCCTGCCCAATATAGATATACAAGTCACGAACACGACATGGACATCTCGTACTATAATGCAAGTCTCTATAGAAATAAACAACTAAGCTAAATACCGCCACACGTGTTGCTCACACCGATGGACAGTCGAGTATGAAGCACGCGTCCCTACATGAACTCACTCTGTGACAAGTAATGATACGTGTCAAGGCCTAGGGAGTCATACCGATAACTCCTCAACTTTAGGTGGGTCTACTAGATACTAGGTCAGACACAAGTCCTAACGTCAACGCATTCGTTGACTGCACCCGAGTCTCTCTCGGACGCGCACAGTTATATAATATAAAATAATAAATATGCAACTAAATAATAACTGAATTTAAACAGTATAACAAGGCAAGATATACTTGCCTGGCAAGAAACCTGCGAAGTACTAATAACCTACTCTCGAAGTTGCGCAGAACAATCCGATATATCCTATATACATATAATATAATACAACACAACATCAGTCATTACACTAGCACATACACAATCATAAATACCTTGAACTCAGGGCATAGCTAGGTATGTCACCGGTCAACTAGGGTCAAGTGTGCGTCTAATCGCACGGGTGTCGCGTCTGAAATTGCTGTGCAAGACAGACAATCAAAATGATACGGGGCTCGCCATTACGTCAGTGTACATAATTGCAGTATGCTAAAAATATTACATGGTAACAGGTCAACGTAACTACGGGATATCCTTGGTTACACTCGGGTCACCTAGTAAATATATAAATATACATTATTATTATCTAGCATATATCATTAATACTTATAATACATATATACACCAAATAAATATATTCTATATATATATATATATATGTATATATACTAATTAAATACGTATGCAATATATATATTGTATATACACCATTTGGATTTATACTATATATATATTAACATATACTAGGGATACATATATAATACATATATAATACATATACATGTGTATATATACTAATTGAGAAGTTTACTATATATATATATATATATATATATATATATATATGTATATATGTATACCAATATTAATATTAATATATACTAATAGGATACCTAAATATATACACATACACACACATAAAAATATGAAAGGAGGGAAACACATTTGTACCTCGGGGTACGTGCACGGAGACGATGCTGACGACGATGTGGTTGATGACGAAGGTGACGAGGACGACGAGGGTGATGACGACGTTGATGACGATGACGATGATGATGACAACGATGATGGAGTGATGATTATGATGCTAATGATGATGACTTTGGTTAAGGAGGCTGTCGTAGTCCGGCCAGGGGGAGGGGAGGTCCGGCCAGGGGAGGTAGTCGAGCAGGGAGAATGAGGCTCAATTTCAAGGAAGGGAGTGGTGGCCGAGGTGCAGCTCTCAAGGAGGGTAACAGGGAGGAGGAAGGAGGAGTTGATGATATTAATGGCGGTGCCGGTGGGGAGGTGCAGGTGGTCGGGGTCTCAGGCAAGGTGAGGAGGTCGAGGGGGTGGAGGCAGGCTGCTCAGGTGGAGGACTGGCCGGGGAAGTCGTTCAGTCGAAGGAGGTGAACGACGGGTGGCTCGTCGTGGAGGTTCACCGGAGAAGGAGGGGAAATAAGGTCGGCGGGGAAGGTGATCGGAGAGGACTGTGGTGCACAGTCGGGGAGGAGATAGGCAGGCGGAGGAGACCGGCGGTGAGTGTCGTGTGCTTCGGTCGAGGGGGATCGAGGCGGTGTCGTGCTGTCTCCGGCGGGATGGCCGACAGCGGTCGAGTATGGTGCAGTCGGCTTCTCCGGCGTTCAGTCGGGCACCGACGGGTCCAGGCGAACGCTGGAGGTCGTGTAGGCGATCGTGGCATCGACTACAGGCGAGAGAAGAAGATGAGTCTGGTGGCTCGATGTGCAGGTGACGGTGGTGGTGAGCGAAGATGGCCGTAGCGGAGCTCCGACGAGATCAGGCGGCTGGTCGGGTCTGTGGGGGTGATGAATAGTAAAAGGAGGGGGGGATTCGGCTGAAATTAGGTTTGGGTTGCTTTGATGTGGAAAAAATAAGAAAAAGAAAGGAAGTGGTGTATTTATACATATGGAATTTAACCTAGAAAAGTTGGGCTTGGTCAACACCTCTTGGGGTGGGCTTAGCCTTATATGGAGATGTTTGGAGGCTACAATTTGCATTGTTTAAAATGCAAGACTAGGTTCAAATGAGGGGGCGATGTTTGTATGTTTTCACATTCTGAAAATTATGGAGAAAATTCGTATGAAGGGAAAATATGTTTCTTCATGTATTATGTCAATGGTGTGGACACCTCAATGCACTTTTGCATAAAAGTGCCCAACAATTGGAAAATTGTGCAAAGATAGAAATTGAGTTTAAATTAATTAAAATAAATGCATAAGGTGTTCTTGAATTAATTAGAAGTATATGGAGCTAAAATTAGGTGGAACACAAGTGTCATGGACATAGAGGACTCAAAATAGAATTTTATCATAAATTGGGTTGCACGAAATGGGTCAAGATTGTGTCTCCAATTTTGATTGGAACGCACAAGGATACAAAGTTGAATTTATTTAGAATAAAATAATAACATCTACGACGAATATTGTGTGACTAAAATGACGCACAAGAAAGCATAATTATGAGTTACACAAAGGTCAGAATGAAAGGCAGGCACGACTAGGACAAGGTTGTAAAGTTTATAGGAAGGCAATGACTAGTGTAGTGCTCCAATTATGGAAGCAATGGTAAGGCGCACTAAGTGATATAAATATTATATAATTAAATAAAATACCGTGTTCTATTTCTAATTGGATTCTAATTAGCCCTAATCTTTCTACCTAAGCCAAGTAGGCCTAATTTTGGGTGAGGGGGTTTACAGAGTTTCTGCTATCTTGGAACAACAATAATTGATGATTATGCTAGGATACTATTGCCTTGGAGGAGGCATTGCATGTGTAGCAGTGGCTTCCCTCACCTTTCGTTTGTGATACAACACTTCACACAAGTCTGAATGGGGAAATTTCACCTTTAAAACCCTTGTATGCATATAGACCGAGCTTCCTGGCATGGGTTTATGGTGGAAATTGGTGCTTTCTGACCCTGCTTGTGGCCAAGCCTGCCGCATAGGTCATTGGTGAAAGATGTTTGATATGGCACATGAGATTTAGAGTGCATAGATCGAGTTATCTTGGACTCTACAACTTAGCACCCTACGACGCATAGTACAGACAATCCAGTTCAGAACCAGTCTAAGAGTCTGGCTACTTTGAGCAGGAGAGTCTTCTGAAGACAGGTCCTTTCCCTTGCCGCATACGTTGATGCTTTAGGGAACTAGGTCCAGCCTCATGATCATTGGTGCATGGAGGCATTGCATTCTTCATGTGCATGGTTTGGGAGTCAGCACTGTTCATCCCCTTGAACTTCTTCTTTTGTCCAGCCTGCTTGGTGCGCATGAACTGGTCAGAGGGATGAACACTGCCTATACTTAAGTGTTAAGCACCCCTTGCGTTCATGTTCTGGGAAGCATGCGCCTGACCTTTTTGCTTAGACTGGTGCTTTTTCTTCTTCTTTTTCTTCTTCTGGCCTTGCGTAGCTAGAAAATTTGAACATATATGCTCTTCGGCAGCTATCACCCTCATATGAGGCATGTCTTCATAAATCTTTGGGTTTTTAGCTTGTACCCCCAGAACCCATACTTCAGTTTTTGTTTTTTTTGAGCCTTCAAAGCTGCTAAAATATCTTCTGAGATAAAAATGCGCTCTATGGCCAATTCCTTCCCCTTGGCCATATCCTCTGCAATACTGGCATGATATGTGTAACGAGATTTAGGCAGCCAAACTTTGTGAGTTTTCTTCGGCTTTGCAACTCGTGGTGAGGGAGCTGAGTCTTCTCCTGAAAGCATAGCTTTGTAGGCCTGTTGGCCGAATTGTACGACCAACATCTTTTGAGTCATTCCAATCTTAGTAGCATCGAATTGCACCACTAACTTCTCGTCGGTGGAAACGTTGGTTCCCAGCAGAGTTGCCATTTTGTTTCCGTTGACAAAATTTTTACCAACTTTTATTGAGAAATTTGTTTTAAAGTACAAAAAGAATCTTAAGTATAATAAATTCTAAGTACAAAAAGACCTGGGGAGTGTAGCGATGGAGATCAAGTCTGTAGTCGACTTCTTTACTCCGTTGATTAGCCGAATACAAAGATTGGAAATAAATTTTTTTTACTATCTCTCGGCTCACTGGCAAGGAGGACAGCAGTTTGGCTCAAAAGTACTCAGCTTTCGATCATTTGGGAAGCATATGTCCCTGCTATTTATAGCAATTCACATTGTAATGGCCATGCATCTGAATTCAAAAAGTCACTGCTTTCTGGCTTCGCCGCATAAGTTTTTTGGCTTGCCGCATGTAAACCCCCTCACCCAAAATAGGTATTTTGTGTATATTTTATATTATTATATTTATTATAGATTATTTTAAATATTGAATTACTTTAGAGTATTCTCTTAGTTAATTATAAAATAAATTTCTTAGTATATTTAATTATGTAAATATTTATTTAGAATTATTTTAAGGCTATTTTAGATTTTTGGAGATTTTTCTAGAATTTTTAGGTAATTAAAACATAGGGAACCTAAATTTCTAGGACTTTCATGATTTACTATGAGACCATACTTGCATATTGTTCCTACCAAATATTTATTTTAGGTTAAAATATTTAATTATATTTTTCTGTAATTTATTTAGAATTTTAAGAAATTTATTTAGATTTTTGAAATTATTTAGGATTTATTTGGATATATGTAGTCTTAATATTAGATAGATAATAATTTAGTGTTAATAGATATTAATAAGATTATATATAAATTATTTAAATTATCCTTAATTTTATTTAAGATTATAAATTATTGAGATGAACTCAAACTCTATTTTAAATTAATTCAAATCCTGAGCCTACTAGGAAAGCAACTTCATACATATCCTATCCTTATTTAAACTGATCCTATTCATATCCAAATTAGCCAATCCTAGTCGTATTCAATTAACTAGTCTCCACGATTATAAATACCTTATCCTTCATATTTTTCTTTCCCAAATTCACCTCTTTTTCGTCCAAAAAGAGTCAAAATTCGTCATAAATCCAGCCTCATTTTCTAGTAGTTATGACGATTTAAAAAGACGATATCTCCTAGCTCCGGACTCCAAATGCGCTCCAGTTTTTTTGTTAGAACTATATCAAGGTTAGTTTTCTGAATATATAAATTATTTTAATAATTTATGAACCTATTTTTTCAAAAAAAATCTAAAAGTGTCTGCTGTCCAAAATCAGACGCATTTTGGTATTTTTGAGATTACGGGAGATCCCGAACTCGGAATTACGAACCGTTTGAAGTTTCGGAAGTTGACATGATGAACTTACATAAAATTATATTTTCAGAATTTAATATGCAAGTTTAGTCTACTATAAAATTTGTGCAACATAGACGTAAATAGGAAACCACCAAAAACTATCATCTATTCGCCATTGTGGCCATAACTCTTTACCGACTTTTGATTTTATAAAACTGTCAATTCTGGCGTTCATGTAGCGCTAAAATCTATAAAATTTTATACACAAATCTAGGATTTTAATCGGTTGACTTTTTGGTCAACAGATTGCCTCGATTTGCGTGTCACGGATCACAAATCCGTAAAGTTGATTTTCTTTGGACCAAAATTAGGGTTTAACAAAAAAATCAGATTATAATAAGATTAAAATACTACTTTAGGTTATTTTATTTAGAATTAAAATAAATTCAAAAGGAGGAACCTATTCACCCATTTTTGTAATCTAACTTGTTTAATTTATGTGACGGATAGATATGACACCAACTTGATAGGGGCTAGAAAGATGACTTGTACTAGGTATATACCCTCTAGTATTCAATAACACTATTAGTCAAATCCTTGTAAATTTGATAGTATGTCTCATAACCTAGTATCACATAATCTTTTTACCCATTAATGAAGCTAATGAATGACACCAACTATAGGCTTGCATAAGAAGATAGTATTTATTTAGACTATAGAACTTTAGTGTTTATCTAGACTATAGATCTTAGAGGCCCATACACCCATTTGGTTGACTTTAGACTTGGACAAAAAATTAGTATGGCAGCTGTAGAGGCACAACACCAATCTTCTTGGTGAAATTAGATTATTCTGTACCTTTCTCCATCATAATCAAGCGTACTTATATTTTTACTACCTCGACTTATGCTGCTATTATAGCCTAGTTTTGCAAGCTTATTCTTTTATTGAGCTTGTTCATGACATATGTATTATTGGGGGCCCACACTAATAAATTATCTAAATCAGAATCGGTGTATTATGGTCTGATCAACCGTAGTGTGCTTGGTTCTTTCTTCATATCACTACTTTACATGGATTGGGATATAGTTAACTCAACTTGTTAGACGAATATACTTGCCCTCTAGACTGGTCAGAGAATATCGTGTCAGGTACATAACTGTACTGATATGAACATGCATATAGGAATTTACCCAAATAAGATTTCAATCCACAACTGCCTTGGCAACTCTCTTTCGAATCCTCTAATCTCTTTGAATCCTGTACTTGTATTCTATCACCTCCTTCTTGAATTCTTTATTGTTGTTTTCCTTCTTCTCTTATTTTGGAAAGACGAACGTTCATGCTTAGTATAAGTTTGATACACGGATAGTACTAGATATACCCCATAGGCCAAGTACTCATGATGACAAACAAGAGAGCGCAGGCACAGAAAGTCGTAGATATAGGTACGACCTTAGTTATATTTGTTATTCCATACTCATGACCCCCTTTATGACATGAGATCTTAGGTGCATAGTAGACTTAGAATTATATATATGGTGGTTTAGCAGTTATATGATATATTGATATTCTACCCAGATGGCATACACGCGATGCTAATAGATGACGCGAGTAGCAGCAGTAGTATTCTTTCCCTATCACCATCTCGCCCTTGGGTGCCTCATCTTCTCTCCTATATCCATTCCTTATATCGTGCTTAACTCTTCCTATCATAGTTGTATCTTTTCGTGCCATTATGAATTGTTTGATTTATATCAACCTCACCCTTATTTTGTTAGTTAAAAAAATAAATGGTTTAGTAAATGATTAATAACTAAAAGATAAGTTCATAATGATAACCCTTATATGCACTATAGCAATATCTGTATGCTCTTATTATTTTAAACCATGAATAGCATCCCTTAGTCTAAACGTTAATTAGTTGGATTGTTGAATTAGTTTACACTTCTAATAGTTTTATAAGTTAGTCAAGACCTTAACTGTTGCAAAAAAAAAGAGACTAAGCTTAGGAAAGAACTGAAGGCACTTGTTATGAACTGACGACTATGACAAATCACTGGCAAAGTAGCGACAGCTGCAGCTAGACCGTTGTAGTAGAGTAGTCAAAATATTTGCAATCATATTGGTCAGGTGGCATGACAGTATTAGACTACGATACTTGACGGTTACAAAGAAAAATCGTGGTTGTGAGATTCAAGACAAGTACCCCAAGATTCTTGACCCAATAAATATATTCGTCTTACAACCTAGATAATAGCCTCAAGAGACTGTGACTACTAGTAGAACTCTTGTAAGTTGGGTAGTGTAGATGAGTTAGAAATAGAATAGTGTATGGACAATAAATGAGGAAGTGTTAGAATGGTAGAACACGACTTTTAGGAAGCACTGCTAGACAACAATGAAGTATAATAGCTATAGTAATTTATTATGAATATGGGTTAGTGTTAATTTCGAGGACAAAATTCTTTTAAGTTGGGTAGATTGTAAACCCCCTCACCCAAAATAGGTATTTTGTGTATATTTTATATTATTATATTTATTATAGATTATTTTAAATATTGAATTACTTTAGAGTATTCTCTTAGTTAATTAGAAAATCAATTTCTTAGTATATTTAATTATGTAAATATTTATTTAGAATCATTTTTAGGCTATTTTAGATTTTTGGAGATTTTTTCTAGAATTTTTAGGTAATTAAAACATAGGGAACCTAAATTTCTAGGACTTTCATGATTTACTATGAGACCATACTTGCATATTGTTCCTACCAAATATTTATTTTTGGTTAAAATATTTAATTATATTTTTTTGTAATTTATTTAGAATTTTAAGAAATTTATTTAGATTTTTGAAATTATTTAGAAATTATTTGGATATATGTAGTCTTAATATTAGATAGATAATAATTTAGTGTTAATAGATATTAATAAGATTATATATAAATTATTTAAATTATCCTTAATTTTATTTAAGATTATAAATTATTGAGATGAACTCAAACTCTATTTTAAATTAATTCAAATCCTGAGCCTACTAGGAAAGCAACTTCATGCATATCCTATCCTTATTTAAACTGATCCTATTCATATCCAAATTAGCCAATCCTAGTCGTATTCAATTAACTAGTCTCCACCATTATAAATACCTTATCCTTCATATTTTTATTTCCCAAATTCACCTCTTTTTCGTCCAAAAAGAGTCAAAATTCGTCATAAATTCAGCCTCATTTTCTAGTATTTATGACGATTTAAAAAGACGATATCTCCTAGCTCCGGACTCCAAATGCGCTCCAGTTTTTTTGTTAGAACTATATCAAGGTTAGTTTTCTGAATATATAAATTATTTTAATAATTTATGAACCTATTTTTCTAAAAAAATCTAAAAGTGTCAGCTGTCCGAAATTAGACGCATTTTGGTATTTTTGAGATTACGGGAGATCCCGAACTCGGAATTACGAACCGTTTGAAGTTTCGGAAAGTTGACATGATGAAATTACATAAAATTACTTTTCCAGAATTTAATATGCAAGTTTAGTCTACTGTAAAATTTGTGCAACATAGACGTAAATAGGAAACCACCAAAAACTATCATCTATTCGCCATTGTGGCCATAACTCTTTACCGACTTGTGATTTTATAAAACCGTCGATTCTGGCATTCATGTAGTGCTAAAATCTATAGAATTTTTTACACAAATCTAGGATTTTAATCGGTTGACTTTTTGGTCAACAGATTGCCTCGATTTGTGTGTCACGGATCACAAATTCGTAAAGTTGATTTTCTTTGGACCAAAATTAGGGTTTAACAAAAAAATTAGATTATAATAAGATTAAAATACTATTTTAGGTTATTTTATTCAGAATTAAAATAAATTCAAATGGAGGAACCTATTCACCCACTTTTGTAATCTAACTTGTTTAATTTATGTGACGGGTAGATAGGACGACGCCTTGAGTTGGGACTTCATTCTTTTTCAGACTAGGCAAGATACCTTGCCAAATTGCTTACAGTATTTTGCATGATTATTTTATTTCTGTATATTTATTTCATTTCTGTATATTTCTTGCATGTGTAGTTTTCTTTCAGTCATTACTATATATTAGATATGTTGACACACATATGGTACTTAGTATCATGAGAGGACAATCAGTAGGCGTATGGGATTTAACCACTCTGGTAAACCGTAGTAACTAGCACGCACTATGGTGGTCGTGTCCGATGGTCGCTACCCCCGAGGTATGTCGATTGATGGAGTCACGAGGGTCGCTACCCCCGAGGTATGTCGGCTGATGATGTCCACTGACGTGTGTGTGAGTTGTGAGGATTAGATTGAGTAGCCTACCCTTGCCCATATGTTGAAAGGTTGCCCTCATTTGCATTCATATAGATTGTCTTGTACATCGTACTTATATATTTTCAAACATTATGCATGTTTACTTTATTCAAATTGGCATACTTCTATGTATCTTGTTACATCCCTCTGAGGACCTGGTCCATTTCCAGGTGTAGATGTTCATGACTATTCACAGGAGCACGGATCAGGACTTACTACTTATCTCTTCCGAGGAGGTCTTACCTTCTGAGCATCAGTAATTATCTCTAGCGATAGATCCCTTCGCTGATACCTTTATATCATCATCTCATTTATATTGGAGATTTACCCTTCTCCCTCATTTTAGTATTGATATAGTCATTGGTAGTGGATTTGTCTCCACCCGACTATTATTTTGGATTATTCAGACTCATTATTCTAGTTTAGTTATTTTCTTTTCTATGACTTATTGTGTGGATGAGATTAGTATTTCTGTGACTTGTGACTATATATATACCACATGTGAGTTAATATTCATATTATAGCGTACGTATGTATTATGGTATCCATATATTGGAGTTGCCATATACATACGGCTGGCATGCTTACGTGTTCCTAGTCCTACGTATTTTGGGACTGGGGCGTGACACCGCATAGGCTTATATGATTAATGAGGCGCATAACCCGGTTCTGAAAGTATACACATAACCCGATCAATTTAACACGTGGCATACATTACAATGATTCAAAATTCATATTTAAATGATCGCTGTCATTTGTAACGTATGCGTCATCAATGATTTAAAATGTATAGACACTTATATAATTTTCTCAACTTCATTACTGCTCTACCACATAATCAATGCTCTGCCATGTCGGATGAAGATGAAAAAATACTGCATGAGAATGGTTTGCCACATACGACTATGCCGCATAGAGGAAAGATTAATGCCACATAGGGAGATCACT